>OZ024804.1:30951665-31500840 GCA_964017045.1 Omphiscola glabra | reverse complement strand
CTCCTTCTCTCTACCTCTCCTCTGTATCCCTCCCTCTCTCTACCTCTCTTTCTTTCTCCCTCTCTTTCTCTCCTTTCTCTCTCCCGCCCTCTCACCATATCTCTAGCTCTTCCTCTCTCTCTCACACTCTCTCCCTCTCTCTCTGCTTCTCTCTCCCTCCCCCACTCCCTCCCTCCCCCCACTCTCTTTCTCCATCTCTATCTCTTCCTCTCTCCTTCCTTATCTCTCTCTTTCCTCTCTCCCTCTCTCTCTCTCTCTTGGTGTTAGCTCCAGGACAGACAAAACGAAAAGTATTATTTTATTTTAATATTTTTAACATAATAAGTTATTTTTGTTTGTTCCATGTTCTTTCTTTTTTTTTTCATTTTCCGTTTTTACTATTTTTTACAAATGGAATGAACAAGGCAGACATAAACTAAAGAAAGTGTAGTGGAGGGAAGGCATTTAGTCTAGAGACCTAACGAAAGTGATTTTCTGACTTCGGCCGAAACCGAAACCAGACCGAAAGTTATAAATTATTTTCGGTCAAAACCGAAGCCAAAAACGAAAGATTTAAATATTTTAAAACTCGTTTAAGCACACATTCTGTGCACCGCGAAAAATGACTTAACAACTTTTGTGGTAATATTTATTTGTCTTAAGTCTTAAGTGGCTTTCATATAACTTACCCAAGGAAGGGAACCTCCCCCCCCCCCCTCACCCACAACTTAAAAAAAAATATCTAATACTTTAACCATCGTTTAACTACAAACGTCTTAACTACTTTTTTAGCAACCGAACTTATTGGGACCTCAACATCCCTGTTAGCCCTTTTAGCTTGTTATAACACACACCCACACCCGCGAGGCCCCCACCCCACACACACACACAGAGAAACACACATCACCGGAAGGAACAAATAAAATTACCATTTTGTAAACGGCTCTCGAAAACAAGCCATAGGAGAGAATTAATATTCTGTAATCTTAATCTTACAGTCAAATTGTGTAATCCAGCCATTCTATAGAATGAATAGGCTAAGGGTTTAATGGCTTATGTATTTTACACTTTGACTTGGCATTCTATAGAACGTCTGGATTACACACTTCGGCTGTAACATTTAAATATGTTAATAAATTTAATAATTTTTAGTGGAATGTAATTCTAGAATACAGAAATCATTACCTTACCAAAAATGTAATTTAAGCTTGCTATAACTAGTACTAGGCCGACAATATACAAAAATAGTCATACTATGTTTAAAGAAAATAGCCATTTATGATTTGGATAATAATGAATGTCTATGAATTAATTAATTGAATAAGCCAAGGGATCCCAAAATATAAGACTAAAAGAATAATTTGCCCTGGAGTCCAATGCAATTTTTATTGTATCCACGTAACCTTCTCGCCCCGTGTCAGTTGGTACATTTACGTGAACTGACGTCACCTTAGTATTGTAAGCTTGCACCAAGTGACCTTCTCGCCCCGTGTCAGTTGGTACATTTACGTGAACTGACGTCACCTTAGTATTGTAAGCTTGCACCAAGTGACCTTCTCGTCCCGTGTCAGTTGGTACATTTACGTGAACTGACGTCACCTTAGTAATGGAAGCTTGCACCAAGTGACATGTAAGAAAGTCTGTTATTCCGCTGCGGAATTTATTTTCAAAAATCAATAAAATGAAACCTATTTAAATTTCTTCTCCATCACAGTCGAATCCTTTGGCTTCATAGAGTGCCTTACAATGGCTTCATAGGGTGCCTTACAGTGGCTTCATAGAGTGCCTTACAATGGCTTCATAGAGTGCCTTACTATGGCTTCATACAGTGACTTACTATGGCTTCATACAGTGACTTACTATGGCTTCATACAGTGGCTTACTATGGCTTCATACAGTGACTTACTATGGCTTCATACAGTGACTTACTATGGCTTCATACAGTGACTTACTATGGCTTCATACAGTGACTTACTATGGCTTCATACAGTGACTTACTATGGCTTCATACAGTGACTTACTATGGCTTCATACAGTGACTTACTATGGCTTCATACAGTGGCTTACTATGGCTTCATACAGTGACTTACTATGGCTTCATACAGTGACTTACTATGGCTTCATACAGTGACTTACTATGGCTTCATACAGTGGCTTACTATAGCTTCATACAGTGACTTACTATAGCTTCATACAGTGACTTACTATGGCTTCATACAGTGACTTACTATGGCTTCATACAGTGACTTACTATGGCTTCATACAGTGACTTAAAATTGTTTTATAGATTGACTTACTATGGCTTCATACAGTGACTTACTATGGCTTCATACAGTGACTTACTATGGCTTCATACAGTGACTTACTATGGCTTCATACAGTGACTTACTATGGCTTCATACAGTGACTTACTATGGCTTCATAGAGTGACTTACTATTGTTTTATAGATTGACTTACTATGGCTTCATACAGTGACTTACTATGGCTTCATACAGTGACTTACTATTGTTTTATAGATTGACTTACTATGGCTTCATGGAGTGACTTACTGTAGTTTTATAGATTGACTTACTATGGCCTCGTAGAGTGACTTACTGTAGTTTTATAGATTGACTTACTATGGCCTCGTAGAGTGACTTACTGTAGTTTTATAGATTGACTTACTCTCCTTCTGTTCAGACTTTTTGATGCAATGCATTTGATTTTTATGGTGTATCTGCCCTGTAAGAAAATTATTTTCTACTTTTAGTTTAAAATCGTCCATTGTTACAATTTTTAATTATGTTAAGAAACACAAGGTGCTTCAGCCCACAAATAATAAATATTGAATCACTACAGAATTAACTACACATATAAACCAATAACTAAATATACTGCCTAATACAAATACAATTTGCGATGGACAACGTTACACTGGTTATCTTGTCCTACGTAGCAAATCGGCAGTCTTGTTCATTTGGCCCCTCTCGAACTGGTCACTCGCAGTGGTCAGGTTTGGTCTTTGCGGTAGGGAACACACGGCGGGCTTCTGGCTGAGCCTTTGTTTATCTTTCGTAGGCCTGACCTACACTTCAGTTACTATACTTAGGCTTAGGGTGTCAGCGGTAGACTGACCCTAAACGATTGACTTCACTAACTCAACTTAATGTCGCATAGGAGATGGCGTCGGTGGGCCGTCGAGCGCGAGCTCTTAATGCCCCCCCCCCCCGGCAAACCTCCACACGGGCCAGCCGCCGATTTTCCCCGCCGACAGACCGTGCGGCGGCGCGCCTGGGACCCCCCTTGCCTATGGGACGCCCGGTCGACCGGGAAAGCTGCGTTTAAAGCGTTTTAGGTCCACTCTCCCAAGGATCTGGGCGGGTTTACTTCAGCTCCAGAGGGAAGGTGTTGCGTTGCCACCCCCACCGCCTAGGGAGTCTTTCGGTCACGACGGAAAGGTGCGACGAAACGGTTGCCTAGGAGCGGCTTTCCCACGGCCGCGTCGCTAAAATCACCGACATGGGCTTACTCGCCACCCAAACCTCATATCCATCAAAGGCAATAAGAAATCATGTTAGATTCTGCAACTCCTGTTGCGTTGGGAGTCATGCGGTCGGTCGGGGTTTTTGGTTTCCGCCACGCCACGAAGAGGCAAACCCCATGTGGACGCCCCCAAGTCACCTCAAAGGCGATTCAGCGATCGCACCCCACGGAACTCAACTTAATCTCAGCTATAATTACTTTAAATGAGCTCAACTGAACTCTACTCAGCTATACTCTAGTCTATACTCTAGACTTTAAACTGTATATTCTATACTGGCTCTGATACTGAGCTATACTCAAGTATACTGGCTCAACTCTATACTACCTACTCTATACTTATACTGGCTTTATACTCTTTACTGGGTATACTCGCTGTAAATAAGAATAATAATGCAATACATAACTCAGACATTCGAATCACATCATTAATCATTATTAATACTTAATCATAGGCTAACAGTAACTTAGCTACAATCCTAACATTTCTTACTAAAAATTGTAAACACATGAAAATTAACAATACCAACCTAGCCAATTATTGATAAACAAACTTTATCAACAATAAATGCTAGCCAGGCTCTGACGCTGTGAAACTATAGGTGAAAAGGTTGAAAAATGATGGGAATTTGGGTTTTATACCCTAAGTTTGGGCGTCCTGCATTGAATTCTAGCGTCGCATCTGACCAGACGCGCGCATTGTCTAAGCTGGGTCATGGCCAAGGTGACCAGGTTAATTTCCTTTGTTCATGTGAGTCATTGTTATTAGTGTAAGGCCCAGCCTAATTGCGCAATGTCACATGGGGTAGCGATTCGGAGAGTGTGAACCAGCGGGTCTCACAACCAGCGGGTCTCAACATCAATGAAAGAAATTATTTTTAAATATATTTTTATTTAACTTTAAACAACTTGGTCATAACGTAATGGGCCATTAATTTATATGACACGAGGGGGGAACGTTTGTGATTTATTTTTTTGTTATATTATGTTATATGGTGTGGTGTAGTCTAGAGTGTTACGTGTCGTTATATTGTTTGTTGTTTTTTTTTTATTTTTTAACATTTTTTTGCAGTTTTAATAATGTTAAAGCTTTTACTCGTAGAATTAACGTTACGTAACAAACCACACAGAAAAACAGTGATTACCAAAATCTATTGGTATTCTCCCTCTCTCTCTCTTTCTGTCTCCCTCTCTCTTTCCCTCTCTCTCTCTCTCTTTTCTGTCTCCCTTTCTCTCTCTCTCTCTCTCTCGTTCTTTCCCCCTCTCTCTTTCGCTTTCTATCTTTCTATCTCTCTCTTTCTCTCTCTCTCTTTCTCTTTCGCTCTCTTTCTCTTTCTGTCTCCATCTCTCTTTCTCTCTCTCTCTTTCACTGTCTCTCTCTCTCTCTTTCTAACTCTCTCTCTCTCTTTCTGTCTCTTTTTCTCTCTCTCACTCTTTCTCTTTCTCTCTCTCTTTTTTTCTCTCTCTTTCTCTCTCTCTCTTTTTCTCTTTCTCTCTTTCTATTTCTCTCTCTATCTCTCTCTCATTCTCTCTCTCTTTCTAACTCTCTTTCTCTCTTTCTAACCCTCTCTCTTTCTCTCTCTCTCTCTTTTTCTAACTCTCTCTTTCTCTCTCTCTTTTCTCTCTTTCTCTCTCTCTTTCTCTCTCTATCATTCTCTCTCTCTTTCTCTCTCTCTCTTTCTAACTCTCTCTTTCTCTCTCTATCTTTCTCTCTCTATCTCTCTTTTTCTTTCTCTCCTTCTGTCTCTCTTTCTAACTCACTTTCTCTCTCTCTTTCTCTCTCTCTTTCTAACTCTCTTTCTAACTCTCTTTCTCTCTCTTTTTTAACTCTCTCTTTCTCTCTTTCTAACCCTCTCTCTTTCTCTCACGCCCCCTCTCTTTCTTTCTCTCTCTCTCTCACTCTCTTTCTAACTCTTTCTCTATCTCTCTCTCTTTCTAACTCTCTCTCTCTATCTATCTTTTTCTCTCTCTCCCCCTCTCACTCTCTTTCTAACTCTCTGTCTCTCTCTCTCTTTCTAACTCTCTCTCTTTCTAACTCTCTCTTTCTCTCTCACACACTCTCTCTCTCTTTAAAGGTATTAAATCAGAACGTTCTAGTGAAGAAACTCTAGCATTGTTTAGAAGGAATTGAATGCATTGAAACGTAAACGTTTTCCCAATCAAGAGAGTGATGGTTAAAGAGTGGCACAGCACATGTACCATGTGACGTCAACATCATAGCAAAACAAAGTGGAGACAAGTGGTGGTCGCTAAAATTAGGCTTCGCATATGTCATAACAGAAATCGATGCTGTATAATAATTTTATCTATTTGATGTGCTTTTTTTAAATTATTATTATAGATTTCCATTTTTGCTAAGTTTCTACTTTACAGATTTACGAAATTAACTTAGAATTAGACTATTAAAAACTAAAATTGGCACATTTTCTAAAAATTATTGTTTACCTTATTACTAGAAATTTCCCTGTTTCGGATTGTTTCTGGACTTTGTTCGGTTTTTTCGGGGTGCTGGAGGTGGTTGCTAGAAAATGTATACATTATTAGACGTGAGGGGGTGAAATGGAAATGTTTTACAACGTTATAAGGGGCAGGGGTGGGTTAAAATGTCTTATTTTAGTTTGATATTATCTGTGCACGGACCCCAACAAATGATCAGCCCAATTTGTAACTGTTAGGCTCACCTTACACTCTGTACCCAGCGGCACACCAGGCACCATTTCGCGGCACCGGGGCACACCGGTTGTGGAGCTCTCATTTAAACCAGTACCATCCCCCCCATCCTCCTCCCCTTGGGTCAACCAATGAGTCGCAGCAGTCAATAGAGCTTCAAATACACTGTTATGTAGGTGACGTGTTTTGATGCACGCTTTCCTCGCTTTCCCCCTGCATGACCTCTTGTAGTCAAAACACTCGAGGCCGTTTTGAGGTGTGGCTAGCGAAATTTAACCTTGTTTACAACAAGCTTAGTATAGTCCGTTCCAGTCATAAAATTATAGAATAATCTAGATTACACTGGAAATCAAAACAATGCATACGGTGTTTCTGGAATCGTTTGAAACTGTGTATAAAACGCGGAAGATTGAATGACGAGGGAGATCCTTCATCACGAGACTTGGAGCATGTGTTGTTTTTATTGTACTAATAGACAGTGCTTTGTTGTGTATAGATTTTCTTTTTCCTCATTGTACAATTTTTGCTCATTGTATTTTAATTAACACAATACCGGTACCAGCCAAACTGTAAGTCAATAGTTTTAATCACATTCTCTTGCTTTTGTAATTCATTTTAATTAACACATTAATTGTAATTAGCCCTGGTTTTTTGAGTGTCGTATTATTTGTTATTGTATTTAAACTTTGGTATCGTCTTTTGTTGTGTACTTGTTTTGGAATGAGCCATGGACATTTAAATAAGAGATAAAATTCCACATTAATAACAGTCCGTAACAACACATTCTGTGGCGGGAAAAGCTGTACAACACCGCACCCACGCATCGCAGGTCAAAGGTCCCGTAACATGCAGCTTATCAGTTACGGAAGTAGCGGTCCATTTATTTCTGGTCCTATCATTCACTACACGGAGCCACACAGATTTGAGCACATCTAATCTCCCGCTCACAAAAACTTACCACCTTAAAGCCCCACACGAGAAAGTGGACGATAAATAAATTGATTGATGACATGCGAACGATCAGAGGCGTATCCAAAACTCAGACAGAAGGAAGAACTTTGAGATTCCATGCATGTGACTTGCAGCTGTCTCTTTATGAAAGATTCTCTAAACCCATAGCTTAAAATATCCTTTTTTATAGAAATTATATGGGCCTGTCATGGCCTTTCAAAGCTTATCATGGCCTATCATGGTTTATGATAGCCTATCATTGCCTATCATGTATAATCATGGCTTATCATGGCCTATCATGGCTTATGATAGCCTATCATTGCCTATCATGGCTAAATCATTGCCTAGCATGGCTTATTTGGCCTATCATGGATTATCTTGGCCTATCATGGTCTATCACGGCTTATCATTGTCTATCATGGCTTATCATGGCCTATCATGGCCTAGCATGGCTTATCATGGCTAAATCATGGCTTATCATGGTCTATCATGGTTTATCATAGCCTATCATGGCTAAAACATGGCCTATCATGGCTTATCTTGGCCTATCATGGTCTATCATGGCTTATCATGGTCTATCATGGCTTATGATGGCCTATCATGGCTTATCATGGTCTATCATACGTTATGGTGGCCTATCATGGCTTATGATGGCCTATCATGGTCTATGTATTGAACAAACACTTCAGCCTCGGCTGTAAACAAGTAAATATTTAATTTAAAAAAAAAACATTTTTAGGGGAAGCCCCTTTTCTTTAGAACATCAACATTTATCAATCTGCAATAAAGTCACTGGAAGAAAATAATTTAATTCTCCAGTCATATTTCGTTCATTTACAAGCTAAATAAAAGAGTTTGGATACAAACACGCATCTACAAAGCTGACTTTTTGTTGGGGGGGGGGGGGGGATACTTTTTAGAAAGTATCCTTTTAAATTAATTTATTGTTACCAATTTGATCAATTCCAATGTTGTAGCAGCTACGGAGGTCAGCGAACTGAAGCAGCCGTTACCATGGCAACACGCATACCAAGCATGTCAAGAGATGGGCGGAAGTTTGTATGCACCCAGGAACAGTAACAGTAATCTTACAGAATTGCGTCCCTTTGTCACGTTGAACCAAAGTTTATGGATTGGTGGTAGACGTGCTGTCTCGTCTTGGACTTGGACAGGTAGAAGTGTCAGGTTGTAATGACAGGTAGAGTCAACAGGTAGAGTTGGCAGGTAGAAGTGACACGTAGAGTCGACAGGTAGAGTTGAGAGTTAGAAGTGACTGGTAGAGTTGACAGGTAGAGCTGGCAGGTAGAAGTGACAAGTTGTAGTGACAGGTAGATTCGACAGGTAGAGTTGGCAGGTAGAAGTGACGGGTTGTAGTGACAGGTAGAGTCGACAGGTAGAGGTCACAGTTAAAAGTGACAGGTAGAGTTGACAAGTAGAAGTGATAGGTAGAGTTGACTGGTCGAGTTGGACAGGTAGAGTTGACATGTAGAAGGGATAGGTAGTGTTGAAATGTAGAGTTGACAGATAGAATTGGATAGGTAGAGTTGATCAGGTAGATTCTGACGTTTAGAATTGGAAAGATAGAGTTGATAGTTAGATTTGACAGTTAGAGTGGGCAGGTATTGTTGATAGTTAAATTTGACAGGTAGAGATGGACAGGTAGAGTTGAACAGGTAGAATTGTATTTTTTACAGTAGGTTGTCTTGCTGTCAACAACTAACATTAAAATTGATTTTGATAAGATTTTCTAGTGAATTTACATTTTTATAAAATTCGTCTCTTGATTTTTGAACAAAATGTAATTGCTTCCTTCCATCCCCACCCCTCTTTTCCTTACATTTCAACATAGTCCGAATATTTTTTTTATATTTTTATATATTTTTTCTGTACTTCCTTTTTTCTAAGATTGTATTTTAATCCTTTGAAAAATTATGTATATTTTTTCAAAGAATTCCCTAAGGAAAATGAAGACCATGGCTCAGGTCTACTTATGTGGTGGGGTGTCAACGAGTCCACAGCATTTTCCCTAAAAATTAAGTTGTCTGAATCAAAACATCTGTTTTTCAAGTTTGTTGACGAAATGAACAACGATAAGTTTCTATGTGCCAGCCATAGTGACGTAACGAAATGAAAAAGTTCCGAACTATTGATTGATTAAAAATAAAACTAGTCGTAGTCTAACATCCCCCCTCCCCCAACCCTTCACTCCCATTCTGCGTAATGTAAAGGGCAATAATTGAATTCATTGTTTCTGCTAGCGTCCTATTTCAGAGTACTCTCTAAGCTGCCAGATGGAGAGGTTTCCCTCCAAGACTCTTGCTGTCTCATTGTATTTGTTTGTGCCTAATGTAGAGCAGCAATTTTTTATTTTTTTTATAAAACAATACATTTTCTCTGTACGTCAACCTTTACAATGGCATAACTTTGTCTTAGAGTATGCGTTATTTAAATCCAGATTTTTCATGTTTGTTCTCTCCAGACAATACCAAACTGTTTCGGTACACTGGTTGTTATGACGACAGGGGGATACTGAATATGTCAACAACAAAAAACTCTCAAATACTGCACGTGTCTGAATGCTTCTCTGTCTGCCTCACAACACTTGTGGCATTGAAGGTATGTGCCTCACAACACTTGTGGCATTGAAGGTATGTGCCTTGGCCCTAACCCTAAAGCACACCCTAACACTAAAACATTTTAGGCATTGAAGGTATTTATTATCTAAACCCGAACCCTAAACCCAATAGTAACCCTAAAATACATGTGACATTGAAGGTGTATGTCTTAACCCTAATCCTAAGCCACACCCTAACCCTAAAACATTTGGGGCATTGAAGGTATGTGTCTTTACCATAACCCAAAACCTAATTCAAACCCTAACCATGACCAAAAGGTAACTCAAATTCTCACTCTCAATGTAACACTAGCTGTACGTGCTGAACTCATAAATCCAAATATAACGGTTAACCAAGCACTATCACTAGCCCTAACCTTACCTTAAACTGACACCTCAAACTATTACCTAACCTAAGCCTAGTCCTAAACACTTAACTACTCCAGTTACTTTTAGCTAACGTAAGTAAGCCTAAACCTAACTTGAACCCTTAACTGACCCCAACCCTGTAGTTAACATTGACACTTGACTTCTGTTTTGAACACACGCCACAAATCAATGTCTGACAGATTGACAGTTGTCTGTGCCTTGATGACAGTTCCAAGCTCGTCAATCTTGTAGATGACAGTTTGTGTCACTATACATGCGCTGCCAACTTCCAAGATCGATGTGGTGGTAAAACATCATACTCTCTATACACTTCGGGTATGACAATCAACGTATAAATTATTTATTTTTTATTTTAAAAAGTAAACCAAGCAGTGATTAAAATTTATAGTTTACAGCCTAAATTTTTTAGTTACCCAATATGGATCATTTTATGACCAATGACCACTTACATTTTGCCCATCAAAGTGTTACATGTTTAAGAAAACTGATTCGTCAGTTTCAAGTGTATTTAATTTCTAAGGGGTGTTGAAAGTCTCAGTATTGGTTTTTGTCCCCTTGTGGAGAGTTGGGGGGGGGGGGGGGTAAAATCCCTTGTTTTATTCGATGATCAATCCATTTAAAGTACTAAACTGATAAAGCTAAATGCAATCTAAGAGTCCTGAGTTTGATGCACATGTCATAAAGTGATCACACAAAATCGGCAGATTTATTTGCATACTTAACAAAATGAGAGCAAATTAAGGCCTGCACAACTCATAATGTAAGGCGGGCCGAATAAATATATGAAAAACTTGTGCGGGGTGAAGGATAATTGGAGAGGGGCGAAAGCTATTAAGAAAATTATAATGATAAAGAATATTTTGTTACTTCGCTGGCCGCCAAGTTGGTGCTGGCGGGCCGCATGCAGCCCGCGGGCCTTATGTTGTGCAGGCCTGGTTTATATTGTGCATATTGGATTGGAATAGTGGTTGTTGAAACAGCTCTATCAGCGTAGTTCATATCGGATATATCTAAACCTAGAGCGTAAAATGCGAGCATCACGTGAAAGTATGGCGCGCTAGGTCAGTAGCTAAAACATATCAACAGTTGTTTAGTGGAGTTGGTGACAACTGTCAGCCAGGGCATGGGCAGTACAAAGTTATCTTGAAATCTGTCAGCCAGGGCATGGGCAGTACAAAGTTATCTTGAAATCTGTCAGCCAGGGCATGGGCAGTACAAAGTTATCTGGAAATCTGTCAGCCAGGGCATGGGCAGTATAAAGTTATCTTGAAATCTGTCAGCCAGGGCATGGGCAGTACAAAGTTATCTGGAAATCTGTCAGCCAGGGCATGGGCAGTACAAAATTATCTTGAAATCTGTCAGCCAGGGCATGGGCAGTACAAAGTTATCTTGAAATCTGTCAGCCAGGGCATGGGCAGTACAAAGTTATCTTGAAATCTGTCAGCCATGGCATGGGCAGTACAAAGTTATCTTAAAATCTGTCAGCCAGGGCATGGGCAGTACAAAGTTATCTTAAAATCTGTCAGCCAGGGCATGGGCAGTACAAAGTTATCTTAAAATCTGATAATTTGTGTCTGTTGTATCATGTAATGTTTTACCTTAACGCCATCAGACTTAAGGCTTAATGTAAAGTAGGTCACTGACTTGATATGGCTACAGAATTTTATTTCTCAAAAATCTTCTTGAATCACAGAGAATGTGACAGAATGTGACATAATGTGACATACTGTATGTCAAGGACGATTCGGAATCTTCGACCAATCGAAATGGAGAAACTTTAAGCACATTCGTTCTAAACATCAAACTGTGAAATGTAGCGCTATTCTCCACATGCAGACTGACGCTGGACAAACAAAACATTCTCCCAATATTACCTTCAATGGTTTCCAAAACACATTGATTGTAGAAATAGTGCTTTTCATAGTGGGGGTTTTTTCCTCCATATTTATTATTTTGCTTATACAAAATATATTTCCCACTTAACCTTAAGTAGTAGTAGTAGTAGTTATTCTCTCCCCCTCTTCTATCACGTTTTTTATTATTATTATCCAGATGGTCCCACCTGGTATAGACTGTCTATACTTGACACACGTGGGTCATTGCTACTTGGAAGTCAGTGTGGATACCTGAGATATGATGGAAAAGGAACAAAGGAATCTGCCACGCAATCACCTTTTGATCTTCAAATAGATCGTTGTAACGGAGCGTCTCATAAAGCAATGTGTCAAACATGCACGTCATTCTTTTCTCTTGAACAATCCACTCATCCTCAATCCACTCATCCTCATAAACACTAATGTTTAATACACCAATTTCATGGTCACCATGGCCAGGGCCATCTTAACAACATAGGAGGCACATTGCACAACAATGCACTGGGGCCCCCTAGCAACACAACACACCTGGGATGTGAGAAGGGGCGCGAAAATGGGCACTAGTCCCATGCTCAAAAAATGGGGGGGGGGGGGGCAAACAGTTCCTGCTCCCCACCGACTCACCAAGAGGAATAAAAATGTAAAATTAAAAAAAAAAAACATTCAATAAAGTTAAACTTCGTTGAATTCAATTTATTGATACCAAAAACAAAATCAGTCAAAGTCAATAATAGTTTTAAAACTTATCATAAATAAACTATAAATAATCACAGAGGATTATTATAAATGATCATTATTGACAGATAAATAGAAAAAATTATTTAATATAAATCAACATAATCGTTGGTGTAATTTTTTTGCAGAGAATTGTTTTATTATTGGTTTAGTCAATGGTCTTAAGGATGTTATTTTCCATGCACACAAGTGAAAGCCAGTTCAAACGTTTTTTGTCCCATTGTACTGCGAAGCTGATTCTTACCTTTTTTTCGATTCGTATTTGGGGAAAAGTAAAACTTTTGACGAGAGTTATTCCCTTTTAAAACATTTAAAATTGTCCAACTTTGATTCGCATTCATAATATTAATTTTGGAATGTGCTGATATATATTGTGGATTAAAATTGGGGAAATTGGGACTTTTAAATCGAATTAAATTGTCAAGATATTTCAATATTCATTAAACATATGTAAAGCAAGATGCCTCTGTAAGAGTGAGTCTCCTGGAAACGTACCCCCCCCCCCCCCACTTACGAGCGCGAAGCCCTGGGCCCTTGCCTTAAGACGGCACTGACTATGGCTAATAACAAAACATTTTCTTTTAAACACACACAAACACACATTACTTTATTAAAGTATCGACAACATTGAAATGATGTTAAACTATTTTAAAGTTAGCTAACTTTATAACAACGAAGTGGCTATTCGCACCCGGGTATCAGAAGTGAGAGGTTGGGATTATAAAACTATTTAAAATATATTTGTTGGATTTGTAAGACAAAATGAGGTATCAAATGAAAGATAATTGAATGGACTATAGGTTTGGAAACCTACTTCTTCATTTTAACTAAAATAAACTACCACAAATGACATCCGAATGGGATTAAGTCTAAAGGGACCCGGGTACGAATAGTCGCAGCCTTATAACAAATCTGACTTTAAATCGATGCGTTGTATCGGATTTTTTAATGATTATTTTGTTTTAAAACTATGTTAATTCATTTTTGGTTCAACTTTAATTCCCAAATCTTTGATTTTAAATTAAATTTATTTCAATGAAGGCAAAGTCATGAAGTCAGTTGAAATTTTTAAATTAGGTATTTTCCCCTCGTAAAAAATGTTGATACTATTATTTTCACCACAGGCCAACAACCTAATAACACAAACTGCCAGATTGCCCTTACAGAGGAATATAGTCACTGGCAGAGTGGCCAAGAAGAATGTCGCAGAAATGGAATGAATTTATTGTGGCCGACTGATGTCGATCCCAGACAGTGTTTTAAATTTCGCCTAGGAACAGAGGAAAAGTACTGGGTTGGTCTCAAACGAGAGGCGTTCATGACCTGGTTAGACGGTACTGCAGCATAATCTTCTTTTAATAGGTTTATTTTAAGTTGAAATAACCCATTTTTATGACATTAATACAAAAAGGAAGTAATGTCCATACTTTTTAGTCTGCTGCACTTGAACTAACTAGTGTAAGTCCATTTCCGTGGCCCTGAGCAATCTGGATCTTAAAGATCTACTGTTCATCTAATGAGTCTCATGATTGCTTCCTTAAAAGTATTCTTTTTAAACAGCTTAACGGAAAAAAGCTACGTCTGATATAACAAAGCGGTAGAAGGCTTAATGTGGCTGACAAATGATGTCAACTGTAGCTGACAAATGACGTCAACTGTGGCTGACAAATGACGTCAACTGTTGCTGACAAATTACGTCTACTGTGTCTGACGAATGACGTCAACTGTTGCTAACAAATGACGTCAACTGTTGCTGACAAATGGCGTCAACTGTTGCTGACAAATGGCGTCAACTGTGGCTGACAAATGACGTCAACTGTTGCTGACAAATTACGTCTACTGTGTCTGACGAATGACGTCAACTATTGCTAACAAATGACCCCAACTGTTGCTGACAAATGGCGTCAACTGTTGCTGACAAATGGCGTCAACTGTTGCTGACAAATGACGTCAACTGTTGCTGACAAATGACGTCAACTGTGGCTGACAAATGGCGTCAATTTCTAAAATTAAGTAACATAAACTTGGCTCGTTATTTAGTTTTTTGAAATCTATCTCAATGGAAACAACCATTTAGTGGTCCTTGTGACACAACCATTTAGTGGACCTTGTGAGACAACCATTTAGTGGTCCTTGTGACACAACCATTTAGTGGTCCTTGTGACACAACCATTTAGTGGTCCTTGTGACACAACCATTTAGTGGTCCTTGTGACACAACCATTTAGTGGTCCTTGTGACACAACCAATTAGTGGTCCTTGTGAAATGTACTAGATGAATTGTCCTGGGAGATAATTCAGGGTGCTAGAAGTATGTGTATAGCTCTTGATAGCACCGGTACTGATGTTGCTCATCCTTCGTGTACGAAGCATGTCAATCCTATATTCAGCGGTGAGTACGCAGGTCCCTTTTTTAGTCATATCTCTGCCTGGAAAGCTTTCCCGCACGTTGGACCTACGTTGTTTTGGGTTCCCATTTGGAATGGGGTCGATTACTGATAAATTATATAAAATTGTCTCCACTGCTGACTTTCTGGACTCCCATCTAGTTTCACAACGTTTATAAAATACATAGGCCTACTCCGTTGATTGTATGCAAACGAAAAATTGTTTGGAATACTGAAGTTGTGTGCATTCATCAGAACTAAATGTAAATTATGTGCCCAACATTGCACAATGTTTTCATTTGGAATAAAAATAAAATAAAATATTTGTATGGAAATCAATTTTTTTCCTCCACCTGATGTTTGATCCATCATAATATTGACCATAACATATTGATTGAGAATCCAACATGTTTTATAAATGGTTTTTTAAAAGTTGAAAAATATTTAGCATTTTCTCCATGCAATTTTTTGCAAGTTGTTCATGTATAAGACACTCCATCTTAAAGCCGTGTTCTGTCCCATGCCACAAGAACAGAAATGATTTTGCCATAAAATTTCAAATGGCCGGTTCATTGAAAGCTCAGGGCCAAAGATGATTGTTTATGAACAAGTGAACTAGGCGCCATCTTTCAAAAATGGGGGGGGGGGGGGAGAAGCATGGTTGCTCCTTCACCCCCACATCTACACATAATATCTTATGACACCCTTTATTTTTTTAATATAAACAATTATAAATAAGACGAGACGTTTCAAACACATCGTATTCTCAAAAGTATTAAAATAACACACTTCGACTTTAGTGTATAACTTCATTAAGACCATCTGTTCATAAAAGTTTACATTTAATCATCCAGCCTAGATTATTTAATTCTCTACTATCCGGCCATTGATTACTCCACAGGTACGCCACTGTCCTTAACACATTTTGACATACCTGAGTCAGGGGATTGTCTCACTGTGCTAGATGACGAAGGGGAACTTGTTCTGTCTTTTGAAGACTGCAGCCAACCGAAGCATTTCCTCTGTGATGAAGGTACTCTCTAGAACTTACGGAAGTTTTGTACTTTAATACTGTATACAACAAACCTATTTTTTTCACCTTTAGATTTTGAGTTCTTTATTTAATAAAATTGAAAGCAGGAATGTGTATACGACTTGTTCTTTTCACACATTAAATAAAACAAATCTCGCACATTTTCAGCCAAACTTTGGTATGTGTAAGAGTGTAAAATAAATTTTAAGTAGAAGATTTATTATTACTTATGCCAAAAATCTCCTAATTGTAGGATGCAAAATATGCTGCATATATTTCAGTATATTTGACTGATTGATGAAAGGCAATTTAATTTCTACTTTGTAGGTCCTCACAGAATGAGTCCCTGGCAGCCAGATGTGACACATCGCAATCAACCAATCGTCCCCACCACACAGCTGTCTGGCTACTGCATCAATTATTCAAATGTTACTACACCACGGACATGGTCAACAATGGCAACAGGAAATACTTCGGAATCTACAATTGCTCAAAGTGATACAACAGAGCCAACAATAGTTCAAAGTGATACAACAGAACCAACAATAGTTCAAAGAGATACAACAGAACCAACAATAGTTCAAAGAGATACAACAGAACCAACAATAGTTCAAAGAGATACAACAGAACCAACAATAGTTCAAAGTGATACAACAGAACCAAAAATAGTTCAAAGAGTTACAACAAAACCAACAATAGTTCAAAGAGATACAACAGAACCAACAATAGTTCAAAGAGATACAACAGAACCAACAATAGTTCAAAGGGATACAACAGAACCAACAATAGTTCAAAGAGATACAACAGAACCAACAATAGTTCAAAGAGATACAACAGAACAAAAAATAGTTCAAAGGGATACAACAGAACCAACAATAGTTCAAAGAGATACAACAGAACCAACAATAGTTCAAAGAGATACAACAGAACCAACAATAGTTCAAAGAGATACAACAGAACCAATTACAGTTCAAAGAGATACAACAGAGCCAACATTTGTTCAAAGCGATACAACAGAACCAAGAATAGTTCCAGAAACAAAATCAGTTTCCCTCACTGTCACCACAAATGCAACGTTGGCTACACCTGATCTCCCTAAGACCAGTTCTGAGATTTCTCCCTTCACAGTCAACATGTCATCTGATAAACTGACCAGCCCTATCCCAACCGATAAACTGACCAGTCCCAAACCAACTGATAAACTAACAAGTCCTAAATACAGCCCTAAAATAAATGATAAGCTGACCAGTCCTAGATACAGCTCTAACCCAACCACACGGTTGCAGGGTTCATCAAACTGTCAGTCATCCGCATGCATCCACGGAGAGCTACACGCTGAGACCTTCTTACCCGTCTACCTGTCTATCGGTATCATACTCCCTCTATCCACTGTTGCTATAACTGTGGCGTTCCTGTGTCACAGACGTAGGTCCTCAATGTTGAATGACGCAACAGATAAACCCTTCCCCCATCAGTCACAGAAGAATATTGCCATTACCAACAGTGTTGTAAACTTGTACGTCACGTGAGCTACACTTTATTAATCTAATGTGTCCTAATGTAAAAAAAAAAAGAGTTTCTGTTCTTAAGTCCAGTTGGGCGGCTTAGAAAATGACTATACATCCTTACTATCAAATTACTATTGGTCTATTTATGAAAAAATTGTAACCAGCTGGTTCTAAATGTTTTTCTTTGAGACACAAAAAAACATGCATATTTCTTATGAACTTATTTTGTTGTTTCATTTCAATGAGTTATGTTCATGAAATCTTTTGTGTCGCCATGAAAGGTCTGAGAACCCTCTTGGGAGGCGTCTCAAGTTTGATTAATAAAGGTTATACAAATATGTTGAGTTGTCTCCACTTACCGGGTGATTCATTATTTTATTCCTATCATGGCGTAATAGTAATTATAAAGTTGGTTCTGAACACACAAAAAATTAAGGATTGAAAATATATTTCTTAAAGCCCATTTTATGGACCATAAAATAATAATAATTATTAATGGCAAACTTTAAAAATAGGTAACCGTTCCAACAAGACACTAGAAGTGTGGGTGCTTTTAATTCTGCTACGTGGTACTTGTAAGTACTTCTTGTCTAACTCAGTGGTTCCCAAACTTTTTAAATAGGTAGCCTTGCCTGCAAGACAATTCTAGTGTTCTTTCATTAAGCCACAACACACTTGTAGAGAACCTCTGGTCTAAGCCAGTGGCTCCTTAATTTTTTAAAAAGGCACCCGAGGATAGCAAAAAATAGCCGGTGTGAGATTTTTTTCATTGTAGCCACAGAATAACACTTGAAAAGTTCTTCTCATGCAAGCCACCAACACAGAATGACACTTGGATGGTTCTTCTCATCCAAGACACCAACCCAGAATAACACTTGATGGTTCTCATCCAAGCCACCAACACATGAGAAGTACAAGAACAAGCAAACACGTTTTGGTGTTATTTTCATTACTTTTATTGTCTTGGGGAAACGTTTAATTGTCAAACGAAAAAAAAAGTCAATTTTCATGGAATGTTTTCCATCATTTCTGAGCACTTCTTTGCAATTAAAACCAAACAAAATAATGTCATGTCACTTAAATTGCATTTATATTTAAAGAAATATCTCTACATTTGAGATAAATCTAATGGATGAAAATAAATTGCTTACAGTTAGAATTAGAAGGTTGCATGGCTTGGATGTGTTTATGTCAATTACTAGTTCTATAAATCTGGAAAATGACATTCTTCTAGAACAGTGGTTCTCAACCATCCTAATGTGCTACTCTTTAATACAGTTCCTAAGGCTGTGGTGACCCCCCCCCTCCCCACTCAACCAAAAAATGTTAGTTGCTACTTCATATATATGCGTTTTCTGATGGTCTTAGCTGACCCCTCTGTAAGGGTTGGTCGACCCCCAAAGGGGTCCCGACCCACAAGTTGAGAACCGCTGTTCTAGGATGTGGGAGAAGAAAAACAACAGATATGCAATGTTTCTTTATATCGTAATTAGAGTTGATTGTTTCTTGCCTGAGATTTCATTATGTCACATGTAGTGAAACAAATGTCAGGAAAAAAATTAAATGGTGGATTATAAAATTTGTAATATTAATAATCATTTTTTTTTCTTTAAATCCCAAATACAAACTTTCATTATCTTCATATGGGTTGATGTATGCATATGAAAAAAAAATGCTAATTTATTCTTATATTTCTGGTTCAAGGAATGCTACACAGCTAAAATTGGGTACACATTACAATTAGTGCTTTTAATCCATCAAACTGGTGGATTCTGGCCTTAAATTTTTAATGGAGGCCAAAATAAGAAGGTAGCATAAAAATAGTGAAGATGTGGGTGAAAATAAATTCCCCATTTTATTTCAGAAAAAGATGGAAATTAAAAATAAGTTGGTTTTTACACGTTTCTTGTACCATACCACTTAAATCAAAATAAACATACCAGGGGACAATAAAAAATAACAACTGCATAATTTGTTGAGGGCAATTACTACAGAGACCATGAAAATCTGCTTTGAATACCTGTTTTGCTTCATAAATATTCCCAAAGTTCATTCTCTTGAATAAAGATAAACACAAGGAGGTCAAACATGTAATGCCCCATATGCTGTAGACTGTTTAACAGCTCCAAAACTCAACACCACGTACAACTTCACAATGTACAGCTTCACCATGTACACTAACATTCAATTACTAAAGACTGGTGCACACAATAATTGCAAGTGTGCTTGTCCTCTCAGCTATCTCAAACAGTCATAAGTAATACTGCGGTGGACATAAATATCATTGTTACAACCAAAATCAATTCATTCTGTTGACAAGGCCTCAGTCGACTGAAACTAAAAAAATCACCACTCAAACTCCAAATCTATGACTCAGACTCACATCATTTCTATGACTCAGACTCATGATATAGCTATGACAGACTCATTATATAGCTATGACAGACTCATTATATAGCTATGACAGACTCATGATAAATGACTCCGACATTGATGTATGCATGGCTCATAAAGTAAGGCTAAAGAATATGACAAGATCTAAAGGAATATGACAAGATCTAAAGGAATATGACAAGCTTATTGATAAAACTTAACTGTAGTCGCCAATATCTTAACTTGTTTTAATTCTTTTTTTCTAAGTTCCTTGATTAATAGGATTCCACTTACACTTACAGCCAAAGGTGTCGGATGCCATGGAGAGTTATAAAAATGCGTTTTTTTTATAATTATGAAAGATCTTGTCTCAGATATTTGGAGACTTTACAGAAAAACAATTTTACTCTTGAAACTATCTTTAATTATCTGCAAGTGAGAGCAGGGCAATCCCCCCTCCCACGCCCCCCCCCCGTGAGCAGGGCAATCCCTCCCTCCCACACACCCCCTGTGAGCAGGGCAATCCCCCCTCCCCCCCCCCCCCCAATAGGCAGATGGTTTCAATACTGCTGGCATTTGCCACAGGCCTTATACAGTTTAATATAACCATCTCAAAGGATCTTGAATAGAAATGATTTAGTCCCTTTGAGTATGACCTAGTTCCACCACAAGTTAACTATGACCTAGTTCCACCACAAGTTAAGTATGACCTAGTTACACCACAAGTTAAGTATGACCTAGTTCCACCACAAGTTAAGTATGACCTAGTTACACCACAAGTTAAGTATGACCTAGTTCCACCACAAGTTAAGTATGACCTTGTTACACCAAAAGTTAAGTATGACCTAGTTCCACCACAAGTTAACTATGACCTAGTTCCACCACAAGTTAACTATGACCTAGTTACACCACAAGTTAAGTACGAACTAGTTACACCACAAGTTAAGTATGACCTAGTTACACCACAAGTTAACTATGACCTAGTTCCACCACAAGTCCTCCAAAAATGACAGCCAACAATTGCAACCTTGGAATTCCCACTTGATG
The DNA here is from genome assembly GCA_964017045.1 of Omphiscola glabra. Classification (NCBI taxonomy): domain Eukaryota; kingdom Metazoa; phylum Mollusca; class Gastropoda; family Lymnaeidae; genus Omphiscola; species Omphiscola glabra. Next base: position 31,479,760 of record OZ024804.1, on the reverse strand, counting down.
TAACTATTAGACTCATTCCAAAGTCATAGCATAGAACAACATGAATGAAGATGACACCAACATTTGAGACAGGAAACACAAAGTCAATTCAATCAACATACTCAAGTAAATACAGTTATATATAGAAAAATATCATGCTACACTTCCTTGCCTTAAATTTTTTTTAAGGTTTATAGATGATAAATTAAACCGAACAAATTTTATTGTGGTAACAGTATTTTAATCTTTGACAATTTTTAATTGATTTTAGTTTTATAAGTTACACAATAACAAAAGAAATTCAGACATGAAAGGTACATAAAAATACCAGAGTGCTGGTCAAGTGAAAACTGTCTATCAATGTCTAATAACTTGTAAGATCCAGCTTAGTATCATTAATTTTATCAGAGTGGTGGCCAGAAATGACATGAATTATTTCTTACAACCATTCTGACACAGTATGACGATGTATTTATTTGTTTGAACCAGATGGTGAAGAGGGACTTGTCGGTTCCCTAGAATCACTTTCTCCTTCTGCACCTAAGAAAAAAAAAAAAGGTTATTTTTCTTCAAAATTAAGAATAATCCTTTGTGCACAACTAATCCACAATGTATGTTTAAGTTTTAAAATTTGTGTAAGGGATGATTATAATATAATATACCAAAGTACAGAATAAAGATGGGGATGGTATAATATACTAATGGTATGGTATAGTTAAAATAAAGGGCGAAACAATAAAGAGATAAAAAGAAGACCATTATGAAATAAGTAGTAGAACCTGCTCGTAAGCACAAGACAGTTGGGTAAATCACCAGTACATAATTGGAGTACAATAAGTTTAATATCAAACTAGGAGTTAATCCATTTCTTTTTAATGGGACAAACAAAGAGCAACCACTGCTGCAATAGTATTTGAGTAAAGACACTGACACAATATACATGTGTAATTATATGCTAATGAACTTAACTTTTTAAGTCTTAATGTAGCAGATAAAACTATCTTTATTACGGCTTTTATAAATGTCCACTTACTTGCTGTGCTAGGAAAAGGGATTGGTATTCTTGAATTTGCAGGAAGGGGAATACCAGAGAGAGGCTCTTGTTGGTGGGCATACTGGCCAGGGAACTGCTGCATTGGTGGGTGTGGATAGGGGCCTTGTTCATAGCCCGGGTGGCCTTCCTGGGGCAAAGGGCCTCCGAACTGACCCGGTGGCCCACCAGCTAGATGTGGGTAGGGAACTGGTTGGTTCATGAAACCACCAAAGTGACCATGTTGTGGTGGATTACCACCAGGAAACTGTTGAGTCGGGGTTTCTCCTTGGATCATACCCATTCCAGGATGGGGGTGGAAGCTCTCAGGTTGGGCTCCAAGAGGCTGATGGGGTGCGTTTTGGGGATATGGGCCGTTTTGTGGTGGAGAGGGACCTATATTAGGGTATACAACCGATTGAGGCAGGCTCATTTGGCCCGACTGTGCAGGATGGGACTGAAGCTGTTGTTGGAGGATTGTTGAATGCTGGAGGACTTGGTGCTCTGGTGTGGGAGTTCTGCTGGGGACCAGGGTTTGGCTAACAGATGATGCACTGGCTAAAACTTGGGGGGCGGGAGGCTGGCTCAGTGAGGACACAACTGTGTCTGAGAAGGTGGAGGACTGGCTAAGGGAGGACACAACTGTGTCACAGCTGCTAGAGGGGGCTGAAGAGGCAGGGAATGTTGTGGCTGTGAAGGAAGCTGATGATGATGGTGGTAGGGAGAGAGCGGTGGAGCTTGGGTGAGGTGTAGGTGAGCCATGTAAGACTTGAGTTGCTTGCACCTGATGAGAATAAAACAGAGAAATGTCAATTGTAAACTTTGGAAAAAATGTATTTTCAAGTTCACTGAGAAAATAATAAGCAATGAAAAATATATTATTGTCATCACTTTTTACATAAAAAAAAATGAAATGTTAAATTCTGATCAAGCGTTCAAAGTTAAATAAATTAGTTTTCATTGTTTTATTGATTTATAAAATAATCAAATAAATTACTTTTTAAAAAAAAATTTAAACTTTTATTTACTATTCTGTAATTCTCTAATTTTCTATCTTTAAAAAAATTAGGCAGCGATGATCAGATTTTCAACTAAATACAAATTTACTAATCAATTATGTTAAAAAAATCTTATTTTGGAATCAAAAAGTACTTAAGTCACTTTAATGTGTTAGAACTTAAATGGCTCACACATGGTCCCAAGTTGTATTTTTCTAAGTAATACTTAACATTAAAACAAAAGATAACCTAACAGACAAAGGAGCACATTAGGGCAAATAACCATGAGCATTTCATCAATACTTGCAGAGCATCACTAGAGAGTGACATATGTACTCTTAAATGGCACTACATCACTAGAGAGTGACATATGTACTCTTAAATAGCACTACATCATTAAAAGTCACTATTAAAAGGCAGAAAGAAATGAACAAGTTTTTTTTTTAAACTGTATACCCAGGTATGAAAGTTAGGATGAGTAAAAAAGTCTTTGTTGCATCCAATTATAGTTGGACCATTACAAAATTTTGGACCCAGTTAATAATTTTTTGTTATTATTATTATTGTGCTTGAAGTCCTCCAAAGTCTTGTTTCATTTTTGTGTTCGAAGTCCCCCAATGAAATTGAGGAAGAAATCCACCAGATTAAAGTTAAGGTTTTTTATTTCTAATACTTTAACACAAAATTAACTTCAGGGTAACAAAAATACCTTGTTCAGTAACATCTATTATTGATAAATAGCAGTCTTATTCAGTTGTGCCTTCAAATTAGTATAAAACAATATTTAAATGAGTTTCCATGTGTTGCCAAATGGCACTACAGTTTTATACTACATGAATATCCTGATATTTTATGTTATGACTACGTTACGTATGGGTCAAGAGGACATTTATAATAAAAAATAATCAATGAATTTTTACTAATGAAAGGTCAATAGAGTATTTCAATGTCCTGCTGTCAAACTGTCCATGTTAAATCCATAAAATATTTTGATCACAATTTGAAGAGAAAATTAAAATTATTAAATGTATCGTATGCCTAGTTAAATTATTTTTACAAATTTGTTAAATTGATTAATTAAAACTAAAATCTTCTTAGACACTAAAACAGTTGGAGTCTGAGTTAAATACAGGTGCAAGATACTTTTTTGCATTGCTGATGAATCAAGTGGTAGGTAAAATGATATACCTTAAAAATTAAGCATTTCCTCCATCAGGAAAATGGATGCCCAAAAATGTGTATACCATGAAAGCAATGTATGAGTGAGATGCTAAATTAAAGCTTTTAAAGAAATTGGAAGGTCAGCCATTTTGGAGAGTTCAAAGTGGGTTATGCAAGCTGAGGCTAGGATGCATACCTTGATGTATCCAGTGGATTGCAGAACACTGACTATACAACCAACAAACCCAGGCTGTTGCATCCTTCAAGCCAATGAGAGGCCATACATCTAAGTCAGATAAAAAGCTGATAAGATGGCCCATGGTTTCTAATAGCTGGTCTTGTCATTTAACATTTAATTAATACTGACTTTTGAGTTGTCTTCTTTTTTATTTCAAAAAGTTTCTTCTTCATTTAAAAAAAAAATGTTATGTATCTACCACGAACTTATTGCACTGCCATTATCACATCACTGCTTTATGATGTGAATGCATTCAAAGTGCAATTAAACACCTACCTGCGGACCTTGTGGAGGCATGGGTGACCCGTGCATCGAATAACTTGAGGTTTGGTTGACCGCTATGGTCAGTTCAGAAGTGTGAGCTGTGCCCAAGATACCAGCAATGGAGTGTGGAGCTTCAGCATGCTGCTGGGTGACAACTGGCTTGTTGTCCATCAGTTGCTGGCTAGCCAACTGCCTGGCTCTGTATTCAGCTGCCCTGATCTGCTCCAAGTGGAATTGTTGCCTCTCTTGTAAGAGTTGTTGACGCTGACATTCCAGCTGAAGTGTAACAAAGATATTGTCATTAAGTTAATCTCCGTGGAATTTATTTTTAAAGTAAATGAGCTAAACAAAATATGGTAAAGCCTGAAGGAAAAAAGGGGTGCAACTAAACAAAAAAATGTGTCGATAAACCTTTTTCAGCGAACAAACAACTGTAGAATTAATATAAAATAAACACTTAGATGCAATGTAGTATCTGAGATGACAGCAAGAGGATTGTGAAAGAGCATACAATTGGATGGATTTAATACAGACAAAATGGGATGAAAGAGTGGAAAAGTCCAACTCTCTTATAATTCTTTCTACCTAACCTGATTGCAGTCTCTCCCCACTTATTACCATTAATTTTTACATATTTGATTCACCGGTGAAATGTTTTTACTAATTTACATTACCTCAAACATTACTTTCACTATTGAGAAACAAATAATGGTTAGATACTTATGACTTAACTTAAAAATGAGGTGCAATAAAATAGTTCTAAAACTCTGGGCACTCATGATCTTTCATTTTTCTACCACAAAATGTACCATCACACATCCTTCATCAGCATAACATTACACATCCTTCATCAGCTTCAACAATTCTTTCCCTTACACAACTTATTTTGGAACAGCTACATTTCCACCTCATCTTAATGAAGATGATTGAGATTGTTTATGGAGATTTATGCGCTCTGAAGACCAATGACTGCCAAAAATGACAGATTTGGAAAAATTTATCATCTCATATGAAAATTAATTTAAGAGACGATGGTGGCTACCGAGGTTGAAATATCTTAACATTTATTAGGTCAGTTCAGGAACTTTTGCATCCCATCTCAGATAAGACAGAGACAACCCACTGTGAAGTCAGGGGAAGAAGATATAATTTTTGGAAAAGAAAACTTCAAATTAGAATAACTTGTCAGAAAATAAGACTTTTGAATAAATGATAACATTTCTCAAAAATGTGATGAGTTATATTTTGGTTAAATGATAAATCATTTGGAGAAATAAGATAACTTAGGAAATTACCTCATAAATGTTCAAAAGTCCTGTTCAAATAAAAGGAGAAAATATTTTAAAACCACAAGATAAAAATTTCTTGGACTTACAGATTCCCTCTCTCTATCCATTATGGCCTCAATCTCCTCAAAATGTCTGAGTTTTATCTCCAGTTTTTTCATCTGAGTCTCCACAAGTAGTGCTACAAGTCCCTTGATTTTACGCTCTTCTACTGCTGCTAAGTGCTGAGGACATCCAAGTCATTCTGGTTAGATGACTACTAACATTTATTAAAAGTTCAGAACCAATCCCCTTATGATAGAAGCTGTCCAAAACCAGCTAAAAATAACAACAAATTTATGCCAAAGGATTAATGGAGTATAATGTGTGTTATATGAACATCGTGTTCAATTTGTGGAAATATATCATCCAGTTCTGCTTTTTTGATATCTCGCAAGAGCATTTGGATACACAACACAAACCTTTAATTCACATTCTATTAAGTTTTCAGTACCTTGGCTTTCACAGCTGCCGAGGCCAGCGCCGCAGCAGCGGCCGTGGATACAACAGTAGCATTGTCATCTGGGACTTCACTCAACTTGTCTTCTGTTACAGTTTGTTTGTCTGGAACTACCTCAATTGCTTCAGACTCCTTTACCTCAGTATCCTGAACCAAGAAATTTAAAATAATTGTCTACTTATTACATGCAGTAATTAGAAAACATTGAGCAAATTGAAAATATTTCTCTAACATTTAAAATAAGTAATTAATTTTTATTATTTGAGCAAACTGAAAGCCAAAACAAAGAACTCGCTAAACTTTACTTAAAGTCACAGTGCTAACAAAAAACAATTCAATAAACTTTACTTAAGATTAAAGGGCTACGAAACAAAAAATCATTTCATAATAAAAGCATGATTTATTTTTCAGTCCTTACCTTAAGGACCTTTTTATTTTCTTTCTTGTTCTTCCTTTTCTCCTTTTTTTCATCATTTTCATCTTTTTTTTTGTCTTTAGCTTTCTGGTCTTTACTATCTGTAGCACTGACATCCATAGGCTCATCCTCCTGTGAGTCAGATTATAAGAGATGTAATGCTAGGAAGATGCATCCAATATATCATCAAAATACATTAACAGTTCCTTTAATAGACACAATAAGTATACAGAATGGTTTTTTTTGTTTTTAAAAAATGACTATTAAATTGCCACAGATTAAAATTAGTAAATTAATCAGAATGTTATTTTAATGTGTTTCTACATTATATTCTGAAAATGAATATGTACAGTGACAAATATCCATTAATTTGGATCAATAAAAGAATCTTATCTTATATTACTGTATTAAAGACCTAACATTGTTGTTTTTCAGAAACTGAAAATAAAGCTAACTAAAAGAAATTTTTAAAAAACAAAAAAATCACTTTCTTCTCACCTTTTTCTCAGTACTTTCCTTTTCCTCCTTATTTAAGTCCATTGCCTCTTCAGTTATAATTTCTAAAAAATAAATGTTGTAGCACGGTTGAGTTATTATCTTTAGTAATCTCCAATAAAGAAAGTATATCAAAGTTCTCAGTTGATAAGACAAGACTAAGAATAACACTGACAAAACATAAAAATTCTTTTATGTAAGGAGATAAATGCCAAAAAAATAAACAATACCTGTCCCAGCTATTCCACTCTTTTCAAGACCAAAAGTTGGTTCCACAATTTTCCCTTCTTTTGTAGCATTGATCACTACTCTAGTGTGTGACTCAACTATAGATGGCGGGATTTCATCTTTGATTTTAGAAAATTCCTCTGGAAATAAATTACATTGAAGATGTCATTTATCTGGAATCGTAAAATTAAAAAAGTACACTAAATACAATTTCAACTGTGCTTTAAATTTATTTGAAATACTAACCTAGAGCTGCTTTTGCTGCTGCACTAGCCACCCTTGGATCAACCACAGAGGCCAGAAAAGCCACAGTAGACATGATTGGGTTTCCACTTTTTGAAAATGGGATTGGTTGGTAGACAAGAGGGCCTTAAAAATACCAATTTAAAAAAAATTATTTTATCAGACGAGAAATATACTTAAAACATGTTTCTAACAACAACAAAAAATTCTCTAAAAATAATTAAAATGTTAAGTGACTTTTTTATATATCAAATGAGACATGCAAATGTAGCATAATGATAACTTGCTAGTTTAAGAAAATGACTTACCTGGGTTGTCATTGACATCCAAAAATGGGTCTTCTATAGGAAGACGAAGAAAGTGCAAGATGCATTCATCTTGTGTCCTGCTGCCGACATGTTCACAAACCTTGTTCCAGTCATCCTTGTAGAGCTCCAGAGCTTCTAGCATGAGTAGAGTCTCCTGGTCATTCCACTCTCGGCTGCGAGATGAGGAATTCTTGTCCTAAAGTGAAACAAAAATAAAACGGGTTAGAATTTGGGTTACTACTAATAGAAACAACTTTAACTCAAATGACTATTCATTTTGAACACATCACTAACTACCTTGTGTGATTTTTTAGTATATATGTCAGTCTTTAGTCCCAAAGCACCCAAATCTTTTTTCTCCTCTCCTTCCTGGTCTAATTTCTTTGCTGGGCCAAAATCACAGATTTCCTGGGCTGCTGATGGCTGAAATGGTAGTTTCAAAACTTATTAGATTTTTAATCTAAATTTTTTAATGGAGCTAAAATAAAACAATTATATTATATTGAAAATTATGTATCCATTAAATCTATTACCACAGATTTTTTTAAGCAATGGTGAGATTTTACAAAAAAACATAAAGACATTAAAAAAAGAAGTCTATGGATAAAATAAGCAAACTAAAGAAAACAAAAAGCTTTAATTTTGCTATAATTTTAAATGTAGTTGATCAAATTACCTGATTGATCTTAGGTGGATTGATAGAAGCAATGCCAGAAGGTGTATCAGCTAAGATATGGAAGTGGGAGGTAGTAGGTGGGCCCATGGGGGTGGGATGGCTATCTGGATCCACCTGGTAGTTGAGAAGTCCCCACTGCTCCAGAAAGGCATGAACTCTGATGTGAAATTGTTTAAAATACAGACCATGTTACTCTGGAACTATCAATATAGTAAAATATTCTCTCTGAGTAGTACTATACCATCTCAAAAAGGTACAACAGTGTCTCCGAGTAGTACTTTATCTTATCAAAATGGTATAATATTGTCTCAGAGTAGTACTATACCATCTTAAAAAGGTACAATACCTTATGATAGGATTAAGTAAATATAAAGTATATTGTATACATTAAAAGACTTGCACCCAGCAGCGCAGCCAGGTTTAGACACTAGGAGAAACAGAACAATTTTAACCCCCACCACAATATTGTCCAGTCCCTACCGTTTTCATTAATAACTATTAAATAATATATGAGTATAAGATATGTATACATATAAATATAGAGTACTTTTAAATATGAGGAGGGTTGGGCTTAATTTTCTCGGTGCGGGGGGGGGAGAGGGGGGTTGAGGGAGCGGAGGTCTGGGAGGGCCCATTTTCAAATCTAACCACACAAAAAAAACTAAGACCAATTTATTTTTAAACAAATGTGCTTAGTTATATAAACATTTAACTAAGACATTTCAAGGCAAGGTGAGTGAATCTTTTATGTCATTTGATTGCTTGAAGCAAATAAAAATCATTTTTTGAGTTGTTACATTTGTAACTGGAAAAAATACAAGAGGCCCCATGTTATAGCCTTTTTTTTTGTACTTCATCTTTGTGTCAACCACTCCTCTGCCCCTTTTGTTTTAACATTGATGTCATTAATTAAATGTGTAGTGCTGTCCAACCCCACCCTTTCCTCGATTGAGAAAAGATTGCTAATGTTCTATTCGTTCTAAAGAATGCTATCAGGTCAGGCAATTTCTAGAATTTCTTGTCTGGATGGGGACACATACTCCCAAAATATTGCGTACGCAGCATTGCTTTTAGTTTCTTTTATTTTTATTTATTTCTGTCAAACTTTTTTCTTAATATTATTAATAACTCAAATTATTTTTGTAATATTAAAGAATTTTAAAAACCTTTTGGAACTAAACAAAAAAAAATTCAGCAAACAGGTTGAGCCAATATTTCAGAAAAGTGATATCGTAGTTGTGTACTGAGGTATTGAGCTTGGAAATACTAAGCTACTAATTTTAGTTCTTATATTCTCACTCTAAGTTGGCTACAGTCTACTGCTCAAGGTTTAACTCCTATGACTACTTTATTTACCCATATTTACCCAGGGCCAGCTGGACTCATTTCAACCAGCTAACTGTGGTTGAGAGACAAAGAGCATTAGCATTGCACTACTGGGCAGACAGCCTTTGTGAATAATTGACTTAAAATCAAAATGTATACCGCAGTAAACAGCAGACATCACCAGCCAAATTTCTCCTGACAGCTGTTGAAGTTAGGTACTCTGTCGGATTCAGCCGATAAGTGTCTATCATAAAATTCCGATATGCCAGATATCTGGAGACATAGAAAACATACGGAATGGCTTGCATAATTTTTGGAATAAATTAATGTTTGTTAACTTCATTACTGATCTAATGTGCTCTTTACTTAAATTACCATACTTTACTTCTTGCAATAACAAATAAATGCTCTAAACTATGATTAATCCAATTAAAGTACCGGTAATGAGTTAGTCAACTGGTTATGCCAAAGTGAAGTAATGAGTTTCATATTAATTGTTGCAGTGACTCAGTTGATGATTTGTTACATCATCTATTGTGTAGCACAGCCTCATGGAGGAATATTTTTATCACCTTCAGTTGACAAATAGCCTACACAGACCACTTACATCTCCGGTGTTTTAGATTTATTTTTCCCGTTAAAGAATTCTGGTAAAGCTCTCCTCTCAATGGCATGTACAGAGTTGTAATCAAACCATGCTGAGTAACTCGGGACAATGATGTGATGGGTTTGCTCTGTCAGAGTATCATCCCCTGCCTCTTGTGACAATCTTTTCTCTTCCTCCTCTTTGGCAGCAGCTTCAGTAGTTTCCGGCTTGTCTGGTTCCTCCTGGAATACAAAATTAAAATCATTTTGCACATTTAAGTTATAGCTCTAACTCTAAGCAAAAGATGCATATTATATATAAAGTTTTACATCTTTGATACAGTGGCCATCTTGGAAATCCGTGCTTTATCCTAAGGATAGGGAATGGGCTTCTAGTTAACACTAAAAAGAATTAAAGAGAAAAAAGTACAGTCTTACTTTTGAATCTTAAATTCAAAGTCAGGAAAATACAACACTGACAATGTAATGATTTCAAAAATATAACATACCTTCTCTGTTTGTTTTTCATCTAAATCCATGATGGTACCACCTTTTAAGGGAGTAAATTCATCTTTGGTTCCTTTAAGTACAACTCCTATATGAGAATACGTGCAACAATTAGACATAACTTTTATTAGTACATGTGGCATTATTCCACTTTAAAATTAAACACACTTATAAGGAAAACAACAAATATTGCTTCATTTTTAATTGTAAACATTTTTTTTAAGTTTCTTTTTTTAAAATCTGATTATGAGTAACCAGCTTTTTCTTATATATTTTCTGCAATGATTACCTGGCTTAGGATTATGTACTTCTTGAAGACTGTTCTCAGACTGGATGTCGTCCATGTCTTTTGTGCTATCTTCATCATCTTCCTCCCACTTTTTTTTCTTACTAGCAACAATTGCTGCAGCCCTGGAACTATTAAATAACAATTATATTGAAAATTATTCCAAAGGAAAGTTATCAAAGCCCTTTAATGGCTAACTATAAAATGTTAAAAAATTTGATCAAATTTCTGAACATGTCATTTACAAAAAACAAAAATAATTGATGAAATGTACCTAGTTTATCTTGCCTATTCTCACAATTAAATATGTCTATTCTCACAATTTATCCTTTTCTCTAAATATTAGATCACTTCCAAAATACAAACCTTTTTCTCTTTTTTTCTGGAGGAGGAGAAGGAGATCGTCTGCTTTTAGGGTTGGAAGTTTTATTTTTGCTACTACTGGCCTTTTTGGAACGACAACCTTTATCAGAATCACTGACATCACGCATCTAAAATATCATTAATATGGTATCAAGTTAAAGAAATTATGGTACAGATCAAACAAAAAAGGCATTGATTATAATCTAAAGTATAATTTAATTAAAAATGTTGTGGTCCGTAATTGCATAGTTACAAAAAATATTAATAATGTGGGTTACCAGGTGTCCAGTTTTGAGACAGACGGCGGAAAAACAGCAGAATGAGAAAATAAAGGGAAAAAAAAAGGATTGATCTGATCAGAAATTTCCTGCCATAAGCATTTACTCCATGACCATGTCTTCCACAGTATATATGTCATGGATGTTCCTGAGGTCAACTACCAGCCATAGTTCAGTAATCAATATATTTCAATTTTTAAGCTCTATTATTTGCTGGGGGGGATGTATCCCTTTCCCAGCAATGCCCCAATGCTGAAATAAATGCATTAAGACAACTCTTATCAAAACCCATGCCATAAACTTAATATTTTCTATTTTTGAAAAAAGATTACTTTGTTTCTTATTTTGGTATTAAAAGTAGGAGAAAAACTATGGCGGAATGTTCCATGAAATGATAGAAATCTTCAGGCACTTACTTATATATAAAAATATTTTGAACTTTCAACTTTTGCACATGACTAATTAATTAATTAAAGCTTTCCCTTACCAATGTTTTATTAGTGTTTCTACACTGCCAACTCTTATGAATGAGATTTTGCAATGGAAAATTATGAATTTATAATATGGACTCTACCTGGACCTGGTTTTTAAACCTCTAATGAAAATATTCCTGATTTAGTTGTCTAAATTTATTCTGAAACACAAGTTATAAAATATTTCCTAAGCTCTGGTGCTGACACCTATATAAACTATTATATTTCCAAAACAATTTAAGCAGTAGTCAAAATTTTAACATACAGGTACTTTGATTTTCAACTAATCAAAAGATAGCACTTTTAGCGAACAACTTTTTTAATTCACCGTATAGGGGTATCCGCAAGGATGTGTTTCTTTTTTCATTTATTTTGAAACAAGTAGGCCTAAGTTGAATTTTCATACAAATTAATGTATGGACAATTTCAATATATTAACTTCATATTAACCGTAGTGAGAGTAATGCTCAGTAAAGAACAGGAAAGTTTTCTCACACACGCTGTAAATTGTTGTTCAGATCCTACAATCTACAATTGAATTGGTCTCTTCACTCTACGACTAGTGTTGGGATTTCCCAAAGTGACATCACTGCACTTAGGCCCTAGCGGCCTTAGGGTGAGACGAATTTTGGCAAAAACCATATCAATATTGTCAATATCGTTAACCCAATATTTACCCAGACTATCATAATAATAATAATAGTCTATATTATTATTATTGTTTAATATTAAGTATAATTAATAACTCACTACAACTACACGTAACACTGTTTTAAATAGAACTTGGCAGGGTTCATACAGAATTCAAGGTCCAGAATTCACAAACTTTTCCCAAACCTTCAAAGACCTTTTTTAAAAAATTCAAAGACCTATTTATTTTGATATACTAAAGAGAAAAAAGAAACAAACTCACATAATGATAGCATAGATTCAAAATTCTTTATAACACTTAAGTATATATAATATATATATATAATATTCAGCTTATCCATGTTGATAAATCCTTCAGTTTTAGGAAATATAACAACACAAAAGTATGTACAATGGTATATACACTTGTAATCAGCTTAGTGTTCAAATGTAATTTTTGTTTGAATTAATAGTTAAGACATTTTTATCATGATGAATCATCAGACCAATGAAGAAATGTCCAAGACAAAATTTTTCAAATGTCCTGACTGTTCAGTTGTATCCAGAGACTTTGAAAAATGTCCAAATTTTGTAAAAATCCCTTGTGACCAAGGTCTGTGATAATCGGACTGATTTTTTCCAAAAGCTTTTAGCAGAGGCATGTCTAAGAAAATGAGATGAATGAAGATATGAACTAACTTTATTTACATCCCAGATGCGAACATAAATATCCATTTGCTTTTCCTGCATCTGTTTTTTCTTTGTTTTATCAAACATAAGAACATAAGTAGAAGTTGCTCTTTTTTAAAAAAGCATATCAGCAAAGTAAGATGCTATGCCCAAAAATGCTGAGATATGCAGACTTCCTACAGCACATTCAAACTGTTGAGCTATTTCACAAGAAGGAAACATGGCCTTGAAATAATCTGAAGCATGTAAATATTTATTAAATTTCCTAGCAATTGCTATTTTTCAAATTACATAGCATTGAAAAATGTTTGATGTTTAGTTTTAAAGTGCAAGGGCAACTTTTGCAATGCTTTCTCCTGGGCATTTTAGAACATATATTTAGCTACCACAAGTGGAAAGCAACTTTTCTTATATGGAGTTAATGTTCTCTTCTTTATGATGAAAATAGATAGTTTGAGTCGACACACTTTAGTGTCTATAAAATCAAGCCAACGAGAGTTTCATATTTTGACACATAAATTGGGAGCCTGAGAAGTTGCAGAAGTGGATACCTAAGATAGGTGATACAGCTGAAGTTGAACAAGATAGATGAAGTCTCATTAGATGATCAACATTTTCCTGTTGAATACTTGATATCAATATTTCCAGCATAGTTTAGCAGTCATGACTTGTTCAATCATTATCATGATTGCTGTACTGACCATCAGCCTTTAAAGGAACTGTAGGGAATTATTTTATTGATCCTGAATAGTGAAACAAAATAAAATAGATTATCATATTAGGTTTATAATTTAAAGTAAGGCATACATTTACATCATATAGATTATATTGTACCAGTAGTAAACTATGGTAATACAGAGTCAGAAGAGATACTAAGATAGGCATATGCATATGAAACGGCACTGTCAGGATTTTCTGCAGGGGAATGGATCATTGCCCTCCCCCCCCCCCACTTCCTTTTCTCTTTTTTTTTGGGTCTCCCAAGTTGCCTTCCCCCCCCCCCAAAAAAAAACAACATCAAAAAATTTGCATGCGCCACGCCACTGTGCTTATGAATAATAGTATAATACTGTAAAGTATACCCAGAGCACATAACTATAAATAAAAACTAATTATATAAAGTTATGTTAGGCTCTCTGAATGGATGTTTTGTTGAACTACGGTCTACGGTAGTTTCAATAACTTTTAAATGAAGTTCTGAACCGTAAACTAAGCTACTCAAAAATAATATCCCAAAATAACTTAATTTTAATCATATTAATATTAGCCTATTTAACTTTAGAGGCCCTACTCCATTAGTAAATTTTAAGAGAACTTAAAGTTAAAGTCTTTTAAAAAGTCTAAGGCTGCCTAGCTGTAGCTAAATATACATGTCGTCTACATACAGTAAAACCGTTAAAATTAAACTTAATAAGACTAAGTCTCGTAAATTATGCTACCGTTAAAATTAAACTTAAGACTAAGTCTCAGTAAATTACGCTAAGTGTGGCTAAGCTTAGTCAATTTAGACAGCGCTGGGATGAGTAGTTTTCTACTTATAATGGTTACCTTACAATGAAAAACTTAGATTCCAATAGTTTTTTTACTATATTTTACACTTTACTTACCCAACATCTCTTGATCGGCGATGTGAAAAGAAAAATTTCTAGTCTATCGATGTAGTAGAAATAGTACGTTATTCGAAAATTGGTACTCAAAACGCATGCGCAGATAAGGGGAAACCATTAGCATTTTGGAAAAAGTCCTATTGTTTGCAATGTTTCCTCTAAGGCTTGCTGGTTCGTGTGCAAAATCATAAAGTTGTGTGCAAAGTTTTACTTTGCAGAGTGCAGCGTATCTATATTCGAATATATTTTTATAAAAATTTGCTGCGCTGATGCTCAGAACTGCTGCGCGGCATCTGTGAGGTAGCTGCGCGGCGGCGCAGCTTAAAGGCAACATTGACTGTTTGATAACAATAAGGCTAAAAATAGATGAGCTCGGCGATAAACGTCAATTATCACGGAATCCAAATTTATGATTACTTTTTAAAAATTCCTATCTAGCAGGCTCATTTTCCCGGTTTTCACGACCTGAAACATGTTTTTTTTCCTTATGAATTTTTTAAAATCATTTTTCCCAACTTTTCAAAGACTGGCGTTTTTTGCCAATTTTCCCAAACTTTCCAGGCCCTGGAAATTTTATTTTATTTTTCCCAAACCTTCAAAGACCTTTAAAGACCGTGCGAACCCTGCTTGTTCTTGGCACTCTTGGCATCAACTTTAAAAGTCTAATCATGTAGACTATAGACGTAGACCTTTTCTACTCTGCAATACGATAATCTTAGTGACTCTACATTCTACATTGCAAACCATGGCTAGGGGTCGCGAGCCGGGTCTGGAATTAGTTCAATGGACTTGGTCTTTAGTACTCTTTCTTAACTTTCTAACTGTCTCTATACTCTTCTTTTATGTCTATGAATGACTATATTTATATTAATAATAAACTGCTAATAAACATTAAGTGTTTATAAAATGTTTCATGAAATGAACTTATACAAAGTAATACTAACCTTTTTAGAACTCTTAGAGTTACTATTTCCTACTGGACTAATCTGGGGAGTTGTTTCCTGTGAATGAGAATCAAATAATTTTCCATCATGACTCCCGTCTTTCTTTCTTTGTAACGCCATTTTATGTGCAGATTGGTATCATTGGTTGGTTCGGGAACATCACATCTTACCTCCAACGGACAAGAGCGGTTAAAAGTCGAAGCATAATTATGTATCACAAAACAATCCTTGTCCCCTACAAAAAAAAAAAAGAAAAAAAAAAAGAAAAAGGCTGAATGTTTATTAATACTTGTGCTTGCGTCTTAATCGTGTTGCATAGCCATATCCATATTTATAGTTAACTGTACCAAGAGTTTGTTTTTTTTTAATTACACGACGCACATGTTGTCCACACAGTATTTAGATTTTGACAAATAAATCGCGAAAGTGAAAGAGAATCAGCATTTTTGATGATTCATTTCAAATATTGATCCAGTTGAACAGTTGGTCATAGCCTTATTACACACGGCCTAGAACAACACGTCTATTACATTTTTAAAAAAGTTTAAAACAAAAATTTTTTCCAACAAATATGACTACTGTCAATTGTATATTGCATAATTTATTAAATAATTGGTTAGGTCTAAATATTATTGTTAAAAAATTGAATGCTACGTTGTTTTCCTGTTGTTTTTTCATCTTTTCGTCGATTAGCCAAATGTTCCTTCTTTACAATAGCTCGTAGTCATAGCAACTGGTTTTATCATTTCCACATTAATATGATTAAAAATATTATTATTATCGAACCAACTGACTTCATCTTTGTCTAGTCTAACCATTATCATTAGGCGCTTAAAATATTGTCATTTTCTATGTATGCAATAATTGCCACCACCTCTTTCTTTTGATGGCCACTCAAATTGAGCAAATCGTTTTTTTGTCTTTAGGAGCCAGGACCATCTTTACTTTGGGCCTACATCATCGGGTGCCCTGGTAATGCACTATTCCTCTCTAACTCGCTTCGGTTAATCTTAAATAAATTATTGGGAACCTCCCCCCCTCCTTTGGGGTACCTAAGGGGTGGCAGATGAGACTTACGTACCGGGGCGCCAGACTAGCGGGGGCTCAAATTGGCTTTGATAGTATTTAAGGGTTGAAAATAGTTAGTTGAAAAGGGGGGGGGGGCGTTAAAATGAATCATGCCCCCTGACGCCACAAACACATTAGCTGCGCCCATCCCAGTGGTATAGAAAGGGGGAGAATGAGGTTTTTCACCCAGGTGTCACTTTTTTTATATCGAGGTGCAGCATTTTCGGAGAACTGTACAGTTTATATCGTGAAAGGGAGATTAGCAAAAATATTTGGCCGCCATGGTGGTACTAATAGTAGCTACGCCTCTTGGCAGTGTATCTCTCGTCCCCAAAATTATCGATCGTTTTCATCGGTGTGTAGGGTAGTGTAGGGCAGTGTAGGGCGGTGTAGGGTAGAAATCCGTGGCCGCTAATGAATCGTGCTATTAATTATATGAATAAAAGCAAGACAAAGATCATAAAAGCAAGACAAAGATCATGAAAGCAAGACAAAGATCATGAAAGCACGACAAAGATCGTGAAAGCAAGACAAATATTATAAAAGCAAGACAAAGATCATGAAAGCAAGACAAAGATCATGAAAGCGAGACAAAGATCATAAAAGCAAGACAAAGATCATAAAAGCGAGACAAAGATCATAAAAGCAAGACAAAGATCATGAAAGCAAATTCGGTCAATCAAGAGCATATCACTCTGGTGGGAAATGCACTGGAATAAGTGGAAGCCTTCTCATACTTAGGCAGCACCATTGACTTAAATGGTGGACCCGAAGCGGATATCAGAGCTAGAATTGGGAAGTCTAGGTCAGCATTTGTGCTTTTAAAGAAAATATGGGAGTAAAACGAGCTGACTTTTCATACCAAAGTCATTTTTTCAACACAAATGTAAAACAGTCCTGTTCTTTGGAGCCTAAACACGGAGAACAGCAGCGAACATTACGCAGAAAGTACAGACCTTCATAAACACCTGCCTTAGAAAGATCCTGAACATCAAATGGCCACCATCACCAACAAGGACTTACTAGATAGGTCATACCAGGAACCTATTGCTGTATAGACATCATAAGGAAAAGATGGATGTTGATAGGGCACACTCCCCGCAAACCCCCAGATAACATCACCAGACAATGCCCACCAGATAACATCACCAGACAATGCCCACCAGATAACATCACCAGACAATGCCCACCAGATAACATCACCAGACAATGCCCCCCAGATAACATCACCAGACAATGCCCACCAGACAGATAACATCACCAGACAATGCCCCCAGATAACATAACCAGACAATGCCCCCCAGATAACATCACCAGACAATGCCCTCCAGATAACATCACCAGAAAATGCCCCCCAGATAACATCACCAGACAATGCCCACCAGATAACATCACCAGACAATGCCCCTAAGATAACATCACCAGACAATGCCCTCCAGATAACATCACCAGACAATGCCCTCCAGATAACATCACCAGACAATGCCCACCAGATAACATCACCAGACAATGCCCTCCAGATAACATCACCAGACAATGCCCCCCAGATAACATCACCAGACAATGCCCTCCAGATAACATCACCAGACAATGCCCTCCAGATAACATCACCAGACAATGCCCACCAGATAACATCACCAGACAATGCCCCCCAGATAACATCACCAGACAATGCCCTCCAGATAACATCACCAGACAATGCCCCCCAGATAACATCACCAGACAATGCCCCCCAGATAACATCACCAGACAATGCTCTCCAGATAACATCACCAGACAATCTTTAGCATGAAATCCACAGGGAAAAAGAAAGAGAGTAAGCCCCAAAAATACACGGAGACGCGAGCTAGAGGCAGATACACAAAGTATGGGATACATGGAGACGCGAGCTAGAGGCAGATACACAAAGTATGGGATACATGGAGACGCGAGCTAGAGGCAGATACACAAAGTATGGGATACATGGAGACGCGAGCTAGAGGCAGATACACAAAGTATGGGATACATGGAGACGCGAGCTAGAGGCAGATACACAAAGTATGGGATACATGGAGACGCGAGCTAGAGGCAGACACACAAAGTATGGGATACATGGAGACGCGAGCTAGAGGCAGATACACAAAGTATGGGATACATGGAGACGCGAGCTAGAGGCAGATACACAAAGTATGGGATACACGGAGACGCGAGCTAGAGGCAGACACACAAAGTATGGGACACATGGAGACGCGAGCTAGAGGCAGACACACAAAGTATGGGATACATGGAGACGCGAGCTAGAGGCAGACACACAAAGTATGGGATACATGGAGACGCGAGCTAGAGGCAGATACACAAAGTAGGATGATTGAGTACTTTTCTAGCGATGGTGTCCACGCTATTTAAGCATGCTCGCATCGCTCTCATGTCCTAAAATCGTTTTAAATGGTTCTTAAAGTATGGAATACACCTGGAAGCAATCTGAAAGGAAAGTACGGGACTGGGATGAACGGAAAATTCTTTTAGACGGCCTATGTCCCAGACGGGGGTAAAATGCATAAGTAAGATGAATCTATAGCGGTGGAGGGAACTGGAGAGACTTCTCGCCATAATTTTTTATTATTTCAAAATAAAGATGTGCATTTTAGAGCATATTTGAAATCAATGTTTCTAACTTTTTGATAAGGGGAAGGAAATTTGTAAAGGGTCTTATGATGCAAGTGCCATACAACATAAACTGAATTCACTTTAGCCTTCTCCCCAGAATTTTTTTATTATTTCATAATTAATATGTGCATTTTAGAGTATGGTTGAATTCATAGTTTCTATTAGATTTTTTGATCAGGGGAAGGACATTTTTAAAAGGTCTTATGGTGAATAGACCTTTCTACTTAACATTTTTGTTTTTTTTTGTTTTTTTTTACTCTAGTAAAAGTTTGAAATATTTAGCAAAGGTTATTATTGCACGTAAGTTGATTATTGTGAGTATATTTTTTTTTTTTTGTTGGGGTGGATGGGACTCGTTAACCTTGGACGGCAACTCATCTAAGAGAAGGAAACTTCTTCTTCTATGTTTTAAGGGCCCACGATCAATGGATTGATCATTATGGCTCCTATGGTTCAGAGGGGTTCGCGATGTTAATGTGCGTGGTTTTCAAGGGGATAATTCACTGGTTCTTCTTCTATATATTAAGGGCCCACGATCAATTTATTGATCATTATGGCTCCTATGAATGTAGATGGGATTTGCAATGTCTCCGTGCCTGGTGTTAATGAGGATATTTCACTGGTTACAAGAGTAACTGTGTGAGGTATCATGCACTAAGGGTTGGAAGGCCTTAGGCAATAGACGCAAATGAGTCAAATGTTGTCGCCTCAACTGTTCCTTTTGGAAGCTTGTTCCAGTCCCTGATTGTCTTTGGTAGGAATGAGCAGATCCTATACTGGCTTCTCGCTGGTATGAGCCGGAACTGCCTGTCATGGCCTCGTCGATGTCTATGAGGGAGAAGGACGAGTTTCTGTTTAATGCCAGAGCAGTGGACTAGCCCATTATTTATCTTGTAAATCACGGAGAGCCTGGACTGTCGTCGTCGTTCCTCCAATAGTGACCAGCCCAGTGTTTCCAGCATGCTGCCAACACTAGAGGTATTCCTGTAGCGGTTCATTACAAAGCGTGCTGCCCGTCGTTGGACCGCCTCCAACCTGTCGATGCTCTTCTGGGTAAATGGGTCCCAGACTGAGGATGCGTACTCTAAAAGCGGCCGGACAAAGGCTTTATAGGCTCTTTCTTTCACACCGGAGTAGCTGATCTTCAGATTTCGCCTTAGGAACCCCAGGGTCTTTTTTTGCCCGGTTGCACACAATGTTAATGTGCTCGTCCCAGCGGACTTCTCTTTAGACGGTAACACCTAGATACTTTACGAGGAAACTGGCTCCAGAATATGACCATGCAATTCGTAAGGGTGGTGTAGAGTGATCTGCTTCTGGAGACTGACAGTGTCTGGCACTTGACGGGATGAAATTCCATGTCCCAGCTCATCTCCCACTCGGCTAACCGATGGAGGTCCTGTTGCAGCTGGTCCTGGTCAGAACTGTTGGTGATCGTCCTATACACCGCCGTGTCATCTGCGAACAGTCTTGCTTGGGAGGTCAGCTTCTCGGGCAGGTCATTGATATATGCTATAGGAACAAACAGGAGCCTAGCATAGAGCCCTGGGGGACCCCTGACTTAACACGGACAAAGGAGGAGGTTGTGCCGTCTACCACTACAGCCTGGCATCAGTTTGCTTGCTGTTCTCCAAATTGGTCGTCAAATCTTCAGCAAATTCAAGGAGTTGGGTCTCACATGATCTATTGACACGGAAGCCATGCTGACAGTCATTCAGTATATTTATTTTTCAAGATGATTTATGACCGCACTTACTATTATGTGCTCCAATAGTTTGCATACTACGCTGGTGAGAGATACGGGGCGGTAGTTGGCTGGGTCATAATGCTCCCCTTTTTTGTAGACTGGAGTGACATGCGCCGTTCTCCAGTCGGTTGGAACGTTGCCTGTGAGTAGCGACGATTGGAAGAGGATTGTAAGCGAGGGAGCGATTTCATTAGCCAATTCTTTTAGCACTCGTGGTTTAATGTTGTCGGGACCACATGCCTTGTATGGGTTAATGGATTTAAGGAGTGCCAGAACACCCTGCTCTGAAATGTGGATATCTTCCATGATGGGGTAGGCTGTGTTCATCATGTTGGTCTTTAGAAGGAACTCAGCCTCTGAGTCCTCTCTACCGTCACCAAAGACCCACTGGAACTGTTGATTTAGAATTTCCGCCTGTGCTTTTGGTTCAGACGTCAAATGGCCGTCCCATCTCAGGGGTGAAACCCCAGTGTTTGATGACTTTTGTTGCTTGATGTAACTCCAGAAGCGCTTGTTCTTGACACCCTTGGCCGAATATTATCGTCTGAGAAGATGCCGTTCAAGTAGTTCCAGTAGGATTTGCGCAGTAAGCGTTGGATGTTTCATCGGAGCTTCAGTACTTCGGCTTTCAGTTCGACCGAGCCATTCTTCTTCATTCGCTTGTACTGGCGGTCTCTCCTGTGTATGAGCCTACGGATTTCAGCCGTGACCCATGGCTGATTAACCTACGGTTTAGTGGTCTTGTGTGGTATGTATTTCTTCATTCTTCACTCTGCATTCAAACCCGGAGATGGAGTCCCGAAAGGCGGATAACAGTGATACAATGAAACATTCCGACAACTCCTGTGACGCCACTGGTGCCAAGCTGTATCATCCACATGATGTTCCCTTGGGCTTATCCAGCGGCGTGGAGAGAGGCAATTTGCTGTTGGGTGCCAGCTTATAATCCTAGAAGAATAATCCCAGGCCTTGTGGATTTCGTCCTGCGAATTCCACACCATCGTCACATTGTGACGGACGGATGCCAACAATGGTGCAAGTGCCATACATAAACTGAATTCACTTTGGTTGCGCGTGCCCCAGGGTAATGATTTGACACAAGATTATATGCAATCCCTTACTGTAGCATTGATAAGCGTAAGGGAAGAGGTACATAAATTTATGCTGAAGACAGTCCACAAATTCAAAATGCAGAGGTGAATTTCGGCGCATGATTTCTTCCAGACAATTTTGAGGGGACATTTAAAACTTTCGTTTGGGAAGCGCCAAAAGTTGCCATAATATAGATCACAGACATCTTTAACGAGGCACCAGCGGGACATGAACTAAATTCATTCCAGTTGTGGTGCCCTTGAGGGTATGCGTTTTTCTTAGCTTAAAATATCGCCTTTTAAATCTTTATACTAGTCCCCAGGAAATTGTTGATAAATTCAAAATACAAGAATTCATTTTAGCAAATACTTTAATTTAGTTTTGCAACATTCTACAACTGGAGAGCAACGGAAATGTTTTTTAAAAAATGTAGGTGTCACTTAACCTTAGAAACATCGTATGAGCCCAGCAACCCTACGACTGCAGTGGGGTTTAGACATATTGGGAGCTTAAAGATGTGTTGTCGATATTTTCTTACTTATCTTCTTTCAATGCAAGGTGGGGGCGAAGAAAACCAAAACGGGGCTAAAGGGGCCTCGAAAAGTCGAGCGATGGCTTTGTTTGACCTACTTGTGTTATGCAAATACTTGTGTATATTACTTAATAGTAAAAGTGATTTCATTTTTTATTTCAACATTTTTGAAGCTTAACTAAATAGTTGATAAATTAATTTTCAGAAGGAAAAAAAAAGGTTTCCATCACAAAAAGCCTTGCTAACATCATTTTATATATTGAACGCAAATGAAAAAGATATAAAATACTTATAATAATCAACTTACGTGTAATAATAACCTTTGCTAAATATTTCAAACTTTTACTAGAGTCAAAAGAAAAAAAAAAGACTGTTAAGTAGAAAGTCTATGCATTTTTATGAGTTATTAAAACTGGCCATTCTTATATGTCAATCGTTTATGAACGTCATTATTATGTAAAGAAACGTGAGTTGTTAATAAAGTATACATTTCCCAATATTCAGTTGATTGAAATTTTTATTTGGCATTTAAAACAACTATAACTTTTTTTCAGATAAACTACACATTACCACTTAGATATACTTTAAAACATTTTATTCCCAAAATACACAGAATTTATTATAAAATGACAAATTAGGAATACATATTTTTTCTAAAACAAGTACCAAAAAAATGGAATTGGCATGATAATCGATATAACAATTTACACAAAATTTCTCCTTATTTTTAGCTTTATGAGTCTCACCTAGAAAAAAATTATTATTTTAAATAATAACGTGCAAATAGATGGGGCACTTTGTTTATTTTTCTGATATTAAAAAGACAAAAAGTTGGGAATTTAATATATATAGGCTAATTTTTTTAAAAAAATCTCTGTTATTCAGGAAACTTTGTTACAGAAGTAGCACATTTAAAGAAAAAAAAATGCTTTCGTTATAATAGTTGATGAAATGTGACTACTTGTCTGCGACCATTAAATTCTTAATTAATTAAAAAATATCTCTCAATTGTTTAAAGTTTCATTTTTTATATCCCAGCATTCAAGGAATCGAGTACATTTTTAATAATTCTGATCAAATATTTGTTAAAGCCTAATTTCATCATACAATTTATAATTAACACATATTCCTACTATAAAAGTAATGCTTGTATATTGAAATATAATTTGAAAATAGATTGCGTATGTTTGATACTTTGCAAGAACTAGTATTAGAATTGCATACTTTGTTAATGATGCAAAGGTAGTTTAATACAGTTTAATAAAATAAATTAATAAAATTAGCGATAACTGCGAACACACGGTAAGATTGGAGAGGCCAATACGATATTTATAATCGAATACGGTAGCCTTTAACGCGATTTGCCTTATACTTATATATGTGACGGCCAAAGCCCGAAGTTCGGCCAGTTCCCGAATTGGCCGGCCATTTCGCACTTTGGCCGAGGTGTGTTGCCAATGTCCGATGTACTGGAAATGGCTGGTGTATATGCTACTTTGGCCGGCCAGTTCGCCAGTTCGGGGGGGGGGGGGCACTTGACTTTCCTCGGGGGGGGGGGGGGGGGGCGGCACTTGACTTTCCTCGGGGGGGGGCGGCACTTGACTTTCCTCGGGAAGGGGGGGCGGCACTTGACTTTCCTCGGGAAGGGGGGCGGCACTTGACTTTCCTCGGGGGGGGGGGGGCGGCACTTGACTTTCCTCGGGGGGGGGGCGGCACTTGACTTTCCTCGGTGGGGTGCGGCACTTGACTTTCCTCGGGGGTGGGCGGCATGTGACTTTCCTCGGGGGGGGGGGGGTTCCGCAGGGCATATATCAACGAAAAAATTGAGCATACAGACGTTTAAAGCCAGCTCTGTTGACTCAGTCACCCC
This sequence comes from Omphiscola glabra, assembly GCA_964017045.1. NCBI lineage: Eukaryota > Metazoa > Mollusca > Gastropoda > Lymnaeidae > Omphiscola > Omphiscola glabra. Next base: position 31,455,296 of record OZ024804.1, on the reverse strand, counting down.
CGCCACACATAAACATAAATTCCTTCCGGTTGTGTCGCCCCCTTTCCTTTCGGACACAGCTTAATTTCGCCAAAAGTCCAACTATATCTAAAACTATAAAAAGACTAAAACAGACTTAAGAAAAATAATATTTTTGTCAGTTAAAGACAATTATTTTAATTTATAACAGTACATCTGGTGCTTTTATTCTTTTTTTTTGGTCGGAGACGGCACAGAAATCAAGTGTGCTAAAGGAAGGCTCTCGAGCGAAGCGGGGGGATGGGATTCGGGGAGCCTCTCCGTCTCCTCATACATTTTTATAAATTCAAAATGCAGCGATACGTTTAGACTCAGACCAGAATTTAGGTTTGCACCATTTTACATTTTATTGGCGACCAACAGAAGACATGATGGTGGAATTTAGTTAGATTGCTTTATTTCAATTTGTTTATATAACATTTGACCAAACTTCCGTTCGATCAAACTTTCGTCGACGAAATTTCTTTCAAATTTCCGGATACGGAAATTGGTATATATCTTATGGTTTCAAAGCGAATAAAATAATATCTTTAACTTTCTACTGAAACTGCAAATGGCTGTGGCTGTTTGGAAGTCGAACATGGCGACTTTAATCATCACACTTGTGCTAGTTCTGTCTGTGGGTGCGCAGATGGCTAATGAGGCCGAATTCTTGCACGAAATTTTCTTGTGCATTAAGTGCAGGGGAAAGGGGCAACTGCAGGAGCATAGTCAGATCGGGCCTTCCTGGCATGTCTCTTGAATCTTGCGCTCTACTGCCGCTGTTCTGCTAACTTCATGTGGCATGGAGCTCCTGTGTTAAGTGGAACGCCATGATGTTCGATCCTTTGCCTTACATTTGCCCCCCCCCCCCCCCACGTTTCTTGGTTTATGTCGAACGCTTTCAGTGAGGCTTTTAGATTGTCTTTAAAACTCGCGCAACTCTTCCTTAAATCCAAATCACAGCGCGTGTCACCTAATCTCACTCATCATCATCACTCATCGTCATCACTCATCATCATCACTCATCGTCATCAGTCATCATCATCACTCATCATCATCACTCTATATCATCAATACTGCAAATACATTTCAATGGGAGGAAAAATCCTGTGTATATTTTTATGTGATTAAAAAGAGGTTTCCGATTTTCATTAAAAATAAACATTATGTTACACTAATGCCGGAAAATGCATTTCTAGTGTGTTGACACATCGTGGGCACATTTACGCCCATACTTTAAAAGTCAATGAGGTTGTAAAGGGGAACAAATTGGATAAGATTTTCTATGAAACTAAGGTCACCGTAATTTTCAATTTTTTTCCAATGATACATTTCAGTTTAGAGGCTACGGTTTGGGCACTTATTTATCAGTACAGAATATATCATGTTGCTTATATTAAAAATTTATTGTAACCACTTCGTTAAGATGCATTTAAAATGCGAAAGAAACTGGTAACATCGCATGGGCCAACCAGGCACAAAATACTTCGTAACTTCACTTGATTATGGGTTAGAGAGGATTAGGGGGTCTCAGTTACGACCTATTAGTACTAGTGGGTCATGTCACAATGCAGTAATTTGACCAGGGCCAATATATATATTTTTTTTGCACCTGCTGTCCAATATTTAAATTTTCTTATTTTTTAGCAAGCAATTCCAAAATATATTTCTTGAGAACCCACCCATCTCTAGTAGAGACTCTACCACACTTCATTTATGCGTCTGCCTGGAGATGGTCACACTCATGAAAAATACAAAACAATGCAAACACACCAAACCCAGAGTTGAGGTAGGGGAGGATCTCCACTGCATGGGGGAGGTACACATGATCTCCACTGCATGGAAGAGGGTCACATGATCTTCACTGCATTGGGGGGGGGGGGGGCACATGATCTTCATTACACTACACTAAGAAGCACAAAAAATTTTGTTGGCATCATCACTTCCCGAGAATCCTCCAGAGTATCTGAACAATATGGTGCTGGTCGCATAACTTCAAGTGCTAAGGTTTAGAAGTACATTAAAAAACCAACAAACGGACATACATACAGGTCAGCGTTGGTGATAGATGGGGAAGAAGTGACTAGTGACGACTTTCACATTAAAATAAGATAAAAGATTTCCCAAAAATATATGTCAAAAGTAACAAAAGAAAACGCAAACGATTTTTGTCACAAATAAATGTTTATATAATCGCAACAATCAATTAACAATGCGTTAGTATTCTTAACAATATTGCTCTTGGACACAGTGACAACATCAAGAGATTGTAAGGGAATTTGAAATAAGAAATATAAATATATTAACTTTTTTTTTTTAGTGAGTTGTTTTTCTCCTTATAGATAGAAATAAAACTAGAAGAAGGAATGAAAGATTTAAATTCTTTATTAAAACATTTCATCAATGATAACAATATCTTTACACACAGAAGAAGAGAAGAATTAAAAAAAAAAAATGTAAACATTCTTGTGAAATAAAGTCAATGCGTTTTAATATTAATTGAAAAAAAACTATAATAAAATATTATAATAAACATGTAAATTAAATAAATTTATTGATGAATTGATAGCCTTGTTTACAGATATCGGAGGCCGTAGATGTCAGATCAGTTAAGTCAGCACAAATTCACTACAAGGTGAAGATAGTTTAAAGTCTATGGTTTATAATCATCATAAATTAGCATAAGTCAAGGATATATTAAAGCAGACTAAACAGGCAGTGTTGCATCGCACTAATAAAATATTGGAGGAGAGAGGAGCATGTGACCTTTGACTGCGTTCCAGCACTTCTAAAAAAAGAAGTTATTTCTATCAGAGAAAAATTAATGGGAGACAACCGTATTCTCTAACTGGTTTTTAAAAAATCTCCAGGGCAGAGTTACTTCTTTGACCCTAGTCACATTCTTACACTGAAATTTTCAAGTAGAAAAAAAGAAAGCTGGAAATAAATAAGACTGGAAGGATTAATGTCTCCATATGCTATCAAACCACAATATTCCCTGCTAATGAACATTATATGTATACATTATCATCACAGAAATCGTTGCCTGGATATGGCATGGTATATCACACAAGGTATTCTATAAAGAAATTCAAAAGCCTTTCTTTAATAATATGTCAAGATTGGAAGCCAGCATAAAGCTAATGATTACTTTGAAGCTAGCACACAACTTCTGAAAGCATTAGATTTATTTTTGTCCACTTAACCCCCCACCTACCCCCCTCCATTCCCTAATTTAACCATAACTGTTACATTGCCATCAGTTTAAGCAATGGGATAAACACTTGAACATCCTAGAGTAAAGTAAATATGTTAAAAATAAAGTAAGAAGCAAGATGCATCAATCATATTGATAAAAGTGAACGAATATTCCCATGGATATTGCAAACTAATAATTGCAAAGCATTTTGCCTTCTTTTACTCAGGACTCATAAAATACAATAGTAAAAATTAAAAGTAAGGGAAAATAATTTTTCAGTTTATTTTGAAGAGCAAAGCTTTCTGTTTTAAGGCTTGTAATACATATAACATATAACACGTAATGCAACACATGCAATTGTCCACCACTGGCACCACCAGAAGTGCTTCAATTGGCGAATTTCAAATTTGGTATTTTTAAGTAAATTTAAACTTTAACAATCTCTTACAGATTTTCTTTTTTCAATTTCATTTCAATTTATGAATTAATTATATATTATTTAAATGTGTATTTTCATGAGAATTTTATTTTAAAACATGTATTTTTCTGATACTTAAGTTTGTATTTTTTGCCAGTTTTCTTGGAGTCAATAAGAGCGGTGTCGTCATGGGTAGGGACACAAACACTAATGATAAGACTTCTCCAGTACCGATACCTGATAGAATGTTTGTAAGTGTAAGCAATCTTACACAAAACCTATTGGTGTAAGCCTCTTTTATGTTGTCACCTTGAGTGGTACACACCATGCTAGTCAAGACTTAGGCATATAATATAAGGTAAGTAGCAACACCTGTTGCAGCTCTACAATCTTTCTCTATAGATACATTCTAACTAATCCAGACCCCTTCTCATGATCTCTTCATCATGTATCAGAACTAACAGTTTAATAGCATGTACATAAGTTATTGTCTTCTATTTTAGGCTATCAGTAATACATGAGTAAAAAGGCCAAAAATAACTTATACAATAGTTTCCTTTTAAAACAATGAACATAAAAATAATTAACACTGATACACTAAGAGGCCGCTCAGATCATTTGTCTGGCAAATAGATTTATAAGTCTGATACACTAAGAGGCCGCTCAGATCATTTGTCTGGCAAATAGATTTATAAGTCTGATACACTAAGAGGCCGCTCAGATCATTTGTCTGGCAATTAGATTTATAAGTCTGATACATTAAGAGGCCGAACAGATCATATGTCTGGCAATTAGATTTATAAGTCTGATACACTAAGAGGCCGAACAGATCATATGTCTGGCAATTAGATTTATAAGTCTGATACACTAAGAGGCCGCTCAGATTATTTGTCTGGCAATTAGATTTATAAGTCTGATACACTAAGAGGCCGAACAGATCAAATGTCTGGCAATTAGATTTATAAGTCTGATACACTAAGAGGCAGCTCAGATCATTTGTCTGGCAATTAGATTTATAAGTCTGATACACTAAGAGGCCGCTCAGATCATATGTCTGGCAATTAGATTTATAAGTCTGATACACTAAGAGGCCGCTCAGATCATATGTCTGGCAATTAGATTTATAAGTCTGATACACTAAGAGGCCGCTCAGATCATTTGTCTGGCAATTAGATTTATAAGTCTGATACACTAAGAGGCCGCTCAGATCATATGTCTGGCAAATAGATTTATAAGTATGATACACTAAGAGGCCGCTCAGATCATTTGTCTGGCAAATAGATTTATAAGTATGATACACTAAGAGGCCGCTCAGATCATTTGTCTGGCAAATAGATTTATAAGACATCAATAGATAGGTTAGTGCTTAATTTTCATTTGTTTTTTGGTTCCTGAGCTGATAATAAAAAAAATTTGTTCTGGATACATTAGAGCAGGCTTGCACAATTCAAACTGTAAGGCAGGCCACAATATTTTAAGAAAAACTTGTGTAGGCCTGAAGAAAAAAGGACAGGAGGGGAAAGCTATTAAGAAAATAATAATATTAAAGAATATTTCACAGCTGGCGGGCAGCATGCGGCCCGATGGCCTTAGGTTGAGCAGGCCTGCATTACAGTCATTGCCCTTAGTGTCAATAAATTAATTATAAAACATAAAAATATCTATAAATCTATAATTCAATAAACTAATAGAAGAAATTTAAAAAAAAAATATTTGAAATTAAAAAAAATATATAAGCTCAAGTGCTCTTTTGATTGAGATGGTGGGGGCAGATTAGTTTATGTGATACAGAGCTGTTCAAATCTGGATGGCATTTCACAATGGTAATGGTGTTGAGAGCAATATTATAATAAACAAAAACATATTGGCAATTTTGGAAATAACTTATATAAAAACATAAAATAAAAATTTAATACAATTTTAGACTGTAAATAAATATAAATAGATATCTTTTTTTGTACATATTAAATTTCCATGATAAATTTATAACAAAGAAGCTGGTTATAAAAGAAATTCAATAAATCATTGCTGTAAATCTCTAAATGCTCAAGACGGATTAAAAATATTTTACAGGAGACTTTAAAACTAACTTCAAACAAATTTTGTTAGATCGTGTGAGTTTAAAACTAACTTTGACAACATTTGGTTAGATCATGTGACACAAAATGTTATTTCCACTAATATATTTTAGAAAATATTTTTACAGGACATGGAGAAGACCTAGATCTTAAAGATTTACAGGTAAAAAAAAAAACCCATTTGAAAAAATTGGACTACACATTTAGAGAGTTACAGCGACATGAAATTTATTAATTATTAAGCTGAAATATTTCCCTTATACCAGAAAGAAAAAAAAAACAACTGAATACTTCACACTGTTTATTTTTCAAATTTATTTTAATATCATTAAATTTATATTAGCTAATTTAATATATAACATTAATGCACTTCTTTCTCTCCATCCATACAGATTTAGTATAACAGCAACACAAAAAAAACAGCACTGTCAAAAAATTTAGTTTGGTGAAATTGTTAATTTTACTAGTTATTCAGGAAATGGTTTAAATTTGCTCGCCTGCGAGATTGCATGAAGAGAGATTGAGCGCATGAATGTCGTGACTTATACACAAAATAGTTAACGTAAATTGCAAAAAATAAGCCTTTCAAAAATATTTTGAAGCAGTTAAAATTGATGATTGCGTTCCACCTATATATGATGATAAATATATATGTTTACATATTTTTCAATTTAAACAAGTGAGCTGATGACCATATGTGTTTGATCTTAGAGACATCGTATGTGATATGTGGGACATCTTAGACAGAAAGTAGCACTTTTTATATGTGATGGCAATTTATTTTTGTCATTGTTGATACCTATAGCCATTCCAAAATCACATTCTGAAGTTGTACTATATGATTATTTTATTTATATTTATCTTTTGCATTATCCCAGCCTACAAGATAAATCCTATTTCGAGTGACAGCCAATTCAAGTACAATTTTAAAAATATCTGACTCAAAGCCTTGGAGTGAAATATATTCAAGTTTTCAAAAAGAGAATTAAAAAAGATTTTTTTTTTTACATTGAAAATGTCTGTCTGCATTAAATCCCCAAAAAACGGAACAATAAAAGAACACAACTCTTTAAAACATTTGAAAACTCCAAATAATTCTAAATGGGTTCAGAAGCCTGTTGGTGTTGATCAGTGCATTAACCAATTGAGTGGAACACGTTTTACGTTTTCTATGGACAATTCCTGATACTGATAATACCTGGGGATGAATCTGCCGGGTATAGTCTCAAAATAATTGGTACATAACAGAAAAATGCAACCAACCCCCCCCCCCCCCCCCCCCGTATTTAAGATTACATTTTTAAAAAAATAAGGCTGCAGGACTCGTAATAGAAAATCCTGAAAATAGCTGTGTCATAAACTGAGGCCTTGCTGTGTCGTAAACTGAGGCCTTCTTGTGTCATAAACTGAGACCTTGCTGTGTCATAAACTGAGGCCTAACTGTGTCATAAACTGAGGCCTAGCTGTGTCATAAACTGAGGCCTAGCTGTGTCATAAACTGAGGCCTTGCTGTGTCATAAACTGAGGCCTTGCTGTTTCATAAACTGAGGCCTAGCTGTGTCATAAACTGAGGTCTTGCTGTGTCATAAACTGAGGCCTTGCTGTGTCATAAACTGAGGCCTTGCTGTGTCATAAACTTAGGCCTTGATTAGGTGAATAATTAATTTTAATGATATTAATATTGATGCAAGAGATAATTCTATTTTGGTAGTTTTGGAAGAATAAATAAGAGGCTAGTAAGACAAAATTTCTCCACACATTAAGCTCACCCAGTAACCGACACTAATATGTAAGTGTAAGCAACAACTACATTAGAAGTAAGGAAAAGTTTTGTATGAAACATAATATTGACTTTGGAAAAAAGAAGAAAGAAATGTGAAATATATTAGGACTACATGAGAAACATCAGTAAGAAATAGTGAATCTAAGAAAAAGATAACTAATAAGATATTAGTGATATAATAAGTTAGAGAACCGGTACTTTATAAAAAAATATTGGATTTTAAATTTGAAAATAAAATTAGAATTAGATGGAATTAAAACCTTCTCCATTTTCATTTAAAATATAAAAAATATTTTAACTACATTGGATGCAATAAATCTAAGATCCGGAAAACTTTAAAATATTAAAATAAGTTTTATAGCTTTTCTTTGTTCATTGTCTTGCACCACTTTTCACTGTAAAACTACCTTGCCATTATCTGATGTCAGAAATAAAATTATGACAGAAACTTAACACGTGTGGCCTTTAAGAAGCTTATTATGATGAATCCAAAATAACGAATTTATGACATTAGAATATTCATAAAATGCACACACCCAAATCTGGTAGCTAATTTTAACTTAATGCTAATTGGGGCTAAATCCTAAACTTAAGATTTCCCCATCCTTCACACATGTATAAAGTTTGTAATATAAATTAATAAAGAAATCCACAGGGCGTTACACCCATAGTAATGCAAAAGACTCTTTATGCATGATCATGAACTATATTTTCTTAAAATAATGTAGCAAGTACATAAAAACATGTATTTCAGAATATTTAAAGAACATGGTTGCATTAAACAACGAATCTTTGGATTAAAATATTATTTGGAAAGCGCACCGTCCTATGGGAGTAGATGGCCTTGATTGCATACAAAACATACCAGTGACTAAATCTCCTCACACACTCCCTTAAATGCTCACTATACACATCTTGAAAAAAATTTCCTTTTTATGTATCTTTAAAAGTTCACCATAAACTTTCTATTAATTTATTTGAAAGTGCACCGTTCTGAATAAAAGGCTTATCAAAAATGGGTGCACTAACTTATCCAGATTTCTAAAAGAGCGTATTTTCAAGTCACTTGAGAATAATATTTTTTAACTTTTTACTCAACTATTTTTTAACAACAGCTTTTTCAATAAAGGGATTTTGACCAAACTTTCCGGGAACCCTGTGTAGTCAGGACCAAACTTTCCAGGAACCCTGTGTAGACAGGAGGCATGACCCTGTCAAATTTGTTTGAGATCCATTGTTTGGTTCTCTGTGCATAAAGTAGCAAAATGAAATAAAATAGAAAAAAATGCAAACATTGAGCTTTACAAAGTGGATTTATCAAAGGGATTCCTCATGTATAATGGCATGATTGTTTAATGGCATGATTGTTTAATGGCATGATTGTATAATGGCATGATTGTTTAATGGCATGATTGTTTAATGGCATGATTGTATAATGGCATGATTGTTTAATGGCATGATTGTTTAATTGGGAAGAATCTAGCCGAAATTTTATTATGTTCAATAATATCCATATCTATCTAGGTTTAGTATCTCATGTGACGAGTTACTCCATCTATCTAGGTTTAGTATCTCATATGACCGAGTTACTCCATCTATCTAGGTTTAGTATCTCATATGACTTACTCCATCTATCTAGGTTTAGTATCTCATATGACCGAGTTACTCCATCTATCTAGGTTTAGTATCTCATATGACAGAGTTACTCCATCTATCTAGGTTCAGTGTCTAATATGACCAGGTTACTCCATCTATCTAGGTTCAGTGTCTAATATGACCGGGTTACTCCATCTATCTAGGTTTAGTGTCTAATATGACCAGGTTACTCCATCTATCTAGGTTTAGTGTCTAATATGACCAGGTTACTCCATCTATCTAGGTTTAGTGTCTAATATGACCAGGTTACTCCATCTATATAGGTTTAGTGTCTAATATGACAGAGTTACTCCATCTATCTAGGTTAAGTGTCTAATATGACCAGGTTACTCCATCTATCTAGGTTCAGTGTCTAATATGACCAGGTTACTCCATCTATCTAGGTTCAGTGTCTAATATGACCAGGTTACTCCATCTATCTAGGTTTAGTGTCTAATATGACCAGGTTACTCCATCTATCTAGGTTCAGTGTCTAATATGACCAGGTTACTCCATCTATCTAGGTTTAGTGTCTAATATGACCGGGTTACTCCATCTATCTAGGTTTAGTGTCTAATATGACTAGGTTACTCCATCTATCTAGGTTTAGTGTCTAATATGACCAGGTTACTCCATCTATCTAGGTTCAGTGTCTAATATGACCAGGTTACTCCATCTATCTAGGTTTAGTGTCTAATATGACCGGGTTACTCCATCTATCTAGGTTTAGTGTCTAATATGACCAGGTTACTCCATCTATCTAGGTTTAGTGTCTAATATGACCGGGTTACTCCATCTATCTAGGTTCAGTGTCTAATATGACCAGGTTACTCCATCTATCTAGGTTTAGTGTTACTCCAAATCCCATATAATACTGAACTCCATTTTCAGTTTTTATATTTATTCTGTCTTTTCATTTTACTAAGAAGTTATGGATTGTATCCTAACAATGTTACTACAAAGTTTGCACATAGTACTTTTTAATATGCACCATTTTATATAAATGTAGGTACTCATTAATATGCACCATTTTATATATATGCAAGTACTCATAAATATGCACCATTTTATATAAATGTAGGTACTCATTAATATGCACCATTTTATATGTATGTGGGTACTCAGTTATGTACACCACTTTATGTCCACATAACAACAAGGACTCTGCTAGCAGCACTAAATTATGATAAACAGGAGCTCATGTGGGGCCATAACGAATAAATAAGTGGTTTTCAACCCGTGTGATTTGGCAGATTTGTGTTCGGCATGGAGCAACAGTTTGTTGAATTGATGTACATAAGATCATTTGAGGCACCTTACATTCGAAGTATCTTGTTGTTTTCTTGGACCTAACTAAAATTAGCCAATATTTTTCTTAATACTTTAAAGGTGTTTCAAATCATTTTGGTTCTAAGTTTTAAAGTGTCTCGACATATCAAGTTTATATATTTAAAACATATGGTCATGAAAAACATCATGCACATTTTTATTCAACAATTAAAAAAAAAATTTAAAGCATAACAACCAGGGAGCCATTACTATGTTGCTGTAGATGAATAGCTATTACCAAGTTCAAAATATTTGTTTTCTTTTTGAACAGATTAAAAAATAAATTTGATACAAACAGTAAAGTTTTAAAAAGCTGTTGGCACAGTTGGTTGAGTTGGCAAAAGGTGACTGAAAATTAAGTACAGTTTTGATGAAAATAACAGCATCAAGTACATAAAGAGAGCTCTGCTGATCGATGCAAACAGGGCAGACGCCTCAAGGTTTACTTTCTACAAAAGTGATTCATACTTGTACAGTAAGAACATATACGGCACAGGCCGGTAGCTAGAACAAATGTCGTACAAGCAAGTACAGAGTACACAGTTTTCAGTATATTTAAACCAGATTTGGTACAAACTGCATCAGCTGTCACAATCAAAAGAAGAAAAGAATAAAGTGTATAAAATTAAACCTCTATGCCACTTACAATACATTGAGGAAGAAAAGAGCACAGAACCACCTTGGTAAGTGTGAACACAATGACCTATTGAAGCACCATGAGATTAAGCCTTAGATAACAGTGCACTGAGCACCAAGACACAGCACTAAACATACAACAGTGCACTGAGCATTAAGACACAGCACTAAACATATAATTGAAATCCTGCAGTCCCCAGAAAACGGCATTGGCAAGGGAACTAGACTTATTGTAATCTGCCCATTGGGGCGGCCTCCCCCTCTTGATGGTCAACTGCTTAGTTAATGAGATCATTAGGGCCTACAAGAACTTTATAATTTTTGTTTACTTAGTTTTAAAAAAAAGGTAAATGTTACCTTTCCAAATATGTTTAAGATTAGATTCGGTTGCAAAGGGTTACACAGTTAATTACTTTTCTAAGAGCCATGGGCCATCTTAGTGCATCAGAAGTTATGTCATTAATTTTCTTAGACTTAGAGCCATGGGCCATCTTAGTGCATCAGAAGTTATGTCATTAATTTTCTTAGACTTAGAGCCATGGGCCATCTTAGTGCATCAGAAGTTATGTCATTAATTTTCCTAGAGCCATGGGCCAGCTTGGTGCAGCAGCGGTTATGTAACACTAACTCATTTAATATGGTAACTACTTTTAGGTTCTTCAAAGAGTTTTTGTTTAAAAAAAAGCTCAAACAACTCTCCAATATTGTGATGTTTAATTGGCCACATTCAACTTTCATCATGTCAAACAACTCTCCAATATTGTGATGTTTCATTGGCCACATTCAACTTTCATCATGTCAAACAACTCTCCAATATTGTGATGTTTAATTGGCCACATTTAACTTTCATCATGTTAAACAAACAAAAACAAACTCTGGTATTCAAAGGTGTCAACAAAAATCATAAAATGGCATTTAAACATTAAATTATAATGTAAACAGAATAAAAGCTGAGATACATTTTAAGCAATTGACCAATATATCAAATATTGGACATGTATTGCATTACTTTTTTTTTTTTTTAAATTGTGGTGTTCCTGCTCACCATCTGATTTTACAATTGATGAAGAGTGCAATTTGCAATACTAAACACATTACATGTACTGGTAGATGCAAATAAATAAAAATGACAATATTTAAGCTAAATCTAAGTGGGCAACCAGGCCCTTGCAAAAATGCAGAAAACAAACAAAATACACCAAAAGAAAAGGACTTAACCAATCAGATGCTGACCGAGGACTTGACCAATCAGATGCTGACCGAGGACTTAACCAATTAGATGCTGACCGAGGACTTAACCAATCAGATGCTAACCGAGGACTTGACCAATCAGATGCTGACCGAGGACTTAACCAATCAGATGCTGACCGAGGACTTAACCAATCAGATGCTGACCGAGGCATTAACTCCACAGCAGGTCATTCTTTATAGAAAGCTTTTCAAAAATGGCAAAAGGGTGGGGGGGGGGGGCAGGGGGGGGGGAGAGCTATGTTTCTTGTGATTCAAACTTATGAGTATAAGTTATATAAAAGCAAGGAAATACAATTTTTTTTTTAGAATGGATCATCTCCCTACCACTATGTCTTTATGAAAACTGTCAGAGCTGCAAATAAAGTTGCAACTCACACATCTAAACACCAGTATAAAAGAATGTAGCAATTCACACATCCATTTAAACCAATGCAATGAACAGTATTTTGTAATTGTTATGTCAGCTCTCTAAAGCCTCTGTACTGAACACTTCCTATAACATAACAAATTTGACATGTCTGGTGACAGAACTTTTTTTGGGTCCTGCTTAGTATTTCCGCATGTTTCACTGCCTCAAATAGTCCTCACAGCACATCATATATTTCATAGTCATCACAGCACATCATACATTTCATAGTCATCACAGCACATCATACATTTCATAGTCATCACAGCACATCATACATTTCATAGTCATCACAGCACATCATACATTTCATAGTCATCACAGCACGTCATACATTTCATAGTCATCACAGCACATACATTTCATAGTCATCACAGCACATCATACATTTCATAGTCATCACAGCACATCATACATTTCATAGTCATCACAGCACATCATACATTTCATAGTCATCACAGCACATCATACATCATCATACATTTCAGAGCCACTGAGTTGATCAATCGACAATCTCATCAAATATTTATTTGTCAACTCGACATTTTGACACTGCTTCCAGTTCAAAGTGATTTGATTAAAAACCTGACAGAAATTATCATGTCAGGTGAGTTTTATAGGATGCCCATAAATAGACTTTACTGAAGTAGATTATCCTGATCATGTAATGTGTAGATACATACTTTACAAAACTCCATAGCCAAGAAGTAGCCTACAGATAGTCACATTTATCAGTATCTATAGAGGTCGAGATATGAACAGAACGCAAGGTTCAAATTTCAGAACATTGCCCTGAATGAATACACCATTTCATGGAGGAGTGGGTTAGCCTGTCATCAAGTGTTTTAGAACAAATTTGAAAAGTTTCATTTCTTACTAAAAGAAACAATCTCGTAAGTCAGTGGTGCCACACAATCCTTCCTGTATGAGCATCCACAGAGTTAACCTCATTTTATTCACGTTGACCAGGGCTACTCTACAATGAAACTCTTATTCAGCGGGGCTATCAATCCTATAAAGGTAGTTCTTGACATGAATGCCAGATGTCCAGAATATGACTTTGACCCCATTTACACTTTATTCTCTATATTATCAAAAATTAAAACGTGAAATTTCAATAAACCCTTAAGGCACAGTCCCTAGCCAAATGGCCCACAATCCTTATAGTTGAATCTGACCTTACGGGATGCTTAAGAATTTTATTTGTCTATAAATAATTACAAAGCTCAAATTGCATATTATATGAATGATATGAGAACAATGTGTCTCTGCCCTTGTTTAGCTATTCAATGCAATCCACTTCTCATATTTGCGGGGCTCACTTCTCACTTGATGCATAACTTTTGATTTTTATAGTTTCAGATTTGACATGATCCTTAGCTCCAACAGGAAACTGAACCTAACAAAATATAGTTTTATTCTGTGGTCTTCAAAGAGGTAGAATAAGGTGGTAGACTTGTTTGATTGTCTGTAGAATGACATGAGTTAAGGTGATGGTGGTGGGTGAAAGTAAAAGATTTTGATCTGAGATGTAATTCTACAGGGCTGGAGAAGTAGGTTAAGAACACAGGTCAAGTAAACTGGGCTGGTGAAGTAGGTCAGGAACACAGGTCAAGTAAACTGGGCTATTGAAAGTAGGTCAGGAAACAGGTCAAGTAAACTGGGCTGGTGAAGTAGGTCAGGAAAAAACAGGACAAGTAAACTGGGCGATTGAAAGTAGGTCAGGAACACAGGTCAAGTAAACTGTGCTTTTGAAAGTAGGTCAGGAAACACAGGTCAAGTAAACTGGGCTGGTGAGGTAAGTCAGGAACACAGGTCAAGTCTGTTGGTGGTGGATAAAAGTAATAGGTTTTGGTCTGAGATTTAAGTCAACTGGACTTGGGGAAAGTAGATCAGGAACACCGGTCAAGTCTGTTGGTGGTTGATAAAAGTAATAGATTTTTATCTGAGATTTAAGTCAACTGGACTTGGGGAAAGTAGATCAGGAACACAAGTCAAGTAAGGCACACCAGCAAACAGTAAGATATGGTCTCACAAGTTGGTCAACTGACATCACTGAGATGAGCCGTACTCTGTTGGTCAACTGACATCACTGAGATGAGCCATACTCTGTTGGTCAACTGACATCACCGAGATAAGCCAAACTCTTTTTCTTTTGAGGCCTAGGCTTTTGTTTTACACTCAAAAGTCAATAGACTTAAATATTCAAATTGGTTTTTAACAAATCTTTGATAATAGTCCATGTTATAGGTCTGGTCAATGATAAAGCTGACACCAGCACATGAGAATATCTACAATCCTACAATAAAGGCAAATTTAAACATAATAAAACCAGAAAGCCAAGCAAAAATTAGTTTTAAAAAATAGAATTATATTTAAGATGAGCTTAGAAAAAGACAGTTCACAAAGACAGCCTCCAACAATGCAAGGCCGCACAGACAGCCTCTAGCCATGCAAGGCCGCCCAGACAGCCTCTAGCAATGCAAGGCCACACAGACTGAGTCTAGCAATGCAAGGCCGCACAGACAGAGTCTAGCAATGCAAGGCCACACAGACAGCCTCTAGCAATGCAAGGCAACACAGACAGAGTCTAGCAATGCAAGGCCGCACAGACAGCCTCTAGCAATGCCATACAGACAGCCTCTAGCAATGCAAGGCCACACAGACAGACTCTAGCAATGCAAGGCCACAGACAGACTCTTGCAATGTGAGGCCACACAGACAGACTCTTGCAATGTGAGGCCACACAGACAGACTCTTGCCGTGCTATTCCAGACAGTGCTTCAAGTATCCTGGATATACCATTTCTAATGCCCAAGTCAAAAAATATTCTTTTTGTTTGAGAAGATAAAAATTGTACATCAATGGAGTTCACCAATAATCTAGTCTAAAAGTTTGTAACTTGACAGTTACAGGGTTGATTTATTTGGAATTTGTATGGAAGTAGTAGAGCACTTGTAATAATGTCAGTATTACAGGATAACTCAGTGGCATTCACACAACACATGTCTGGTGTTACCTGGCCAACACTGTGGGATATTGTGTTACCTGGCCAACACTGTGGGATATTGTGTTACCTGACCAACGTTGTGGGGATTTACCTGGCCAACACTGTGTGTGGCAAATGATGTTTTGGTATAGACATTATGGTTCTCTGTGAGGACGGGTATAGCTTCTTTAATTGTAGTAAACGGTTGTGCCTTGCGTGGTTGATTTGCTTGTTTAACTGGACTGCATAGTGTATAGCTGGTTTAACCGGAATCTCACACTGGCGAATGGTTAGTATATGTGGCTTGTTTTGCGAACACCCACTGTGGCGAGATGTGAGCTGGTATGTACGATTATGGCTCTCTGTATGGACGAGCCCCCACTGTGGCGAGAAGGTCGTCTAGGGCTTAGGTCCCTTCCAATAGCCACAGAAACACACACAAACGACTCAGAGCCTGAGCTCCGTTTTCTTTCTCTCTGATAATTATTGATAATAACTTTAAGAAAGTGTTTGAAATAAATGTTATTTAATTGCCTATTTGATGTGCCAAGACACAACGACAATACCGCTCATTGTTGAAAACAGCCCAGAGAAACAAAACACTCAATCTTTCCTTATAAAAGAAACCGTTTTAGCCTGACGTCCATAACAACAATTCTCCACCATATATATCTCACCAACAGGAATTGCGTCATGGCGCATTCATTACTTGTTAGGCTTGGTGCGATATTTGGGGAATTCCCAAAAGCAAACATTATTTCTTACTATTAAAGTTATAAACACGGACACATAACATCAACACGCGATATGTCCATGACACCGTGGGATATTGTGCTACCTGACCAACACTGTGGGGATATTGTGCTATCTGGCCAAGACTGTAGGGATATACCAGGTCAACACCATGGGAATACTGTGTTACCTGGCTAACGCCATGGGGATATTGTATAAATAACATGGCCAACACTTGGCAATATTTTTGACACTTATTTAAAAATGACATTCTATCATGAAACATACATTCTACCACAATACTTATAATCTATCATGAAATAAGGTTTTCTGAGATTCTCAAAACACTTTATGTAGAAAAGTTGCTGAATGCAGATAGGAAAACAAAAGAAATTGTACACACCACAGCAAAGAAAGCAACCAATGGATCATTGTAAGCCATGTTGAGATGTTTCAGATACATGCACAAATATAATACAAAAACTAGTGGTGCCCCGGCACACAGACATTTTTAACCTGTTTAACAACAAAACAAAAAGAAACCATTAAAACAAAGTCGTCAAATATAAACGAACTTATAAATGAACTGATAACATAGCAATCACTGGTGTACTTAAGAACAAATAAACATATAAATAAATGGAGACTTCGCTCAGGAGTTTTGTAGCTGATCAACGTAACATTGGCATTAGCATCCCATTAATTTTATATAAACTATAATTGTATATATATATATTTTATATATATTTCACATGTCAATTTATATAAATTTCAATTAAACTTTGTAAAACAAGAAAATCCAAACAAACTGGATTTGGAAGAAATTTTAGGGCTACACAAACATTTCAAACTGTATCATTTTGGCAGATGTGCTTTCCATACATTCAGAGAATGGAGAAGTCATCCGGTCATCCTACTTCCGGGAACTACGTAGGAGACCTCTACAGTTTGTTTTACTCAGCTGTTACTTGTTCTACTTCTATTTGTTTTGTTTGCTGATAAAGGTTCTAAGCCGAAACATCCAAATCTTTTGTCCCGTCTATGAATTCAAGTTTAACATACCTTGTTCTTATATTTCATTTACACACCTTGAATGCAGTCCATCAATTATTATCTTTTGAAGGGAGCAGGGTGAAAATATTTACTTAAGCTACTGAGGGTTAAGGAATCAGCTAGCTGTTCATAGCTGTTCAGACATAGTTCTCAAACAAGCATCAAACAAGTCTTATCCAGTAGCCCGCCAAGCCTTATTCAGTAGCCCGTCAAGTCTTATCCAGTAGCCTGCCAAGTCTTATCCAGTAGCCCACAGAATTTTATCCAGTAACCAACAAATGAATCATAGGTGTGTCATGAACAAATAAGGCAGCACCTTGCCTCCCAGAAAAAACACTGAGTTGTGAAAAATGTCTCCAAATTGATCAACTCTATGTTTGCAAGTGTTGATTTCAGGTTGGGTTCCAACCGTTGACAATAATTTAAATAACTTTATTTTACTTCATGCTTAAAAAAATAAAACAACTATTAAATTGATAGTAGTATTATTTTCTCACTTGACATTGTCTGTGCAGAGAACCAAGTAACAAATTTAGGCCATGAGGGTGTCATTGTTCTGCCAATGGTGGAGAAAATTAAATAAAAAAACATTTTTGAGGGGTGCACCACATGGGAATGGCAGCTGTTTAAATTGATTAATTTGCAAGTAACAGGCATTGCCTAATACCGGGGCAGATTAAACATTTCATGCTTGTAGAAATTGAGGAAACAGTTCAACTGAATTGAACTTTGACACTGAAGTTGCCAGATTTCTTAAATTTTTACCCACTGAAAGAATAACTGAGGAAAATGAATTCAAGTCAAATTTACGCAAGCATTTCAAAAAAATGTTGCATTATGTAAGTAATTCTTTTTTTTAATGACTAAAAATATGAATATTGAAAAGTGAACTACTTCATGTGCTCAGTCAAATCACGTATCCTAGCTTATAAACATTTAGTGTTTAAAAACTTTTTTAATAATATATTTTGGCTCTAGGACATATGCATATTTAAAAAAATTTAAGTTCATTTTAATATTTTAAAATTGAGAACTCATCCAGGCACCGGCCTCTTAATTCTCAAAATTAAAATGTCTCCAAGTTACCGTATCAGTAGTGGTTTAATTGTGCCACAAGCACACATACACATAGATATCAAATAGTAGACAGCTGATGAGATCAATGAAGGGGGGATTGAAACAAAGATTACCAGTTTAATCACAACCATCATGTGTTACGTGGGCACACCCATTGCATAAATCTCAAAGTCTTACATTCTTCCGTCTGGTCTTTCATGAACTAGGTCAACCAGAAACCATGGTCTAACCTCACCGACTCCGTCCCACAACACCCGTCCCACTTCACAAGGCCCTCCTCTTTCATGCACATCAATACAGACTTAGCCGAGACCTGACAATTTGACTTTCTTTCATGCACATCAATACAGACTTAGCCGAGACCTGACAATTTGACTTTCTTTCATGCACATCAATACAGACTTAGCCGAGACCTGACAATTTGACTTTCTTTCATGCACATCAATACAGACTTAGCCGAGACCTGACAATTTGACTTTCTTCCATGCACATCAATACAGACTTAGCCGAGACCTGACAATTTGACTTTCTTTCATGCACATCAATACAGACTTAGCCGAGACCTGACAATTTGACTTTCTTTCATGCACATCAATACAGACTTAGCCGAGACCTGACAATTTGACTTTCTTTCATGCACATCAATACAGACTTAGCCGAGACCTGACAATTTGACTTTCTTTCATGCACATCAATACAGACTTAGCCGAGACCTGACAATTTGACTTTCTTCCATGCACATCAATACAGACTTAGCCGAGACCTGACAATTTGACTTTCTTTCATGCACATCAATACAGACTTAGCCAAGACCTGACAATTTGACTTTCTTTCATGCACATCAATACAGACTTAGCCGAGACCTGACAATTTGACTTTCTTTCATGCACATCAATACAGACTTAGCCGAGACCTGACAATTTGACTTTCTTTCATGCACATCAATACAGACTTAGCCGAGACCTGACAATTTGACTTTCTTTCATGCACATCAATACAGACTTAGTTCACATGTTAAATCTGCTGCTTTCTATCACAGGAAATTTATTCTTTTACGTCTTAATAAGACTTAACAATTTTTCTTCTTATCAGATCAACAGGTTTCTAAACTTTGTTAACAATGTGACAGGACAGATTTGGCCACTCCCCCTTCCAAATGTAACTCATAGCTCTCAACATGACTGCTAGAGTACATCTTATGTACAGCCCCCATTAATTGTGAGATTATATATGGAGGAAAAAAAATGGTAAAAACTAAAACAAAGGAATAGTTCAATATACTTTCATTTAAAGTAAAGGCTGCCCTTCTGATGACTTGCACTTTGGAAAAATCTCTTATTTATGTGGAAAATAGCTCTAATTTTTTTTAGCTATAACTAGCAACTATTATGATGCATTATTTGTTAAGAAAATGTCTAAACATGAAACAGTGATACATAAAAAATGACAAATTAAAAAAATATATTTTAGATTATAAACAACACTAGACAGTTTTCCCAGCTGCAGCTATCTGAAATTTACAGTAACTTTTAATGACATGTTTTTAAATCATAGAGAAATTGATGTATACAATTTATCATCTTTAAAATCCTAGAGAAATTGATGTATACAATTTATCATTTTTAAAATCCTAGAGAAATTGATGTATACAATTTATCATTTTTAAAATCGTAGAGAAATTGATGTATATAATTTATAATTTTTAAAATACTAGAGAAATTGATGTATACAAATTATCATGTTTTAAATGATGCCATCTAGAGGTGTCAGCCACACATCAATATCAGGTAAAGGTTTAATATATGGATGGGTGAGGGTGGAAGGGGCTGAGAGGCGGGGCCAGTCATTTATGATGATGTATAGGCTAGAAGCTCAATACTGATATAAAAACAGAAGCTATAGAATGTCTAACGACGAGGGGAGCTGCTTCTTGACATCTTACTGACTGTGGTTAAGATTGGGGTCACGTGGTTAAGATTGGGGTCACGTGGTTAAGATTGGGGTCACGTGGTTAAGATTGGGGTAACGTGGTTAAGATTGGGGTAACATGGTTAAGATTGGGGTCACGTGGTTAAGATTGGGGTCACGTGGTTAAGATTGGGGTCACGTGGTTAAGATTGGGGTCACGTGGTTAAGATTGGGGTCATGTGGTTAAGATTGGGGTCATGTGGTTAAGATTGGGGTCATGTGGTAGTGTTGCGTTTTTTAAAAAAGTAAGAAAAACATAAAAGAATAACATGATAACTGTGATGGATAAGAACAAGGAAAATGTTCACCAAGAAAGATGTAGCCCATATCTGTTGGTGAAATGTTCACCATGGAAGTGTAGCTCATATCTGTTAGTGAAATGTTCACAGTGGAAGATGTAGCCCATATCTGTTGGTGAAATGACTGATCACAATTTGAAGTTATAGGCATGGCTTTGATGTTTAATTCCTTTCATCTTGCTAAAAAATGATGACTAAATTCTTTATTTCTGTGAAGAAGAAAACCAAAGTAGTCAGTTGTGCACAGCTTCAAACTTGTTTCTGGAGCACAACCCTCCACAGCTTGCGTATGTCACTAAATGTTTAGAGCACAACCCTCCACACCCTGGATATGTTACCAAATGTTAAGAGCACAACCCTCCACACCCTGGATATGTCATTAAATGTTTAGAGCACAACCCTCCACAGCCTGGCTATGTCACTAAATGTTTAGAGCACAACCCTCCACAGCCTGGCTATGTCACTAAATGTTTAGAGCACAACCCTCCACAGCCTGGCTATGTCACTAAATGTTTAGAGCACAACCCTCCACAGCCTGGCTATGTCACTAAATGTTTAGAACACAACCCTCCACAGCCTGGCTATGTCACTAAATGTTTAGAGCACAACCCTCCACAGCCTGGCTATGTCACTAAATGTTTAGAGCACAACCCTCCACAGCCTGGCTATGTCACTAAATGTTTAGAACACAACCCTCCACAGCCTGGCTATGTCACTAAATGTTTAGAGCACAACCCTCCACAGCCTGGCTATGTCACTAAATGTTTAGGTCTGTAGTTTTAAAATCTTTTTGGGTGCTAGGCTTACTTTTTGTGTTATTTAAGCACATTGCCCAGTAGCTTAACTTTGCTAAACAACTCCCAACCAACATTGAACTTTTCATGCACTCCTTAAAAATAACAACACACTCTCCCCAGAGGTGGGAGCTGATCTACATCATAAGTTACGTACTAAAAGGATGATACATAATAAACACATCCCATACTAAGTTATGTACTAAAAGGATGATACAAACATAATAAACACATCCCATACTAAGTTATGTACTAAAAGGATGATACATACATACCAAACACTCTCCATACTAAGTTATGTACTAAAAGGATGATACAAACATAATAAACACTTCCCATACTAAGTTATGTACTAAAAGGATGATACATACATACAAACACTCTCCATACTAAGTTACATACTAAAAGGATGATACAAACATAATAAACACTTCCCATACTAAGTTATGTACTAAAAGGATGATACATACATACCAAACACTCTCCATACTAAGTTATGTACTAAAAGGATGATACAAACATAATAAACACATCCCATACTAAGTTACGTACTAAAAGGATGATACAAACATAATAAACACATCCCATACTAAGTTATGTACTAAAAGGATGATACAAACATAATAAACACATCCCATACTAAGTTATGTACTAAAAGGATGATACATACATACCAAACACTTCCCATACTAAGTTACGTACTAAAAGGATGATACAAACATAATAAACACATCCCATACTAAGTTATGTACTAAAAGGATGATACATACATACCAAACACTTCCCATACTAAGTTATGTACTAAAAGGATGATACATACATACCAAACACTCTCCATACTAAGTTATGTACTAAAAGGATGATACAAACATAATAAACACATCCCATACTAAGTTATGTACTAAAAGGATGATAGAAACAAATAAACACTTCCCATACTAAGTTATGTACTAAAAGGATGATACAAACATAATAAACACATCCCATACTAAGTTATGTACTAAAAGGATGATACAAACACAACTAACAAAGAACTAGATATTTACCTGCTATTTTTTAAATATTTTAAAAAGTTTAGACTTTTTACTAGATGGTGGGGCCATGAGCATCGGAACTTGGTTCTTGTGGCTGATGTATATCTGTGAGGGAGAAGACATTATGTCAGGATTTCATTGGTTGAATTTAAGAGTTTTACGGTTGAGAGCAAGGTAGAAGTAAATAAACTTTTTAAACATTTTTCTTATTTTAAGATTTTTTTTGGGGTGATCATGTTTTAACTTGAAAGTCATGACAAAAAATTGTTTGGTGATTAGAAAATTATCATGTCATGTTTAAAGAATAACACAAATCTTCAGGGTTTTCACAGTCGTGGGATGTATTCTTTTCGGGTTTTCCCAGTGGTGCGATGTATTCTTTTTGGGTTTTCCCAGTGGTGCGATGTATTCTTTTAGGGTTTTCCCAGTGGTGCGATGTATTCTTTTCGGTTTTCCCAGTGGTGGGATGTATTCTTTTCGGGTTTTCCCAGTGGTGGGATGTATTCTTATCAGCAACAATACTCACAGTGCAAGGAGGCTGCATCCAAGGTTCACCATCTATCTGCATGGGGACACGCTTCCTGGTCCTGAAACACAGAGATCCAATGTTATATTGAGACACAGAGACCCAATGTTATAGTGAGACACAAAGACCCAATGTTATAGTAAGACACACAGACCCAATGTAATAGTGAGACACACAGACCCAATGTAATAGTGAGAAATAGAGACCCAATGTGATAGTGAGACACAGAGACCCAATGTTATAGTGAGACACAAAGACCCAATGTTATAGTGAGACACAAAGACCCAATGTTATAGTGAGAACCGGAGACCCAATGTTATAGTGAGACACAGAGACGCAATGTTATAGTGAAACAGAGACCCAATGTTATTTGATTTCTATAATTATCTTAGAGTATATGAACTTGAATTCTGAGATTGCTTGTAGACACTGGATAATTGAAGGAGAAAAAATAAATTAAAAATAAATATTTACGCAGCTGGACATCACAGGTTTTAAAACACTATTTTCATCCAAGATCAATCGAGAAGGTTTTCAGCCAAATGAATTAGTCACTAGGTATCATGTGAATTTGGACCAAGCCATATGCTTTTCACAATCAGTGGACTGCAGCGGCGCTGGACATTGAAACTCCGGTGTATTTGAAACTTTATTCTCTACTATACCTGATAACTACTTGTGAACACTGGGCCAGACGTTTCCCAGATGACCTTAGGCCAGCGTACACCTGACCAACATGGAAGATATTCTCTAAGCCAACGACTTCTATCATAGCATCTCCAACATCTGAAACAACAAATATGTAATCACATCTGGCACAAAGCTAGAAACAACAAATATCTGATCACATCTGGCACAAAAGCTAGAAACAACTTTCAAATCAATTTTAAAAATATCATGTGGGGAATTTTAACAACAAGTAAGATGAGACGGTTTATATACATCCATCTAATACACTATTTTGATAGGATGGCGCAAACACCATCTAATCATTTTTGACACCTTGAATGGTATGTAGTAGAATTCCAGTAATAAACTGTGTGATAAAGTTTTATAGGCTTAAAGCTGCAGCAATAAAAAAAAAACACTTACAAGATTAGGTCTGGCCAAGTTACCTGAGAGCACCCAACAACTTACTTTGTACTGCAAAGTTACCTGAGAGCACTTACTTTGTACTGCCAAGTTACCAGAGAGTACTTAATTTGTACTGTCAAGTTACCCGAGAGCACTTACTTTGTACTACCAAGTTACCTTAGAGCACATACTTTTTACTGCCAAGTTACCTTAGAGCACATACTTTTTACTCCCAAGTTACCTTAGAGCACATACTTTTTACTCCCAAGTTACCTGAGAGCACTTACTTTGTACTGCCAAGTTACCTGAGAGTACTTACTTTGTACTGCTATTGCAAGTTCTGCTGAAGACATGCTGCTAGTGGAGAACTCTCTGTCCTTGTCCTTTTTTGCTTTCTGAGCCTTCCGTCGCTTCTTTTGGCTGGGGTTGTCTCCCCACAGGTTAGTGCCGCCGTAGATGGAGGGGATGTTGAGGATGGCGATACCCTCAAGGCTCGGTCCGTTGGCCAGATCAAGGGAACAACCGTCACACTGTGGGAATTATAATTAATGATGCACCATTTGTTTGGTGTCACTTGGGCATATGAGACATTGCATAACATTTTATATTAAAAAGAAGAGTCTAAACTAGGGTAAGATAACTTGATGATACTAATGACTCTTTGGGTTTGGGTTAGGTGAGGGTTTGGGTTTGGGTTAGGGTTTGGTGGATTGATGGAGCTCATGGCTTCATACTGTGTATACAACATGAAACGTATTGTTTTTAATTTTGCTTTGGATCAGACCACGTTCAACACTAAATTAGTTATGTTTTGCTTTACTACACTGGATGCCTTCAGCAATACCTGTTCCCTTATAACTTTGTAAATTTACAAACTTCTCTTCAAGAAATTACAATTTGTCCACAGAACAGAAATCTTATCTTGTGTTCAGCTAAACTTTTCTTCGGATACCAAACTATATGACCAAAGTCAATATAAATATTCAACAAACTATATGACCAAAGTCAATATAAATATTCAACAAACTATATGACCAAAGTCAATATAAATATTCAACAAACTATATGACCAAAGTCAATATAAATATTCAACAAACCCATAATGTATTCTTAGAGACCCAGAACGTATTCTTAGAGACCCATAATGTATTCTTAGAGACCCATAATGTATTCTTAGAGACCCATAATGTATTCTTAGAGACCCATAATGTATTCTTAGAGACCCATAATGTATTCTTTGAGACCCATAATGTATTCTTAGAGACCCATAATGTATTCTTAGAGACCCATAATGTATTCTTTGAGTCCCAGAACGTATTCTTAGAGACCCATAATGTATTCTTTGAGCCCCATAATGTATTCTTTGAGGCCCAGAACATATTCTTTAAGGCCCAAAATGTATTCTTTGAGCGCCATAATGTATTCTTCGAGGCCCAGAACATATTCTTTAAGGCCCAAAATGTATTCTTTGAGCCCCATAATGTATTCTTCGAGGCCCAGAACGTATTCTTTAAGGCCCAAAATGTATTCTTTGAGCCCCATAATGTATTCTTCGAGGCCCAGAACGTATTCTTTAAGGCCCAAAATGTATTCTTTGAGCCCCATAATGTATTCTTCGAGGCCCAGAACATATTCTTTAAGGCCCAAAATGTATACTTTGAGCCCCATAATGTATTCTTCGAGGCCCAGAACGTATTCTTTAAGGCCCAAAATGTATTCTTTGAGCCCCATAATGTATTCTTCGAGGCCCAGAACGTATTCTTTAAGGCCCAAAATGTATTCTTTGAGCCCCATAATGTATTCTTCGAGGCCCAGAACGTATTCTTTAAGGCCCAAAATGTATTCTTTGAATCCCAGAAGGTTGTGACTGAAGTTTAGAATGTAATTAGACTGACAATGACAATGTGCTGTACTTACCATAATGTCAATATCTTCATGCAAGTTCTTACAAGTGGAAGAAAAGAACTGCTCTGATGTGCTGAACTCAAAATACCACAGCTTATTCTTCATTCTGATCAAACACATGTAGCAAGTTAAGTAATGCATTTTAATATAAGAACATGCCTAAATTGGGATACTTAAAATGGCACTGTTTCTTTGATAAAGTATAAGTTTCTTTGATAAAGTATAAGTTTCTTTCATACAGTATAAGTTTCTTTGATAAAGTATAAGTTTCTTTGATAAAGTACAAGTTTCTTTGATAAAGTACAAGTTTCTTTGATAAAGTATGTTTCTTTGATAAAGTATAAGTTTCTTTGATAAAGTATAAGTTTCTTTGATAAAGTATAAGTTTCTTTGATAAAGTATAAGTTTCTTTGATAAAGTATAAGTTTCTTTGATAAAGTATAAGTTTCTTTGATAAAGTATAAGTTTCTTTGATAAAGTATAAGTTCCTTTGATAAAGTATAAGTTCCTTTGATAAAGTACAAGTTTGTTTGATAAAGTACAAGTTTGTTGGATAAAGTACAAGTTTGTTTGATAAAGTACAAGTTTGTTTGATAAAGTACAAGTTTGTTTGATAAAGTACAAGTTTGTTTTTTGAAAGTACAAGTTTGTTTGATAAAGCACAAGTTTCTTTGATAAAGTACAAGTTTGTTTTAGCCTACACTGGGAAAAAAAACAAGTGTGTGACAGCTTTATAAGGAAATATTTCATTCAATAAATGGGAGAGCACTGTCTAAAAAAAGCCTCCTAAACTTTAATGGTCATATTTAATGATAATAATAAAAACAGACCTGATGACCCTCACACTCTTAAAATCTTACAATATCATCACAAAATCATTCAATACATTATCGTAATAGTAAAAAATAAACATACAGTATATATAATGTATACACCTCAAAATCGTACATTGTACGCCAAAATCGTAAGAGTAAACAGGTCTGTAATAATAATAATAATAAAATTAGTTGAAAATCACGCTTCATCCCCAAAGGCTTGAAGCGCTGTACAAAGTCAACCATATTAGATGTGAAATGAAACAATCTATATTTTACCACATTGAAATACAAAACGCAACAATACAAAAACTACATACGAGCATACCCATTCAAAGTATTACATCACCTAGCAACCATAAACAACGTCACGGTCAGATCATGTGTTTACCTTTTCTGTGTGTATGTTTGGATGAAGGGAAGAGAGCTCAGGCATGTATGACCGTCTTGGCGGGGGGGGGGGGGGGTGAACCCCAAGTGAGGAAGCGTGTGTTGTGAGTTGGGGAAAAATGAGAGTGGTGAACAAATTTGAACTATTTTTTGATATCACGAGTGCAGGGTCTATGAAAGTATAAAAGGAGAGAGAGAGAGAGAGATTATTAGCAAGAGAGAGTTTTATTATTGAGAGTGGATTCGACCAGAGTATGGTTTTTTGAGTTCTGTTGGATGTAGTGTAAATTAGTAATTCTTTTGTGTATCTATTGGAGTTTTTGGTCATTCTACATGACTTTTCCAGTATGCTGTGATGAAGTGAAATAAACTTATAGTATGACATGATAAATTGTTGGACAGCCTTGTGTTTCCTTTTAAACTATCGGCTTTGTAGGAGCCAGGAGAATTTACAAGTATCAGCTCTCCATGAGCTGAAGAACCGGAGTTTTTGTCTCTGAAAACTAATGTCTGTGGCTATAGAAGGGACCTAATCTCCTAGACAAACGTACCTTCGGTCACAAACAACACAAGCCAATATTCATCAAGGAGATAATAGCTAGCTGGAATAGATGGTAGACAACATCACCCCAGCAGGTGTTTGCGAAATAGATGTGTTTTCAAATCGGTTTTGAAGGACTCCAGTGCCTGGCTGTTTCTGAGAGCGACAAGAAGGGAGTTCCAAATTGTTGGACCAGCAAATGCGAAATTGCGCCTTCCATAAGCCTCAAGGCAAACACGCGGTATCAAGAGTTTGCCACTATCGGATGAGCAGACTTGTCTAGTATGTACATGAGGCGTCATGAGCGCTTTGAGATAGGACGGCGCCAGGTCATGCAAGCAGCGGTAGCACAGAGTTGCAGTTTCCCGTGACAACATTTCAAATTCACAAATCTCAAATCATCTCTCAGATTATATATAATTTTTATTTATTATTATTAGAAATGGACATTTGTGACAAGAGAGCACTGGGTGAGGCAATCACTTAAGGAAGTTTATTTTTTGGAAACTAAGACTGTGAATACTGAAAGACATGTGGCATATTGCTTTATCAGGCTGAGACAAAGGGTTGTTTTTGGGTTTTACAATAAAGTAAGAAAATAGTGGTGGGGGGGGGGGGTTGGGGGGGTTTTAGATTCTTACTAGATCTCATTGTGCAGTTAACATAATTTGTGAATAATTTGACAGAGTACATACCGACTATTGAATTTTTCTGGATGTTTCTCCCTCATCACATGAAACCTATGACAGATGGAGGCGTCCTGCAGATAAAGTTAGTTCAGGTATAAAAAGTGTTTGCCTAAAGAGTGCTTACAAAATTTAAGAAAAAAACAAAAAAACTTTTTGTTTTTCATTAGCTAATCACAAATCAAAGTAGACTGAAAGAGAAGATCTTAATGACATTTTTG
Organism: Omphiscola glabra; assembly: GCA_964017045.1. NCBI lineage: Eukaryota > Metazoa > Mollusca > Gastropoda > Lymnaeidae > Omphiscola > Omphiscola glabra. Next base: position 31,426,457 of record OZ024804.1, on the reverse strand, counting down.
ACTTTATATTTGAATTAATTTTCTTTTCTTTCTTTAAAATTTGATTACAAATTTGAATACAAAACTATAAAATGTTGTCATTTTAAGACACACTGACTAAATTAATGCTAGTATTCTGTTCATCCAAATGCTGACCTTTGGGGTCAAATGAAGTCAATGGCATGTGGACCAAGCACCCAAAATATGTCATGGTCTATTATTATGGAAAAAGGGTGGGGGGGGGGGGGGTGAGGATGTGGCATTAAAGAAATAAGCATTTTAATCAGAAGACTTCAAAATTTCAAACGACCTTTGGGGGAACACCTGGGATACATGTTATTTAAAATTATTAACTACATAACTACCAAGACTTACCACGCCAATAGAAAAATAGTTGTTAATGATGTTATATGGTATAGGGTCCCCTTCCTGCTCATCTCCGTCTTCAGGCTTGCTGAATTCTATTTTCCACCTGAAACATTGGTAGCAATGGATTAATCAAGTAGCACTGAAAGAATAGGATAACTAAAGTAACATTGATTATGATGGCTTACTCAAGTAGCCATGAAAGTATAGGATAACTAAAGTACATTGATTATGATGGCTTACTCAAGTAACTGATAGTAATGAATTACTGAAGTAAAAATGATAGTAATACATCACTGAAAAGTAATGTTAATAGCAACATATTACTTAAATAACTTTGATAGTAGTGCATTACTTAAGTAGCAAGGAATTACTCAAGTACATCAATAGTAATTTTAAAAAAAGAATTACTATTTAAACAAGCTAAAATGAATCAAAAAGTAGAAAATAATTTAAATTTCTTAAAAATGCATTACGCAAAGAAAGACTGCGCATAAGTGTAGATGAGCACTCTATAAACCAAAAGAAATCAAATTGAATGTAGACAAAACTTAAATATTTGTTTTTTTAAATTAATTTTTGTAAATATTTCTTGACTTTTTGATAAAAAGTCTTTTTAAAAGATATTTTCAATTCTATACTTTTTAGTATTAAAATTGACAGAAGTAGAATTATTTACTTTTTGAAAAATCAAATGCTTAAAAAATCCTGCTTAAAATGACTTAACTCTTGACCTAGTAATGCTCTACAAAAAGTAGATCTGAGCCCACCCACCCACCCGTTCACTCAACCACCAAAGAGACGAGTTCAAAATCAATAATTTGAGCCATAGGGTCAAACCCCTCCATCCACCCAGTTTTCCAGCCGTTCACCAGAAGAACACTGCTCTAGAAATCTTAAAATATCAAGTGTGTAAACAAAAATACAAATAATGCTCTATCCACACATAAGATTAAAATGCAAGTAGAAAGAAAGTCTTTAAAAAGACTAAGAGACCATAATAATGTGACCCTGCCTTGTTTGAATGTTTTAGGACTGGTGGTGGACACCCACGCAAGGCTATTATTTTGATATCTTCTCACCTGTCCAACATGACGACCGTGCTAGTTTCTATCTTTTTGAGCACCTTGAGCAAGTTCTCCCCCTCATAGCCCCCTCCCCAACAAAGACATCGGGCCAGGTCGTTGCCTGTACCCAGAGGCAAGACTGAAACTGGTGGTCGTTGAGTAAAGTTAACTTTGTCTGGAAACAGAGAGATATCCCCATAAAAAGCACATGAGGATGAAACAGAAAGATATCGCTATAAAAAGCACATGAGGATGAAATAGAAAGATATCCCTATAAAAAGCACATGAGGATGAAATAGAAAGATATCCCCATAAAAAGCACATAAGGATGAAACAGAAAGATATCCCTATAAAAAGCACATGAGGATGAAATAGAAAGATATCCCCATAAAAAGTAGGGGTCGCAAAACCTGTCGCTTTTGCCAAAACCGGTATTTTCGATATTGAAGTTTACGAATACAGGAATCCCGGTATTTTCGATATTTTCGATATTTAGAGAATTTTTATTAATAAAATATTAAAACAAACAGTGTTGTTTTAATCTTTGGTCAAATTTAAATAATGAAATGGTAAAATGACAACGTGTCTAATGTTTGGTCATTTGACTTTGGCCGAAAATGGTTACAAAAGTAACCTGATGACGAGAACACCTTCTCTGACTCCTCACTGGTTGGAGGAATAGACCTTAGGCTATCATAAGTAATTTCTAGATATTTTCCTCTTGAACCGCCTGTCTCAAATACAACCATTTCTATTTTTATCAATGTCTCAATCCGTTGGTCTGGAAGTATTATCCTAAGCATGATATTACGGACCGTTTTAAATGGAGAATTTAACCTCTTAATTTTAGACTATGGCTCGTTCTAGAAACAGTCCATAATAAAGGACGATACCAACATTTAAAAATAATAACAAATATAACGACAATCAAGGCCAGAGCTAATTACAATTAATAACCTTTTTTAATTTGTGAACTTCAAGTAAATAATAACAGCAAGAGAAATATTATTAAAATTATAAACTTACAGATTTGCTGTACCGGTACTGTATATAAAAATACAATGAGCACAAAATTGTATGAGGAAATAGAAAACTCTACACACAACAAAGTATGACACAGCATATCTCGTGATCAAAACAAAATCTCTCCTCCTCCCTATCGGTCAGCCCTTTTTATAGGCATTTCCTACTAAGGTCTCTCGAACCACCTAACACATTGTTTTGCCTTCCCGTTTTATCCAGAATCTTCTATTATTTTTGACAGTTCTCATGACTAGAAATTATGTTGTAAATAAGGTTTTTCTAGCCACACTTCAAAGGCGGTCACGAGAGTTCACGAGGGGTCATGCACGTGGGACGCGAGATAGATGTGCTAAGAGCACGTCATCCTTCATAACACCTCCCCTCTTAAAAGAAAAAATTTCATTTTTCGAAAAATGGAATTCTTTTCCATTAAACAAGTACAAGAAAATAAATTTCTTACTTTTAAAAAAATATTAAACAAGCTTCTTAATCGCTTATAATCAACTACATAATTTTTTGTGCAGAGAAAATTAATTTCTGGACAAAGTATCAGCAATCACATTATCTTTGCCTTTGATATGTTTTATGTCCAAATTATATTCTTGTAAAAATAGACGCCATCTTAACAATCTTTGATTTTTGGAGACCATCTTATTCAAAAATGTTAAAGGATTGTGATCAGTAAAAACAAGTACTGAATGTAAGGAACAACTGACATAAAAATCAAATTGTTGTAGAGCAAGAATTAAACATAAACATTCTTTTTCTACAGTGGAATAATTTTTCTGTTGGGAGTTAAATTTCTTTGAAAAATAACAAACAGGATGATCTACACTGTGGTCGTCTTCTTGAAAAAGAACTGCACCAATGCCAACATCACTGGCATCTACAGCTAATTTAAACTGTTTGTTAAAGTCTGGTGCAATGAGAACAGGAGCATTAGCTAGTATTCTTTTAATGTTTTCGAATGCTTCCTGGCAGGCATCTGACCAATGAAATTTTGCATTTTTCTTTAACATATTACTTAGGGGAGAAGCAATAACTGAGAAATTTTTGCAAAATTTTCTATAGTAACCTGCCATTCCCAAAAATCTCATTAACTGTTTTCTAGTAGTGGGTGGTGGAAGTGCTGCAATAGCATTTATCTTAGCTTGAACAGGTTTTACATGACCTTGACCCACTATGTGACCTAAATATTCCACAGTTGCATGACAAAATTCACACTTATTTAAATTTACAGTTACATTTGCCTGCAAGAATTTTGTAAATAGAGATCTTAATTGATTTACATGTTTGGAAAAATCTTGACTGTAAATAATTACATCATCAATATAGGCGCTGCAATTTTCCTGGTCAGCAATAATGTTGTTAACTAGACGTTGAATTGTAGCTGGGGCATTTTTCATTCCAAACGGCATTACTTTATATTGGTATAAACCATCTGGAGTACAAAAAGCAGAGCCTTCTTTTGCTCTGTCAGATAGAGGAACCTGCCAATAACCTGAAAGTAGGTCTATCTTGGTTACATATTTGGCATCGCCTATTCGATCTATAAGATCGTCTATCCTTGGAATCGGAAAGGAATCAGACTTTGTAACTGAATTCACTTTCCTGAAATCAGTGCAAAACCTGTAACTTTTGTCAGGCTTTGGGACTAAAATACATGGAGAACTCCAGTTACTAGAGCTTGGTTCAATTATATCATTTTCAAGCATGTATTTTATTTCAGACCGGATTACTTCAAGTTTTTCCGGATTGACCCTAAATTGGTGTTGCTTGACCGGAACTGCATTGCCAATGTCAACATCATGTACAGCAATGTTGGTTTTATTAGGGACATCAGGAAAAAGTGAAACAAAATCTGCAATAACAGACTTGATAACATTTTTTTCAGACAATGACAAATGTCCAAGTTTCTGATCAATATTGGCCAGTATTTCTGAATTTTTAAGTTTGTAATGACCAACTTTTTCTGGGACACTGTCAAATATTTCAGTAACATTTACGAGATTGTGTTAACATTAGTTTCTGAGGATGGACAATTGTCATCACATTTTCTTTCTACATATTCTTTTAACATGTTAATGTGACATAACTGTTTCTTTCTTTTACGATCTGGTGTTAACACAATGTAATTTAAGTCATTAAGTTTGGACTCAACTACATACGGACCAAAATATCTAGCTTGTAGTGCCTGTCCTGGTATTGGCAAAAGTACAAGCACTTTGTCCCCTGAAGCAAACTGTCTGAATTTGGACTTTTTGTCATACCAAACTTTCATTTTGGATTGAGAATCCTTCAAATGTGACTTAGCCAAATTAACGGCGTTAAAAAGTTTAGTTTTAAACTTTAGGACATAGTCCAAAAGTCCTTCAGTGGGTGTCGATGACATCCACGTGTCTTTTAAAAGTTTAAGGGGGCCTCGAACCGTATGGCCAAACACCAGTTCGAAGGGGCTGAATCCAAGTGATTCTTGAACTGCTTCTCTTGCGGCGAACAGTAGCATGTTGATCCCTTCATCCCAGTCTTTCTCTTGTTCTAGGCAGTACATTCTCATCATGTTCTTTAATGTCTGATGGAATCGTTCAAGCGCTCCCTGCGACTCAGGATGATACGCACTCGACAAGCAGTGTTCTATACCCAATTGGTTCATCACTTGTTTGAATAGTCCAGCCTTGAAGTTGGTTCCTTGGTCAGACTGTACAGACTTCGGAAGACCAAACAATGTAAAAAAACTTCGTCAGTGCTTTGACGATGTTCGGAGTCTTGATATTGCGAAGAGGAATAGCTTCTGGGAACCTTGTTGATGCACACATGATTGTCAGCAAATATTGGTGACCTGATTTTGTCTTTGGCAGAGGCCCAACGCAGTCTATTATGACGCGACTGAAAGGTTCTTCAAACGCTGGAATGGGTTGAAGAGGAGCTGCTGGTATCTTCTGATTTGGTTTCCCTACCACTTGACAAGTATGACATGATCTGCAATAGTCCACCACATCTTTCTTGATTTTGAGCCAAAAGAAGTGTGACGTAATTTTGTGATATGTTTTGTTCACTCCCAAATGGGCTAAGTTGAGGACATCGTTCCTGTAAAGTGCAGGAACTACAATTTGGTGAACAAGCCTCCAATCTTCGTCAGCTTTGGCGTCTGGAGGTCGCCATTTCCTCATAAGTATGTCATCTTGCAAGAAGTAACAAACAGGGAATTGCTCAGCTTCTTCTTTGGTCATAGCGTTCTCTCGAAGTTTAATGATTTCTGGATCATTCTTCTGCTCTTCAATGAGCTGTGTTCGAGTTGGTCTTTTGTGATCCTTTGATTCTTCATTCAGTTGGGCAAAAAAGGTCGTTCCCAGATCAATTTCAGATTGGATTTTATTACTTTTTAATGAACTCTCTTTTTCGGAGATCTTCAGACTCATTGCCCTGGTAACAACACATGCTGTATATATTTCTGGCTATCACCTTCCCACCAGCTAAGTCGTTGCCTAGCAACAACGAGATGCCGTCCAATGGTAATGTTGGTCGAACACCTACAACCACAGGTCCGGAAACTAGGTCTGATTTGAGTTGGATGAGATGTAGAGGTACATCAATACATCCTAGTTCTACGCCTCTCAACAGTATGTTGCTTCCAGTAGCAGTAGATGCAGATAAGGGAAGTATACCTTCTAGTAATAAGGACTGTGAAGCACCTGTATCTCTTAGGATTTTGATTGGTCGTAGACTGGAAAAATCACCTGGCAGTGATACAAATCCTTCCGATATGAAAGACATGAAGTCTTGTATGACATCAGTATTTTCTGATGTAGAATTGTGGACCTTGGTAGGCAAACTCTTGTTGGAGTCTTGAGAACATTCGGCTAGGGTAGAGGAAGTAAAACTCTGTGAAGAGTCGTCAAAACTTGCAATCAAGTCCTCGGTAAGACGCCTTCTGGAGGTAGACCTCTTCTTGGAGCAAAAGGATCTTGGCGACAAGCTCATAAAACTCGCAGTCGAAGCAGGAACTTGGCTGGAGTTGGTAAAACTAGCCTTATTGTTCATATTGAAACTCTTTGATGAGTTGTGACAAACCTCTTTGAAGTTTGTATGGACATCTGGAGAGCCAAAACTTTTGACTTTTGAAAATGTGTTTCCAGATGTATGACGAGACGTACAAGCGGAGACTTTGTGTGGTGTACCAGGATGTGTGGTCTTCTCAGTTCTCTTCTTGAGTTTCCAACACTCATCCCTCGTATGTCCTTCCTTTTTACAGTAGGCACATGTGTCTTTTGCACTCGTTTCTTTTGTACCGGGCTTATGTGGTTTTTGTGGAGGTTTGCTGTAAGTCGATGTTGTTGCCCTATTTTGCCTGTCTTTTCTGGTGTCAAATGGGTTCTTTGAGAGTTGATGTGAGATGGTGAAGTCATCAGCTAACACTGCTGCCGTATGTGCGTCACCTTCGCCAAGGTCTGCAATATGTGTTCGTACTTCTTCACGAACACAATTCTTAAACTCTTCCATCAGAATTAGGTTCTTGAACTTTTTGAAGTCTGTGTCAGTGTTCGTTGCGTGCAGCCATTTATCCAGGAGTCGTTCCTTTTCCCGGAGGAACTCAATGTGAGTTTGGCCATCCCGTTTCCACAGCTCCCTAAACTTTTTACAGTATGCTTCGGGGACACATTCATAAGCCTTAAATATTAAGGATTTAACAATGTTATAATCCCCACGCTGTTCTGCGTTCAAGGACACAAAAACTTCTGCTGCCCTGCCAGTCAGAGCCAGCTGCAGGAAGGTAGACCACATGTTTTCAGGAATTTTAAAATTTTGGGCAGTTATTTCAAACTGTGCAAAATATTGGTCCACCTCTTTTTCTGCAAATTTCGGAATTACTTTTGCAAATTTAATTGCATCGCAACCCTGACCGGCTGGAGCCCTGAGTCTATTTTCCATTGCTCCCAAATTGGCCTTAATTTCCATTTCTTTTAGTTTTATTTGTAGTTCTCTATCTTTTTCTTCTTGCTCTCTTTTTAGCTCTAGCTCCATTTGCTTAAGCTCTCGTTCTTTTTCTCTCTGTAGCTCTAGCTCCATTTGTTTAAGCTCTCGTTCTTTCTCTCTCTGAGCATCTAGCTCCATTTGTTTAAGCTTCAGTTGGAGCTCCATACTAGGATCTTGAGGTTGTGTGACTGAGGCCAGCTCGTCCTCAGACAACATATCCTCATCCACGAAGTGGACAATGATCATATCTCTTACAGTCTTTTTTACTGCTGAATGAGCTACACTTATTCCTAACTCTTTAGCAATGGAAAATAGCTCCCTTCTAGAACACTGGTCTAATGCCTCTACTGATGGATTATTAATATCAAAATCCATTTTGACACAGGCAAAACACAACACTAAGTTTTATAAAAGTTTAAACTTAATGAACACACTTATAAAATATACTTTTATTTAAAATTGCAACTAGCTCTGTTGTTGGTATCGTTAACAATATGGTATCCTTTACTAAATTTTAGTCTTAGTAAATTAAAGAAAACAGTTGGTCAAAAATCCACAAACACTCAATTTATAATTGGTGTTTAATAAAAAGTTATGGATTCAAATATATCTCAGAACAAGCAAACCAATTTTGTTATTGGTGCTAATGAGAAATAAAAATATGGATTCAAAGATCCAAAAACAAACCCATAATTGTTACTTTGGGGCTTCTTTGCCGGACGATGCCGCCAATTTATTTGGGGGCTTGTGAGAAATAAACAATATGGATTCTATATATCCACGGAAGAGCCCACAATTTATTACGGACCGTTATGAATTGAGAATTTAATCTCTTAATTTTAGACTATGGCTCGTTCTAGAAACAGTCCATAATAAAGGACGATACCAACATTTAAAAATAATAACAAATATAACGACAATCAAGGCCAGAGCTAATTACAATTAATAACCTTTTTTAATTTGTGAACTTCAAGTAAATAATAACAGCAAGAGAAATATTATTAAAATTATAAACGTACAGATTTGCTGGTACCGGTACTGTATATAAAAATACAATGAGCACAAAATTGTATGAGGAAATAGAAAACTCTACACACAACAAAGTATGACACAGCATATCTCGTGATCAAAACAAAATCTCTCCTCCTCCCTATCGGTCAGCCTTTTTATAGGCATTTCCTACTATGGTCTCTCGAACCACCTAACACATTGTTTTGCCTTCCCGTTTTATCCAGAATCTTCTATTATTTTCGACAGTTCTCCTGACTAGAAGTTATGTTGTAAATAAGGTTTTTCTAGCCACACTTCAAAGGCAGTCACGAGAGTTCACGAGGGGTCATGCACGTGGGACGCGAGATAGATGTGCTAAGAGCACATCATCCTTCATAACAATGAAGTTTCTTTTGTATTTCAATCTCTAATTGTCTCTTAAGCGGCAGTGTATCTTCAAGTTCATCAAGCTCAGATCCAAGATGTTCAATTTCATTGTTCAAATATATTTCCAATGAGGAATCCGCGGTCTGACCATGCTTTTGAATATCCACGATATGTTTTCGCATCTGGTCGCAATCTTGCCTTAGAAATACGTCCAAGTAATCATTGGAATGTGCAGGCTTTAATTGAGATTGAAGTTGTTCCTCCTAATGTTTTAAATATCTTGTTACATCTAATACATTTAGCTGAGAGATTGTCTGTAGCTTTCAAGAAATAATGCTACACTGATGTCTTTTTTTCCGATAGTTTCATATGCTTTTTAAATTAAGGTTTATTTCTTTCTATCAACCTTCAAATAAATATTTAAAAAAAAATATTAATTCAATCAACTTGGTTTGACGTGTAAAAGTTTTTTTTTTTAAATGTTTAAATTGTCATGTAAATGTTTGACTAAGTATGGTACAGACAAATTGGGACATTCAGACATGTAAATTTTGGCTAGGTATGGTACATACAAACTGGGAAATTCAGCCTGAGACAAAATAGCTAGAAAATCAATTATGAGTTGAATGTAAATTATTAATATTGTTATCACAAAATAGAAGTAGCATTATTTTTCTGTGTCTTAAACTTGAGGCATTGGATTATCAAACTACGGATTTACTAATATTTTTAAATCTGTATGGTTTTTGGGCATAATTAAAAGAAAGGGCTACCACACCTTGGGAAATTTCCCAAGATCTTGGGAATTCACGACCCCCATTGGGATCTGGGGAATAATTTTGAAAATCAGGCAAAACCTTGGGAAATATTAACGGGGAAGATTTTTTTACATATTTTGAAAAACGCAAAAAACGTATGTGATAAAAATTAAAGAGAAAATAAAGCAAAATATTTTTTAAAGTAGCAAGGTAAAAAATTTATTGTTTTAACTCTTTTCTGGTTTTAATTTTTAAAACCATTCATAAATAAATAAGAAATCTACTGTAATTAAAGTTAGTATTTTAAAAGTAAATAATTAAAGAAATTCAATTTTCTCTTTTTTTTTCTTTTTTACATTGAATACTAAAAATTACCTCTAGGTGTTGAAAGTTTATCAAATTGACCTTGTACACCATATGCATAGAACAGTCTCAACAATAAATAAATTGATAATAAATCTTGAAATCTCAAAGGAAATCAATATAGACTATTAATATTATAGAATTTGTGAAAAAAAAGGGGGGGGGGGCAGTAGGCTCGGAAACTTTATCATTAGGCTATTAGACATTAGTAACCATACGAAAAACATTACAAGCCAAAGAGGGAACGATAGTGTTCAATCAAGAATCGATAGTAAAATTTGATGAATTTCAATTACTTCTACAATGTGTTCAATATATGATGCATCTGTTAAAAAATCCAACCTAATTTTCATCAATTGGAAAAAAAAATTGTTGTGCATTTACACACAGGTAATTAAGATATTAAAAGTATACATTGTAGGATTATAGCTGAAAAGTTCATTTAAACAGTATTTTGTTTGAAAAAAATTATTATAATTATAATGTAAATTTACAATTTAAAAATTACTTATTTTCTTCATATAATATCAATCCATTTTAACTAAACTTATTCTTTTTAAATTCTGCTTTATTGCTTTGCAAACCCCCAATTCTTATCTACAGACTTACAATAAGAAAAAAAACATGTTTTGATGATGAACCTGTTGCCCTTGTAATAGTTGTAAAGAGACTTCTGTGTTGATTAGCCCTGTGAGGTTTGTTTCAAAGGACTTCTATAACACATCTAGATGATATTTTTACCAGAAAATTTGGAGGTAATATTTAATTTAGTAGCCTAACTCCAGTGGGTATGCAGAATTTGGATTATAAATTAATATATTTTTTTTTTCAAAATTAATTTTTTTTCTTTTTATGTGATAAAGATTTTTTTTAAAATGTCATTTAAAATAAACTTCAGTCAATTACTGTACCCCAAGTTTCAGGGGCATTAATTCAAGCTATTATTGCATTAATTACTACATAGAAAACCCCTTTTAAAGAAAACTCTTATATATTTATATGATCTTGGGAAATATTTTGACGAAATCTTGGGAAATTTTAAAAAAGTGAGTGGCAGCCCTGATTACATCCTGTACATGCAGGTCGCGACTCGACTCCACTTACACACTACACAAGCACGATGAAAAAAACAAAACTAATCACAACGTCATGATTCTTGACCAATAAGATACAGTAGTACAAAGATCGGTCGGCTTTCTTTGAACTTGTGACACGTGGTGTGATGGATTTGCACATCTCAAAAACTATTGCTATGTCTTGCTTTAAATATGACGTGGAAACTAAGAAAAACTATTAAAAAATATATTGAAAATAAAATCCCGGGATTATCGAAAATCCCGGTTTTCATAAATCCAATCCCGGTATTTTCGAGCATGAATTATGGTCCGGTATTCCGGTATTTTCGAAATTCGGGATCCCGGTTTGCGACCCCTAATAAAAAGCACATGAGGATGAAATAGAAAGATATCCCCATAAAAAGCACATGAGGATGAAATAGAAAGATATCCCCATAAAAAGCACATGAGGATGAAATAGAAAGATATCCCCATAAAAAGCACATGAGGATAAAATAGAAAGATATCCTTATAAAAAGCACATGAGGATGAAATAGAAAGATATCCTATAAAAAGCACATGAGGATGAAATAGAAAGATATCCCCATAAAATGCACATTAGGATGAAATTGAAAGATATCCTATTAAAAGCACATGAGGATGAAATAGAAAGATATCCTATTAAAAGCACATGAGGATGAAATAGAAAGATATCCTATAAAAAGCACATGAGGATGAAATAGAAAGATATCCTATTAAAAGCACATGAGGATGAAATTGAAAGATATCCTTTTAAAAGCACATGAAGATGAAATTGAAAGATATCCTATTAAAAGCACATGAGGATGAAATAGAAAGATATCCTATTAAAAGCACGTGAGGATGAAATTGTAAGATATCCTATTAAAAGCACATGAGGATGAAATAGAAAGATATATAAAATGCACATGAGGATGAAATCGAAAGATTTCTTATTAAAAGCACATGAGGATGAAATTGAAAGATATCCTTTTAAAAGCACATGAAGATGAAATTGAAAGATATCCTATTAAAAGCACATGAGGATGAAATAGAAAGATATCCTATAAAATGCACATGAGGATGAAATTGAAAGATATCCTATTAAAAGCACATGAGGATGAAATAGAAAGGTATCCTATAAAAAGCACATGAGGATGATAACATGTAATTTAGGTCCCTTCATTGGAACAACACTTCATGCCATTATTGTTTGCAAAGAGCTTTTAGTGTTAAACCTTAACATGGCCTCCAATAATGTGTTGAGTGCCCTAAGATAAGCTTAAATACTCTTATGATAATTTTAACTAAATTGATGCTTACAAATTCAAACTAAAATTTTCCCTTTAAATGTTGACAGGGTTAAAGCATCATCAAGGAGCCAGACAACAGTAAAAAGATAGCTGAAATCAGTTTCTCAAAATATGTTGTATTTGGCTCATAAAGTGCTAGATTTTTCTTACTGTTTGACAGGCAGTGTGTCTTATTTGTCCCTAGATGGCCATATTGCTGACTTTACCCCTAGATGTCCATATTGCTGACTTTACTCCTAGATGGCCATATCAATGACTTTACCCCTAGATGGCCATATTGCTGACTTTACCCATAGATGGCCATATCACTTACTGTACCCCTAGATGGCCATATCACTTACTTTACCTCTAGATGGCCATATCACTTACTTTACCCCAGGATGGTCATATCATTGACTTTACCCCTAGATGGCCATATCACTAACTTTACCCCTAGAAGGCCAAATCACAGACTTTACTCCTAGATGGCCATATTGCTGACTTTACTCCTAGATGGCCATATTGCTGACTTTACCCATAGATGGCCATATTGCTGACTTTACCCCTAGATGGCCATATCACTGACTTTACCCCTAGATGAACATATCATTGACTTTACCCCTAGATGGCCATATTGCTGACTTTACCCCTAGATGGCCATATCACTGACTTTATTCCTAGATGGCCATATCACTGACTTTACCCCTAGATGGCCATATCACTGACCTTACCCCTAGATGGCCATATCATTGACTTTACCCCTATATGGCCATATTGCTGACTTTAACCCTAGATGGCCATATCACAGACTTTACCCCTAGAAAGCCACTTTACCCCTAGATGGCCATATTGCTGACTTTACCCATAGATGGCCATATCATAGACTTTACCCATAGATGGCCATATCGCTGACTTTACCCATAGATGGCCATATTATTGACTTTACCCTAGATGGCCATATCACTGACTTTACCCCTAGATGGCCATATCACTGACTTTACCCCTAGATGAACATATCATAGACTTTACCCATAGATGGCCATATCGCTGACTTTACCCATAGATGGCCATATTATTGACTTTACCCTAGATGGCCATATCACTGACTTTAACCAGCCCCACCATTTGATTGAATCGGTACCAGATTTTATGTAGGTGAAGTGTTTACTTCATTCTTTCCCCATGAATGAACTCTACCTGACCCCAATTCACCTGCACTGCGCTATTATTAGGGTGAGGCTTACTAAATATAGTCTACCTTTGACCTTGTTTATAACTAAATAAAAATAGTCGGTTTCCTTCGAATATTGTAGAAAATTGTAGAAGCAACCGGAAGCGAGTACAATGTGTATTCTGTTCTGGAAGGAATCATCTAAAGAAACCAACTATATAAGGCCGATAGATATAATGACAGAGGAGCAGATCATTTTATTGCGAGATACTTGGAGCGTGTGTTATTTTTGCTATGAGACAGAGCTTTGTTTCTGCATGTGTGTAGATTTCTTTTCATCCTTGTACTCCTTTTGCACATTGTGTAGTATTTACCACTGTACCGGTACAAGCCAAACAGTATGCTGTAAGTCAATAGTTTTATTTATATTTCTTTTGATTTTGTATTTCATTATAATTAACATATTAAAACTTATTAATTGTAATTGGCCCTGGTTTGAGTATCGTATTCTTCGTTATTGTATTTATCATTTGGTTTCGTTTTTTGTTGTGTACTGTTTTAGAACGAGCCATACACATAAATAAGAGATTAATTTCTCCATATTGATAGCAGTACTTAACACAGATAACCAAAGTAACCCACCCGAGTTCAGGCTAAATGAAGCTGTGTTGCCAATGGGGAGGAACAAAGTTTTAATCAAATAATAATAATCTCATTTCAGTTGTGCCCTGGGCACCACCAAGGTCAAGTTTCCTGACTCACCCATGGTATCTAGGAGCCAGCCTACAGATCCATCTCCACCACACACTAGCACACGAGCATTAGGCACATCTTTAAAGAACTGCAACCTGTGGGGAGAGCACCCAACTTTAAAGCAATCGATTATGAGAAAGCCATGGATCACTTAGTGTTTCTTACCAATCAAATAAAATAATGACTGCTTTTTGGCACTCGTGTGTTGATCACATTTCTGAATATCTCCTTTGGACATAAGAGACTGAAGAAACTTGATGTAGTTACATTCAAACAATGGTTTAAAAAAAAAACTAATGGCATTAAAAACAAAAGAAAGAAAAGCATTGCAGATAATGTACAAAGATAACTTGAACTGTTCCATCAGTATATTAAATTTATGAAGAGCATTCCTTTCAAAATGAGATCCATCTTACCCCACTAGAGGTCCTTCTTTCACCATATTGTAGACCTGACGAGGGTTCAACAAATATTGGAATTTCCGCAAAAGTCTGAAATCAAATGCATGAACAGAAATGTTAACAGCCAAAATAAAGCCTTTTAAAAAAAGAAAGAGATATATTTATATTTAATAAAACAACGATTTGAATTCTTTACGATGGGGAACTCCCATTTATGCATTTTCAGAAATCTGATCAAAGCTGACAGATTTTTTTCCCATGGCTAAAAACAAGAGCACAAAACCGTCACTGCCACAAACAGAACTGCTGTTAATCAGAAGTGATGACTGAAAATGTGCAGCAAGCTGAAACCATTATTTAAAAAGTAAATATCGACACAATCTTATCTTTAAACGAGTTTAAATTATTCATGTCATTGTTTGAAAGCTCTCCAGATTTGTTTTACAGTGATCTCCAGTTAATGCACAGACACTGCAAGCATTTCAACATTGCTACTCACCTTGCACCTTGTTTACCACCACTCTTTGGGTTGATGAATATCAACAAGGGATGGGTTGCATCCAATGGTGTGATCTGAAATGAACTCTGACCCTGCATTGATTAAGATTATAAAAAAATGATTATCAAAATGTGCTCTGTTTAAGTGTAATTTGTGCTGGCACCTTGTCAAGTTTTAAAATCCTTTATATTAACTTTGCTTAAAAGGGGGCTCATTAAACCCCTTATGCACTGGTAAAACCGACCAACCGTGTAGTGAAATGATGTGTGTCCAAAATATGTGTCGCCAACATGAAAAGTTTGGAAAGCACTGCTTTTGTTTGTGTGTTTATGGCCAGCAAAATCTTTGGATGGCTAATTGACCCACTTCCCGTCAACCTATTGAGCTAAAACTTGGCTCATAGATTCATTGCTAATGACAACACAATCTATCAACTTTTTAGCCCCCCCCCACCCAAAATCTTGTTTTTCCTGTTTTTTAAGGGGAAAATGAAGGAAATATGATTTCACAAAAGTAAAATTCCTGATAACTGTGCTAAATGAGATTATTTAAAAAAATATATCAAAAGTGGGATTGGTGCGTAATACTTTCTTTAGTTTGTCTGAAATAGTCGGTTAAATGAATCTGCCGTGTAAAAGTGAGTGGGTAATTACAATATTAATATAGTTGAGGTGCATGAAAGAAAAAGTGCAGTTGCGAACCTGGGGAGGAAAAGGAGGGGGGAGGGGGGGCCACACTAAATTGGGATTCTCATATTTAAAGTGTGATACTTGAATGCATGTTTTGTGGGAGTCTCATACATAAAGTGTGATGCTTGAAAATTATGTTTTGTCAAAGTTTCACATTACCGGACTGACAGGCCCATCAAACTGAGCATTTTCAGACTGGGGTGTTAGAGATGACCCATCATCACTCTTCTCTTTATCCTTCTCTAGAGTATTTTTACCACTGCCTCCACCACCTCGTCCTCGATCCTAGAGACCAAAAAAAAAATAATCCAACTTTAACATAAATAAATGAGCACATTTTTTAATGAGCCCATTTTTTAAAGCTTAAAAGTTGAGATATTATTAGAACTTGTACAAAAGTAGCATGCTAGCCATCACTGTAAAATAACAAAGATCAAAGGTTGTGAAATACATCAAGTATAAATTTCACCATACTCCTTTGATAATTATATTTCAACATTATTAAACAACGTAAAGTCTTATCACGTAACATCTGTTAAATTAGCAAAGGAAGTAAAAAAATAAGAATATCTCTTTGCATTATCTTCCCATGTTTTAATTAATTTCTAGATAACTGACATGTCATTTCCAGTTTTCACTAAGGAAGAGTAATATTATCGTCCAATAATTAAGACCTATAATGTATTAATCTTGTTAAAATAAAGCATAAACAACAAACAAACAAACAAAAAAGCAACTATACTACAACAAAAGTTGTACATTCCAACTAAAGGTAAACGTTTGAGTTGAAATAATTAAAAATAAATGTGTTTAATTTCTAACAAGTTTAAATAAATAAAAAAGAGTAGAGAACTGATTCGCAAAATACTGTTGTGTTATCACAGCGGTTCTCAACTTATCCAGTGCCGCGACCCTTTAATACAGCTCCTCATGATGTGGCGACCCCTCAACCACAAAATAATTTTCTTTTATACGTCATAACTGTAGAGTTTATGTGTTTTCCGGTGGTCTTAGGCGACCCCTGTGAAAGGGTCATTCGACCCCCAAAGGGGTCGCCACCCACAGGTTGAGAACCGCTGTGTTAACAAGAAAGAAACTAAAAATGTTTAAAATAAAGACAGCTGTAAACAGAAAAGTTTAGCAGATAAAATAAACATTGCTACATAAGCTTCAGTGAAAAGTTTAAAAGCAGAGAATAAAAACTGCAAGTTTAAGTATAACAAAAGATTGCATTATGTGTCATATTGTGTACATGAGTGCAGTGGTTTAATTTATTTTTTGAGGGTCGCTATGTTTCTATAAAACAGATTTTCAAGTTTTAAATTAAATATAGTTCCTAAACAGAACATGTACTGTAGAAATAACATGCTTATTTTCATGATCCTCAAATGAACTCAATGAGAGATTATCTTTTATGTGATGTGAAAAATTGTGCATAGCGTACCGCAAGGTAACTGTGTACATCTCCATCAGAGAAGACATAAAGAGTAAATGAACAATGTAATCCTTACCTCCACCTTCACCAAGATTTTAAAACCCCTTTTTAATTAAAATTAATTGATTTAAAGCAGTGCTTTCCAAACTTGTCATGTTGGCGACACATATTTTGGACACACATCATTTCACTACACGTTTGGTTGGTTTTACCATTGCATAAGGGGTTTAATGAACCCCATTTGAAAACATACAGGCCGTAAGTGTCACAACACAATGTGTCATGTCACAACGCAATGTGTCATGTCACAACCCAATGTTTCATGTCACAACGCAACGTGTCATGTCCATATGCAATGTGTCATGTCACAACACAATGTGTCATGTCACAATGCAATGTGTCATGTCACAACACAATGTGTCATGTCACAACACAATGTGTCACGTCACAATGCAATGTGTCATGTCACAACATAATGAGTCATGTCACAACGCAATGTGTCATGTCACAACGCAATGTGTCATGTCACAACACAATGTGTCATGTCACAACGCAATGTGTCATGTCACAACAAATCTTATGAAATTCTTTCATTTATATTTTGGATGCAATTTTGAATTGCAAATCCAAAGGTTAAATCATTCTCTCCCTACAAGATTTGAGCAGAAATCAATCACTGACTATTTCAAATTATTTGTATTCTTTAGTGTAAAGTTCATCAATCAGTTGAAAGAAATGGATTCCTCCTCCAATCATAGTCTTGGATTTTAACATTGGGGAAGTAGGGATGAATCTTCTCTTAGACCCGTGTCAAATGGTCAACATTAAGCCAGCTGTCTTGGAATACTTTTCCAAAATGTCTTCTTTCACATTCCATTTCCAAATCCTTATCTTGTCTCCCAGTCCCATAAGCAAAAATTTGATATTCCAATGTTATTTTCTCCTTTTCCTTGCATACTGGAGTTTATTTTTAATTGAATATTCAGATAAGTCAGCATGGTTCACATACGTCAGCATGGTTCAGAGACGTCAGCATGGTTTAGATACATCAGCATGGTTCAGAGACGTCAGCATGGTTCAGAGACGTCAGCATGGTTTAGATACATCAGCATGGTTCAGATACGTCAGCATGGTTCAGATACGTCAGCATGGTTTAGATACATCAGCATGGTTCAGATACGTCAGCATGGTTTAGATACATCAGCATGGTTCAGATACGTCAGCATGGTTCAGAGACGTCAGCATGGTTTAGATACATCAGCATGGTTCAGATACGTCAGCAGGGTTCAGATACGTCAGCATGGTTTAGATACATCAGCATGGTTCAGATACATCAGCATGGTTCAGAGATGTCAGCATGGTTTAGATACATCAGCATGGTTCAGATACGTAACTATGGTTCAGAGTCGTCAGCATGGTTTAGATACATCAGCATGGTTCAGATACGTCACTATGGTTCAGATACATCATATTTGTGCACAAAGATTGAGTTGAATAAATCACAAAACTCAGTTTGCCTATTTCCCTAAGACTATAGTGTTGGCATTCTTTCCCTCAATCTGTATTCACAACAGGTCCACTGAACCCATGTCTTCACAAATGTTTGCAAAATAATCTTCAATGAAGAGATCAGATTTTAAAATAATTGACCTTTGCACCACTTGGTCCTTAACTTTTGTTACCCTCATTCATTTCAAGCGCTTTTTTAAGTCTTAAAAAATGTGTGAATGTTGTTATGGCTAATTGCCGGACCGCACCTGGACCCTTCATGTGACACATTACTGTGTTGCGACACAGTTTTGAAAGCGCTGATTTAAAGGAACAAAAATGTATTTAAAAAAAAAAAATCAATTGAACTAATGTTACAAAGTAATACAAGTGAAGAGATTAGTCTTTACTTCTACCAAAAACATGCAGTGACTCAATGGCATTCAGTGAACATGTCATTTCTACATAAACACCGACAGTGTCATGTGTCTGTTATACAGTAACTTTGTAATGTCTCCATTATAAGTCATTCAGTGACAGTGTCATGTGTCTGTTATACAGTAACTTTGTAATGTCTCCATTATAAGTCTTTCAGTGACAGTGTAATGTGTCTGTTATAAAGTGACTTTGTAATGTCTCCATTATAAGTCATTCAGTGACAGTGTAATGTGTCTGTTATAAAGTGACTTTGTAATGTCTCCATTATAAGTCATTCAGTGACAGTGTAATGTGTCTGTTATACAGTAACTTTGTAATGTCTCTATTATAAGTCATTCAGTGACAGTGTAATGTGTCTGTTATAAAGTGACTTTGTAATGTCTCCATTATAAGTCATTCAGTGACAGTGTAATGTGTCTGTTATAAAGTGACTTTGTAATGTCTCCATTATAAGTCATTCAGTGACAGTGTAATGTGTCTGTTATAAAGTGACTTTGTAATGTCTCCATTATAAGTCATTCAGTGACTCCATTAGTATTATATCTAGAATTGTTGTCACCAGAGCTGCGTCCCCTTTTATGTTATTCCAGTTGTAACCAATTAACAAAAGTCTTAAATATAATTGTTGAGCACTTTCATCATGGCTTAATAAACCTACTATTAGAAGATCCTTTGTTCGACTTTATAGAAATAATTGTAGATGGACTTAATAAACAACAAAATGAACTGAAAATTACTTCAAATCATCATTTGTTCTAACTGCAGCAAGATAGAATGGATTGGACAACATAAACACTTATTTTTAACTGCTCAGTTACAATAGATTTGTCCTCATATCTAAGTCAAAAACACAAATGTTCTTGGTTAGAATTAATACCTACAGTTTAGGTTAGAGGCTATTTAAATCCAACTAGGCCACATCAATGTTATTTTATCCCTGAGACCAGGCCAAAGGTTATTTTATCCCAGTGGTGGGCAAACTTTTTGTGCGGAGGGCCGCATTGACAAAGGTAAAGCTATTGGGGGGCCGCATGCATAGTATGTCCAATTTTTACATGTTGGAAAACATTTCTCTATACTAAAATCGGTAATTTCGCATTTTAGCATTACATGACAAAAGTCAAGGACTGTTTAAAAAAATAGAAAATTAGAAATTTGATAAAAAATGTCTTAAAAATCATAACAATCCATAAATTCTATAAAATTCAACAAAATAAATTAAAAACACAGAGTTTTTTTTAAATTTCTAAATGCCTATGAGGTCCGCATAGTATCAATTGGCGGGCCGTAGTTTGCCCACCCTTTTTTTTATCCTATCCTATTCTAAAGATCAGGTGAAAGTTATTGTATTCAAGTTGAAGGTAAATTCATTCTCAAAAATGAGACAACTCATAAATTGCTGGTTGAAAGCAACTAAGGGAAAACATCTTTCACTTTATATGTCAACTAAATGTTAGTTGTCATCAAATGTATGTTGTCATCAAATGTCAGTTGTCATTAAATGTTAGTTGTCATATTAGTACCAAAAGCTAGGTTATTAAAATATTTGGTTGTAATTTCAATCAATTAAATGGACCAGTGATTAATTTTCTGGATTGATTGACAGCGTCATATTTTGTTTAAGCTGGGTGACACATTGATATAAAGCATATTTTTAAAATATATTAAGCAACATTTCATTTTTGAACTTCATGTCTAATAGTTTCAATAAGATCATTTATGATTGCCTCAAGATTGCGAACAGCTGCTTTAATACTACAGAATTAACTTCATGGTCTCTACAGACAAGTTTTGCCACACTATGTTAACAAAAGCTGTTATAACATATCACAATACTTAATGAATACAGGCAGCTGGCACTGTAGCTCTTACCCAAAAAATGACATGAACAAATTTGTAAGATCTATTTAGAGAATATTACAAGCTTGAAGATGAGCCGGAACAATTGCCCATTTCTTAAGAAAGGTCCACAATTTGAAATTTCCAATTAAAATTCAATGTTATAGCAAGCTGGGTTAGAGGGTCAGTCTTAAAGGATTATAAAAATTGGCAGAGATGTCACATGTTCACTCTTAGATGTTACAGTTTTTTCTACAGGAATAAATCCATGTGTTGTCCTTTTATAAATTATCAGCTAGAGTAATTTTCAAATAAAACAAACATCCCCAAAAGATAAGTCTGAAGAACGAAATTGGTTTGAAATATTGTTTCATAAAACATCATGGCAAATTTGTATAGTTTATTTAAACATTTCAGATCTGAACATGTGAACAATGAACAATCTGTCACCTGTCTTCTTGATGTCAGGAACTAAACATTGAGTTGGAGATTAAAAGAATTAATAAACAAATAGGCAAGCAAGTCTCCATTTAATCAAAAACTAAATATGAAGGTCTAGATTTTTTATGGAATTTTCGTTCTTTTTTTCTTTATCAAATGGGATATAATTAAAAACCAATTTCAAATGGCCTAAAAAATAGTTTAAAATATCAAAATTAAGAGGTTTTGTTAAAGTTAAAATTATTTCATGTCGTCATCCGTCCTACTGCAGCAAGACAGAATGGATTCAACAACATAAACACTTATTTTCAGTTGCTCAATAACAATAGATTAATTTTGTAAAATTAAATTTTAGTTTGTGGTTCTATCTAAAGCTGCATCACAACCAATGCTAGAAAAGTGTCTATTTGTAACTACTAAACACCATATTATTCATGCAAGTGCTATAACATTTTAAACACTTCAGCACCTGCTCCCTTAATTGTCCCATAGTTCAGCTCTCATGCTTAAGATAAACCATACAATGCAATGTGATGCTGTCTGGTGCATTGTGACACCCAATGAATGGTGACATGCTATTCAATAAAACTTGTTTAGCCAGTTCTTACCAAAGCAACACTGCCATAACAGCTCTGTGGAGTCACAATGGACTTCACAATGAGTTCTCAAATCACAAGTTTTTAAAACCATAAAGCAGGGCTTCTCAAAATGTATTCAACATCACTATATCCTTCATTCTCGCCTCAAATTAAAATTGTGTATGCTTCTCTGAGCGAATCACAAAATTGAAAATGTCTAAACCCCCAAATAATCTTGGTTCTGTTTAAAGACAAAACATGTTGGATATGGTTATGACTTTTTGAGAAGACCTAATGAAGTGTTAGTAGTTTTAGTTCAACAGTAATGACAACAGATAACACAAGTTAAACTATCAACATTTAGGTGGGACAAGACTCATTTTGACTGTGAAATAACTATGCTTTTCTGAAATTTTTTAAAATAGTTTGTTTAAAAACCTTTAATGCATATCATCTCATATTCTCTCGAACCTAAAATTTGGTTTCTAGGCTTGTCTATAGAGAACATTTTAATAAACTTACATAAAGGGGTCAGGGATGTGCAATGATCATATATAAAGCTATTAAGTGAATCTTTTTGAAAATTAATTCCTATATGATATAAAAATAATATGATTATCAATATTGACTGACACTATAATAGGCCTACTAATTTTTGTGCGATTCTGTTTTTAATTTGAATTTTAAAAATGAATGCATTAGTCTTGAAAAAACAAACAACCTTAGAACTACTATTTCAGAAACTAGTTTCCCATGTTTGTTGGTGAGCGCATGCACTGGAAACAGACTGACAAAACACCAACAGAAGTAGGAAGGCAGTGCCACCAGAGCCAAGCCACTAGCCAAGTAAAAGATGGTGTCACCACATAATGTGTACATTCTTTAAATATGACACAGAGCAACAAATTAATCCTGTTACCAAGCGGGTAATATTTCAGAGGGGCCACCCATGTTTATTTTTTTTAAATATTGTTTTTGTTTTCTTCTTTTGTCAGTGATTCTCATTATAACAACAAATTATTTGAGATGGATCAAGTGGGAATTTTTTGTTATTTTATTTGAAAGCCTTAGTGATTAAAAAAACAAAACGCTTAATATGAGATTAGTTGTTTCAAATTCATTATTTTTTAATTTCTTTAAAGAAAATGATGAGATAAAGAAACAATGACTGTGCCCATTAGAAAACAAAATTCATTGAAAAGGTTTTCAGAAAGGAAACAAAAATACAGTGGTAGCAGTTGTTCTCAAAATACCCAACTTGTGGCAGGGTTGACGAATGAACTAAAGGAGCTTGGCAGACCGGTGAAGCACACTAATGTAATGACAGCTCTCACTCCAATTCAACAGCTGGCTCCAGTTACATTAGGGAAGTTCCAGAAATATTCTACCATATCTAGCTTTTTATCAATTTATGGTAATACTGGGATGAGAATGTCAAAGAAAAATTTTAACTTTGAGACTCACTTAGCATCAATTTGTGAATTTTAAAAAATATTTTAGCAAAAATAATTTTAAACTTATTGTTGAGAATGGGAATATTGATTTCATTTTAAAGACAGAAATTTTTTCCTGTCTAAAGAATACTTTTCACGCTAAGACAGTGTGGTAAACTCATAGATATTATAGAGATATTTTTGGAAGAGCCCTGACAAATTATAATGTGTGATGTTTTTTGTTTTTACTAACGTGAAGTCCCTCATGGCTTTCAGAGTCCGACATAAACTAAAGTCAGCAAGGAAGGTAAGGTTTGATCAAATCATTAGACATGGTCAATTTGCAACAAGAATACAAAAAATGACCCTGTAAGGCAGGGTTGCTCCCATTCCTCACTTCAATCATTTCTACAACTTTTTTCTTCTACAATATAAGCTACAGCAAAAATGTCAATAAACTTCCACCCTGGAACAATCCACAACTTAAACTACACAGGGGATCTTAAACTACACAGGAGATCTTATCAATCATGCTTCATTCAATAATCCAATGTGTCAACATTTTAAAATTATTATATTACAGATATTAGGATGTGAATTTCCCTTCCATTCCCTTTGTGATAGTTGAGCATTTCAAATGAAAGTAGATCGAATAAATTTAAAAACAGACGCAATTAAACATAATTTTCATGACAGCGCTCAACATATTTAGAAAAGATATGGCTATAAATTGTATTTAATTCTTTCAAGAATTAATAAAGTCTATGACAGAGAAATACATTTATTTAAAGGATTCTTATCTTTCAGCAACAAAGAATGGGGTGAATTGTCAACAATCTAAAGCATGTCTTATAATGAAAAACTATTTTTTATTGTGATTTTGTCAGATTAGAGACAGGACAGTGAAAAGTAAATACTTTTGAAGAAATTCAAGATGCCCTGACAAGTTGATGAGAAACATATGAGCTGGTCTTAACTTTCTAATCTCTAGTAAATATATCTGTTCAAATAGTATTTTTAATTATGTCATCTTTGGCTTATGTTAAAAGAGAATGTTTAATTGTCATCAGAAGCGATGAAGTACTAGATAGATTTTATCTCTTTGAAAATTATTCTGTGGAATATTCATGTTGCTATATAATCATATTAAGTTGCTGTGCCACATTTTATATTCATTTAATTGTATTATCATTAGCATCACAGCACCAAAATATTCTTACTCTAATGGTTATCTAAGAAAAACAAAATGAAACTTAACAAACCAGCATTTTTATTGACTAATTATTGACTAGCAATATATCATCTTAACACATGTCCAAGCAATATATGATCTCAGGACATGTCCCCCTCTATATCTGATAACAGGACATGTCCCCCGGCAGTCTTAAAGAAATTCTTTTTGTAAAAGAAAACAATCAATCTTTTTGTTCAAAGGGCATTCCATTTCAAATTATGCTCAGGGAAAAATGCAAATGCCAATTGGTCTAATGTTCTTGGAACTGTTATTTAAGACAAATAAAACAATTCTGGTCAGTACAGACCAGAACAAGATAACTCACCAACACAGCTGGACAGACAGCTGTAGGTGGCAGTACGTGGTCTCGATACTCGCCCAAGTCACATTCTGGTTTCATCTGACTGGCACATTTGTTATGGAGCTGCAACATACAAAGAAAAACTGTTGTACAGGTGTGCCGTGTCCTTTAATTTTTAAGGCATTTACATTTTCAGCTGAAGACTTTTCAACAATGTTCCCCTCAAATCATTTCAGAACCATTCTGAAAGATTACAAGTGTTCAGGAAAAGTTTTTACTCTGTTTCTATCATTTGTACCCCAACTACAGCTGAAATCCGTCTTAGTGAGCAATATTGACTTAGACTTTACAGTTCATTGGAGCACCACTTTGAGAAGCAGTGGAGCATATGGACTCTTCAAGACAACTTGTTTCCTTCATAATAACATTATACTTATACATTTCTAAAAATGATTTTATTTTATTTAGAGAGCACTTCACGGTGAGCAGTGCTCTTATACTACTGTGTAGGAAATAAATTAGCACCACTAGTGATGTGCAACTAGCCAGCTGGCATTATTTTGTAGCAACTATCAACATGGTGCTGAACTTACTGTGACATGACACCACCGACAGTGTAGCCCTGTGACACCATTATACGATTTGATGGACTTCTTGCAGCGGTCACACTTGCCAGCACAGTTACCTTCCACCCAGTGGTGATTCATTACCTGTGGACCAGAGGTTCAAATTTCATTTATTAAACCAATCAACGGTCTGGACTGACTGATTGAGTGCAGTGTTGGGAAATTTGCATAACTCACCATCTGATGACCAGTGTGTCTTGTAAATAACTGAAGAAAACTTCCTCCCTACATTTTGATATCAATTCATAAACGGATTCACCTATTTAAAAAAAAAAATTTTTGCCGGCATCCCTCCGTCACAATGTGACGATGGTGGGGCCTTCACAGGACGAAACCCAAAGGCCTGGGATTATTCTTTTTAGGATTATGGCATCACTCCACGTTGCTGGATAACCCAATGGGACATCTTATGTGGATGGTACAGCTTGGCACCAGAGACATCGCAGGAGTTGTCGGAATGTTTCACTGTGCCAATGTTATCCGCCTACGGGCTCCATCTCCGGGTTTGAATTCAGAGTTTCTTTCACTGAGATGAGTTGCCATTCACCTATATAATTAACATTTATCTGACCAAAACGTACTCTGTACCTCACTAAAGTCTACCTTTACGCCTGACCAACCCCACCTCTCTATATGACTGAACCTACCTAACCACTGTTAGAAAACACCTGACAAAAACAAGCTTTACATGAGATCAAACCTACCTGAGATGTTTTCTTAGACTTGACATAGGTTGTGATGCATGATGCTGGGGCCCTCTGCACACATCTTTCATGTACTGTATATTTACAAACTGTGCAAAAATTAAAAGAAAAAACATGAACTGAGTTAGATAAAATAATTTACAGTACCTGTTAATAAACAACAACTGTAACCTTACGGGGTGACTGCCACCCCCCCCTCACGGGGTGACTGCCCCCCCCCCTCCTCACGGGATGACTGCCAATTCATCATCTACAAAAACTTAATCAAATTACCTTACAACGTATGACAAGAGAATCATTTTAAGACATATTTTTAAAGTGGCACTTATCTCCTTATAAAGTTTCCCATTTCAAGTAAATGCTGACTAGCTTGATGAGTTTTCAAGTATTAGCTAACGTTATACCATAAAGGTTGTACCATACAGGTTGTACCATACAGGTTGTACCATACAACGATCTGTACACCTTTGATGCTAGTTCACCCTTGATACAAAAATACAATTTCAAACAAGAAAGAACAAATTCAATCCCCCACACGTTTTTTTTGAACAGTAAATTTCTTTGAAGATTGTACACCTCTCTATACTTTCTGTATTGGTATCTCTGATTGGTTCTTTCTCTTTCATTCAAAATCTGAGGCCAAAATTGTGTTATGATGAATTAAAAAAACCAAAGCACTGAAGCCATGGAAATAAAGCAGAGCAAATACTCTCTCTTTAGGCCAGTTAACCCATCAATTCAAGGAAAAAGTCGCTGGACATGCTGATTCAGCTGTCAATTATTTATTCAAAGGTTATTTCTCAACAACATATTCTTTTATGACCTCAGCTTAAGTCAATGTAAAATCTTGTTCATTATGGCGACTGTGCTTAGTACTCAAAATAAGGAGGGAAAATTGACTAGTTAGGCAGGTCAGCACAGCTCATCCTCTTTACCCCATCACCATACACAGCTTATGTTCTACCTCACCACAAGTCCCTTAATATAAAGGTAGCTACTCCTTACACTCCTAAGCAAAACTGAGGAAAAGTAGATATTTTTTTAAAATCCTCATTGTTTAGGCACTGACAACAATAGTGTCCCTCTAATGCAGCGGTTCTGAACCTGTGGGTCATGACCCCTTGGGGGTCAAACGACCCTTTCACAGGGGTCGCCTATATTCTAGTTATTGGAAAATAATTTTGTGGCTGGGGATCGCTGCAACATGAGGAACTGTATTAAAGGGTCGCGTCTTTAGAAAGGTTGAGAACCACTGCTCTAATGCCTAACCATGGTAACTGCAGAAGACATTCCTATCAATGCACAACTCACGGGTTTCTTTTTCCCACACACCAGGGTTCAAAGTAATGATAATGACAAATACAAGCATTCAATGCTGCTGGGCAAGACTTACATGAATAGCAGAGCCCCTGCTGGCCAAGACTTACATGAACAGCAGAGCCCCTGCTGGCCAAGACTTACATGAACAGCAGAGCCCTTGCTGGCCAAGACTTACATGAACAGCACAGCCCCTGCTGGCCAAGACTTACATGAACAGCAAAGCCCTTGCTTGCCAAGACCAACAAGTAAGTTAAGACACAAGTTGCAGTAGGCTGGACGGTTGAAGTGTTTTAGTCTCCACACATGGGTGCCATCATCTTGGACATTCTAAGACAGTCAGCAGACTATTGTTAGAATCATATTTATTACTCTTGAAGTGAGAGAATTTTAGTCTAAATGCATGACTTAAATGAGAAATGACTTTAGGTTAAATGAGGAATGTTAGGACAAGTTTTATTATGAGTTCATCAAGACAATGTTAACATAAACATTGTGATCAGTTAGATACGCCAACATAAGATTTAGAAAAAAAAAGAAAATTGATTACAGTGCCAACATTATTGGAAACCTCTAAAATATTATCAACAGTTAATAGGACTAACATTGGGATAGTCCAAATAGAAGCTGAAATCACTCACCGTGTCTAACCCCAAAAGCACTAACAATGGGATAGTCGTCATGCCACCTTTCTTCCATTCCTCTAGTGACACAGTTCCATCTGAGTCATAATCTATCTCAATCATCATGTCTTGTAAAATCTGGACAACAAAACCAAAATGATAATAGTAAGAAAAGCCTTAAAAATGTCTTAACTATACTATAAAAAAAACACCATAAAAATGAGTTATTTGACACTTCCTTCAGGAAAACCTATCTTTAAAAAAAAAGAAGGATTATATATATATATATATATATATATATATATATATAAATAATACTAATAAACTTCATTCAAAAACACGCTTCATTCCTAATTAAGCTATAAAATACAAAGCACAACAATACAAAATCTACATACACGCCTACATATATATATATATAGATAATGCTATTTGAGTATGGTGATAAACAATCCAGTGTGTGTGGCAACCTTAAAAAAGAAGAGTTGTTGGTTGTATTTACTACTAGACAGCATGAGACATCCAACTTACAGGCTTAAGCTCTGAGACATCCAACTTACAGGCTTAAGCTCTGAGACATCCAACTTACAGGCTTAAGCTCTGAGACATCCAACTTACAGGCTTAAGCTCTGAGACATCCAACTTACAGGCTTAGGCTCTGAGACATCCAACTTACAGGCTTAAGCTCTGAGACATCCAACTTACAGGCTTAAGCTCTGAGACCTCCAACTTACAGGCTTAAGCTCTGAGACATCCAACTTACAGGCTTATGCTCTGAGACATCCAACTTACAGGCTTAAGCTCTGAGACATCCAGCTTACAGGCTTAAGCTCTGAGACATCCAACTTACAGGCTTAAGCTCTGAGACCTCCAACTTACAGGCTTAAGCTCTGAGACATCCAACTTACAGGCTTAAGCTCTGAGACCTCCAACTTACAGGCTTAAGCTCTGAGACCTCCAACTTACAGGCTTAAGCTCTGAGACCTCCAACTTACAGGCTTAAGCTCTGAGACCTCTAACTTACAGGCTTAAGCTCTGAGACATCCAACTTACAGGCTTAAGCTCTGAGACATCCAACTTACAGGCTTAAGCTCTGAGACATCCAACTTACAGGCTTAAGCTCTGAGACCTCCAACTTACAGGCTTAAGCTCTGAGACATCCAACTTACAGGCTTAGGCTCTGAGACATCCAACTTACAGGCTTAAGCTCTGAGACATCCCAGCCCAAGTACTCTGCTACAGACATCATTTGGTTTACTATACAATCAATTTCCTGGAAATAAAAAGGTCAGGAAATCTCAAGTTTTGTAATGCAATGGCAGGCCCCCCCCCCCAAACCCCCCCCCCCCCCTATCAGTACATAACAAAAACTTTCTTTTAAAGAACAGTGTGAATGCATTAAAAAGTCTGAGTAGATGGGTAGTGAGGCATTCTGGGAAGCTAAAGGCTTTGAATGTAGGAGAAACTTAGGTATGTTTTATTTATTTTTAATGTTGAAAATATTTGCTGCGCAGACTTTCTTTGCGTACCGGGTAATGCATTTTAAGATATTAAAAATTATTTTCTGCATTTTTAGTGTTTAAACTGATTTTGATTTCCTACTCTTCGGTATGAAAATTTAAATCTTTAAATTAACGACAAAAGATTTTCTTTTTAAAGAAGGAATGCTTACAAAATTCAGATTAAAGTGACTTTACTTTTTCCCTAGGCATAAAACTAAAAAGTAGAAAATTACCAACTATGGCATTTTAAACCTCTCCTTGCTGCAGTCTGCTGATCTGAGTCTAATCCCCTGTCCCTTCCCACCACCCCAAAATCCTACGGTAGGACTGACGGTTATTGGAAGTGCTACGGTAGGACTGACTGTTATTGGAAGTGGAGGGATTGGCATTGTTTGTTTCGATTTTTTAAGTTTTCATAAAATGTCTTAACATAGCCCCACTCACACAAGCGTCTAGAAGTCCATTGCCATCTGTGTCATAGAGACGAAACATAACTGCAATGAGAGCAGAAATGGTTTAAATAAAGCACAAGGCGGACATTGAGTTCTGCAGATTAATTTAATAAAATAAAAAATTTTAACTGAACATTTCTCATTAAATCAATTGACTAGAACTATTGACAAAATTCTGGATCTCGTGTGTTAATATGGTGACTTTGTTTCCAAAGTTATTTTTTATATGCTGGTATGTCCTAATCTGTAGTGCAGTGCTAACATTGCCTCCAGACATAAAGA
Source organism: Omphiscola glabra (assembly GCA_964017045.1). Lineage (NCBI taxonomy): Eukaryota > Metazoa > Mollusca > Gastropoda > Lymnaeidae > Omphiscola > Omphiscola glabra. The sequence goes on along the minus strand of OZ024804.1, from coordinate 31,395,979 downwards.
TAGAGGGGGGAATTTCTCTGCAGTTGTCCCCAGCAATGGGATAATCGCCAGGTAGAATGGACTCATCACCTGCTTTGGGTGGGTGGGGGGGGGGGGGGGGTATACGATGTCACCGGTCAGATCAAAGCAGCCAGCTTGGTGTGAGATTGAAACTTGTAGCCTTGCTTTCACAAAAAAACTGTTGTCTTACAAACCAAGTTAAAGCTCCCAGAAGAAAGCCAGATTGTAAAAAAAATATAATTGGAAACACTGATAAATTTAAAAAAATATTTTTTTTTTTGGAATAAATTAGTTTTTAATAAATTAGTTTTGAATAAATTAGTTTTGAATGCATTATTTTTGAGACATTTCTTATTGAAGAACTTTCTTGGTCCACTTTCAGTTACTTAAGAGCACCAAATTGATCCTTCAAAGGATTCCCCCAAAATCTCCTATATTGAAGGCACTCACATTCTAGCTTGTCCTCGGGTCTCCCGGCCTCCAGCAGAGAAAGGTAGCAGACGAGGTCCTTAAGGTAGATCTGACCGGCTTTGATCTCCAGGCTCATAGAGCGATTGCGCACCGTTTTGAGCTCTAGATTGGTGCGGAGAAGTGAAGAGTTAGACTGGCGAATCCAAGGGTCAGTGCTGTCAAGCAGCGGGCCTGAGAAAATTTAGTTTAAATGGGAAGGGTCTTTAAGAGATTATCACTTGTTGGTATCTCGAGGCACTGCGCCAGATATAATTTAGTTTTGACAAGGAAAAGTTACTGAAACAGCTCATTTCCTGAGCATCACCAAAACATCAATAGCTCATCTCTTTCTGCTTTAAGCATCTGTAACGTTTTTCTTTGACCCAACTAAGGAACCACTACTCTGTTTCTACGAAATAGTTGACCGAACTAATGAGCCACTACTGTGTTTCTAAGAAATAGTTGACCCAACTAATGAACCACTACTGTGTATCTCAGAAATAGTTTATCCAACTAATGAACAACTACTGTGTTTCTAAGAAATAGCTTAACCTTTTTGTTCTGCACATAAATCAACTTCTCCAGTCAATAGTTCATTTAAAGTGTGTTGCAGGAATTTCAACAGTAATGTGAGAAATAGTTTTGGTGTAGTAGCAAAAATTAGATACTTTTTTTATACTTAAAGAATTCCAAGAAAACTTGTAAGAAATGATTAAACCAGAAATTAATTTCTGTTATGAACAGCGTAAAATATTTGACTTTTATGAAATTACTAAAAATCAACTTTTATTTGGATGATTAAAAACAAATGTTGCTGACAAGGTGCAGTCTGAAAATGTTAGTGAAACATATGGGGAGATTGAGAATGAAATCCAAAAGCAGTTAATTTATGAAGAAGACAAAAGCATACATTTTTTCTGACACAGTTGAGAGCAATTTGAAAAGTTCCATAGATTTAGTATACAATGAAATACCATAGTACATAAATAGAAATGAAAATAACATTGTTAGGAAATCATTTAAGAGAGGACAATGGACTGTCAATGTTATAATAGCATAATAAAGTCAGAAAGGAAATGTGTAAAACAAGTATTTATGGGCATACCATTGGTAGTTCTTTATTTTAGTAAGGACAAGAGAAAACCTTTGCTGGTACCTTAGTTTAGAAAAGGGCATAGCCATACTATTGGTAGCAACTTATTTTAGTAATGGCATGGGCATAACATTGGTAGTACCTTATTTTAGTAAGGGCATGGGCATACCATTGGATGTACCTTAGTTTAGTAAGGGCATGGGCATACCATTGGAAGTACCTTAGTTTAGTAAGGGCATGGGCATACTATTGGTGATAAATTAGTTCAGAAAAGGGCACAGGCCTACCATTGTTATGAACACTGTGTATGCTATGATTGGATTTTTTGGATGATGATCGTGAGTGATTGGAAACATCGGGAGGGGTGGAGTCATCGGGGTGATTTTTTTCCAAAGATGAGGTTGCTGCCACGGCAACAGATGGATGACTGGCGGCCGATGCTGAACCTAGAGGTGGAGATCATAAAAACACACATGACATTTCAATGCTGTTGCTGAATTATTTACCCTAGAGCTGCCAGATTTTAAACTTTGGCTACATTTTATTTTGCAGCCCTTTGTTTTAAAACTTTTAAAACAAATTTTTCATTGAATCTGAATTTAATTTATTTTGCAGCAATTCCAAATTATTTGTTTTATAGATAGAAACTAAATATTTCTTTTAGCTTTAATGCAGACTAAATGCTGGCCTGCCAGGTAACTGAATTATGGCATTGTAAATTAAATATGTTTTACAATCAACTTTATTTAAAGATATGAGGAGTAGGCTTGCTGCAAGGTTTTTGTATTTTACATGTGATTAAAATAATACCACTGAAAAGTTTTGTCCGAAAAGATAGGCTGAGCAAATTCAACAAATAAAATAAACAGCACCGGATCAAAGGTATAAATTTGAACATGGGAGCTACAACAGCCAGGAAGAGCATGCAAGCAGCCACAGCAGCATTTTCCCCACAAAGAAACATTCAGCTATACAAGGGAAATTGCTGAGAGCTCCACGATTGCAGTAACAAACAAACTCAGCAAACTTAATCTGTGAGCCAAAGATAAGGCAACATGAGAAAACAATGGCATTACAGCAGCACAAAATTAACACAACAAAACAAAGAGGAAATGTTTGAAATGAAAAACTGAAATAACAATCTCCATACTAGGGGAAGATATAATTGTTTAAAAATTCATACAGTTGACAATATACTTATAAAGATAACATAGAAAAAAAAAACAGAGTTTAGGACCACTTATAACAGCAATCTCATAAGCCCATGACTTGTTTGTCAGGCTTTGAAGAAATACAAATTTCAGAAGTGACAAAAAACAAAAAACAAACAGTATAGAAGATAAATTTTGATCAATGTAAAAATTGTAAAAATAAAAAAAATATTCAACCCTTTACCAAAGGTAACATTAGGTAATACAAAACTAATGGGACAAGAAATGTAATAAAAATATCACTCATGTCTTGATTAAATAAGTTATTTTGATTAATTCACATTTCACATGAGTTTTTAATAAAAAGTTTTTTTATCCTAGAGGATGTGTCCAACACTGGCAGCATATAAATTAAGGGATATTGGTAAGACATCGAGTTAAATTTTAACTATAATGTTACTGAAGCAACCGTGATATTTATCATCAATATTTTCATATATATCTTTCATAGTGGTTTGTTGGATAATATAATAGGTACTGTTGTCCTGTCTGGCTGCTATTCTATTTTTAGTCACAATCTCATCCTAGATTTTATGCTATGTTCTCACAGCTCAAAACTGTGAATATGCCAATGTGTTTATGCGAATGCATAATTGCATTGAAAAAATTATCTCCATTAAACGGTTATAAAGTGATGGCTGGTAGCGAACATTGAAAAACTTCACTGAAACTGTACAATTAGTGTTTTTAAAAGTTCAAATCTACACAGGTTGAATAAGCAGAAGAGTGAAGATTATCATTTTGTTTTTTTACCAGAATAGTTTCAAGTAGTAGTTACCTCCTATGACAAGACATAGGGCAAACAAAGGACAAACATCAAACAATGCACTTCAGCAGGACATATAATATATAGTGTGATATTTACGAAAACAATCACCACTGGTATATAAGAGTCTAGTCTGGATTAGAAAATACAATTGAATTTTAACAAATGTACATTGCTCATGGTTTACAATATAAATGACAAAATGCATTCAGTATATTTAAATCTGTACAAAAAACCATACCATAGCGACTGTGACAACCATACCATAGCGACTGAGACAACCATACCATAGCGACTGTGACAACCACACCATAGCGACTGTGACAACCACACCATAGCGACTGTGACTAAAAGAGTCCAAACGGGTCTCGTAGGGTCCACAAACTAAATATGGTGTTTTACAATTTATTTCCCAGTTCGTCTCAAAATAAAATAGCCTGAATTTTACAACAGTTAGCATTAACACGTTTCCAAAACATATGGACACGGTGAGCACGTCAAATTGTACTTGACAACAAAAATTTAAAAAAAAACTTAAAATTTTAAAAAACTAAAGAAAAACAAAAGTCTGCAAATTTTAACTAAAAGACTGAATAGTTAACATTTGAAATATGCAGAAATCAACACAACAGCCCCAGTGAATAAAAATACATTTTCATTAAAATAGGACATAGCACATTGAAACTGACAGTGATTCTTATTCATTGAAACTGACAGTGATTCTTATTCATTGAAACTGACAGTGATTCTTATTCATTGAAACTGACAGTGATTCTTATTCATTGAAACTGACAGCGATTCTTATTCATTGAAACTGACAGTGATTCTTATTCATTGAAACTGACAGTGATTCTTATTCATTGAAACTGACAGTGATTCTTATTCATTGAAACTGACAGTGATTCTTATTCATTGAAACTGACAGTGATTCTTATTCATTGAAACTGACAGTGATTCTTATTCATTGAAACTGACTGTGATTCTTATTCATTGAAACTGACAGCGATTCTTATTCATTGAAACTGACAGTGATTCTTATTCATTGAAACTGACAGTGATTCTTATTCATTGAAACTGACAGTGATTCTTATTCATTGAAACTGACTGTGATTCTTATTCATTGAAACTGACAGTGATTCTTATTCATTGAAACTGACTGTGATTCTTATTCATTGAAACTGACAGTGATTCTTATTCATTGAAACTGACTGTGATTCTTATTCATTGAAACTGACAGTGATTCTTATTCATTGAAACTGACAGTGATTCTTATTCATTGAAACTGACAGTGATTCTTATTCATTGAAACTGACAGTGATTCTTATTCATTAAAACTGACAGTGATTCTTATTCATTGAAACTGACAGTGATTCTTATTCATTGAAAACCAAAAGAATGTTTTAAAAAGCCAATGTAAAGTTTGTTTTATTTTTCCCCACAATAACGATCAAACAGCTTCATCAAGTTATTTTAAACAGCCCAAAAATATCTCAATGACTTCAAGTTGAAGTTCAGGGTTACTATAGCACCTAGTACAATTTTTTAAAACAAAACTAAATAGGAACACAAAGCTCTCTCAATTCTTTCAACCAGCCTTTCAATACTATTTCTGTTTATTGGAAGACTGCATGCTATGAATTTTTAAAGGCTCAGAAAAAAATGGATCTCCACACTAAATTGAATCCAACATATTATAAAAGTGTTCGACTGCGATAAATGTTTTTAACATAACACTGATAAATAAAAGAATGAAATAGTGTGAAGATAGTAATCAAAAATTGGTCTCCCCCCAAAAAATAATAAAATTTAAAAAAAAATATTAATTAATATTAAAAAATGTAGTTCAAAATAAACAAGAAATTAAAAAATGTTTCAAAAAAAGATAATGACGAAAACTAAAATCAATGACATGATCAGCTGATTCAAATTTTAAGAGAAGAGGCTACCTCTACAATGATAGTAGCAGGACTTTTTAACTTGAGCATTTTACTTAAAGTACCTGGCACAATGGTCGTGACAATATGATGTACAATATTTAGCTGGTAATACTAACACCTGGTTGCATCCTTGATTGAAACATGATGTCATTTTAGTACTTGAATGACAGGGTTATGCCACGGTTCTAGCACTTGCTTGATTTAACAATGGCTTAAAAAGACCTAATATGTTGACTGCTAGAACTTAAATTTAGACTCACTTGGCTGTAACAATAATTTAAAAAACACTAATATTTTGACTGCTAATACACACTTTAACCAAATTATGAAATCCATGTATGCACAAGTTTTTCTAGAAAAAAAACAAAATAAAAGCACACATCTGAAATAAAAGTTTTCCTAGTACCTTGGTCATGCGTCATGCAAACTAAACAAAAACTGAGAGATGGAAAGTTTAAAAATAATAAGTAGAAAGTATTGAAACAATTCCATAAACACTGTAGAATGGAAGCAATTAAAAAAAAAAAAACTAATAAAAGGAACAAACTACACATGAAATCAAATGGTTGTTTTCACTCAGATTTCACTTCTTTATAACCGCTCTATCATCTGGTCTTTAAAGAAATAAGCCACTATTTAGTTCTATTTTTCGTATGTCTTATTTCAAAATATGTATTACACAATGGGTAGAATGCTTTTCAAACTATACAAATTGAATATTTATATGTTTGTCCAATACATGGCCTTAACTTCCCTGTTCAGTCTTGAATTGGAGGCTCCCATAGTATACAAGTCCCTTAACTCCCCTGTTCAGTCTCGAATTGGAGGCTACCATAGTATACAAGTCCCTTAACTCCCCTGTTCAGTCTCAAATTGGAGGCTACCATAGTATACAAGTCCCTTAACTCCTCTGTTCAGTCTCAAATTGGAGGCTACATAGTATACAAGTCCTAATGCACCAAATATCCAGATCTCAATTTATTTTCTTTAAAAACAACATTCAACCATTAAATTTTAAAAAATGCATTTACTTTAAACATTCATTTAAATTTGGGTAAGGATATCATTCTAGGCTTTGAAAAATGTATTTTCAGAATATTTGGCATTTCAAAATGCATTTCACCACACACAGTGGTGTGTTTTTATGTCAGCATCAATATCTCCATTGAGCTTTAGTTTTATACAGAGATGACAAAGCTCACCATATGCTATAACATAAAAATGCACTATGGACTGCAGATTTTCTGGGGACAAACTGATCTAACTAACAATTTTATAAAATAAAGCTAGTTTAAAAAATCCCCACTGTCCCTTCTCTGATCTCTACAATATTCAAATAGCACTATGGCATCAGTTTGCATGTAGCACTATGGCATCAGTTTGCATGTAGCACTATGACATCAGTTTGTATGTAGCACTATGGCATCAGTTTGTATGTAGCACTATGGCATCAGTTTGTATGTAGCACTATGGCATCAGTTTGTATGTAGCACTATGGCATCCGTTTGTATGTAGCCCTATGGCATCAGTTTGTATGTAGCACTATGGCATCAGTTTGTATGTAGCACTATGGCATCAGTTTGTATGTAGCACTCTGGCATCAGTTTGTATGTAGCACTCTGGTCTCTGTGTGTGGAACTATGCCATTGATATGTAGCACTATGACATCTGTTTGTATGACATAGCCATCTCATCCTTGTTAATCACTATAAAAGTGCACTTCATGTCCTACATCAATGCTTTAATCTCTCTCATATTGAAAATGATAAGCATTCTCCTACATTCTCAATTTTCTTTTTCTTTAAAAGACAATGTTCATTTTTTGAGATTAATATTTCAACTACATTCGGTAGAGCAAAGAGGGGGGTAATTAACGCTAAACTTCACTTGAACAAAAATCTAAACAATTAAATGAAAATAAATCCAAACAAATACAACAACAAGCACAGTAGAATAAACACAGCACCATAATATAATCACAACAAATGCTAAGTTGTATACAAATTGTCAAACCGCATCATGTCCACCATGCGAACTCTCAATAGTAGTTTTAAAGAAATGTTTTATAAAAATTAATTCATTAAGTTTGGGGTAAACTTTTTCATTTTTGATTTATTAAATTTCATAATAGGACAATAATGAGTTCTTTTTCTTGATGAATTGTAATTAACTTTATAATTATAACAACTAATTTGAAATTTGCATGGACTGCAAAAGTCTTGACATTGGGCTCTTTATTATGTTAAAATGATGCTTTATCATTACGAAATGTTTTTAAAGAAATGTAAGCTCAACTCATCCAATAAATATTAAAATCTGCTACTGGTCTGTTCAATGCATTCAAAACCAAAGGGGTGGGATATTGTAAATACAAATGAAGAAGATATTCCCAACACGTATCACCAACGAGAAGCTTTGGCAAGGCCTCAAGAAAATAGAATACTGACAATACAGAGCGTCAGCCAGCATTCCTCAAACTACCTGCCCGGCTTCTTTTCCCAGAGTCCCCCGCATTGCTGTCTGAACGAGAGTGTCCCAGCCCATGCAGCTTTTCCGTTAGGCCGTGAAGCTTCTCCGCTAGAAGGCTGTGGTGTCTGCCGTCCTTCTCACCGCCCGTTCCCAGCGCCGTCCCTTTGTTATCAATGTGAATCTCTGTGGACAAGGGGGCACAGATGGTCTGAGAGGCAACCAGGGCCATATCCTTCACGTGAAAATCCTTACCCGATGATGACAGCGCTGCCGCAGCTGCTGCCCCAGCGACTGCTGCCTTTTTCATAAAAGACAAGAATAGGTGCTTGCACAGGTCTTCTGGGATCTCAGCCTCCAGATAGGTCTCCATGAACATCTTAAAGCCAGCATAGTCAATAGGCTGATGATAAATCAAAGTATTGTCAATTGGTTGATGATAAATCAAAGTATTGTCAATTGGTTGATGATAAATCAAAGTATTGTCAATAGGCTGATGATAAATCAAAGTATTGTCAATTGGTTGATGATAAATCAAAGTATTGTCAATTGGTTGATGATAAATCAAAGTATTGTCAATAGGCTGATGATAAATCAAAGTATTGTCAATAGGCTGATGATAAATCAAAGTATTGTTAATAGGCTGATGATAAAACAAAGTATTGTCAATTGACTGATGATAGCTCAAAGTATTGTAAATGTTCGAAGGTAAAATAGTGACAAATTTAATAAACATGTAGAAAAATGAGGTGGGTGGGTTTGGGATAGAAAGTAAGATATTCAGTTTGCCATGACTTGAAGCAGAAAAGTCAGAGTGTTGGAGATTGATTGGTTGAATTATTTACTAAATGTAGGAATGTACCATGTGGCAACTGAAAGCCCCACAAAACACAAACTTTCCTGGTGCCTTTTTAAAAACATAAAACCTTTTTTTTTTTTTTACTGTTGGCTTTAAAGTTAATCCAAATTTCAAGAACATACTTCTAAGACTTTGTTTCCCATGCTTCTTTACATATAGTGCTCTCATGGTCTTCACTTACTTTATGCCTTTTAGCCCAACTGGGGCATAGGCTATCTACAAGAAATTTACATTCATCTTGTTCCTGTGCTTTCCTGTTGTGTTGTAACCCATACTTTGTGTGTCTGCCTTTAACTCCCATTTTGGTCTTCCTCTCGTCCATTTCTCCTGTGGATTCCATGTTAGGGATTGTCTGGTGATGTTATCTGGCGCTTAAGAAGAGTTTGCTCTTTTCAACTCCATCTTTTCATTGTGATGTCTTCAGCAATAAGCTACTGGTATGTCCTTTCCATTAAAAATTTGTTGGTGATGATGTTTGGCCATATTTATGTTCAGGCAAGTCTTTGTGAAGCTCTGTACTTTAGCGTAATGCTTGCTGTTCTTTTCCAAGTTTCCACTCTATAGAGTAGGACTGTTTTGACATTTGTGTTGAAATTCTGATAACAGTTTTGCAATCAGCTCCCTTGATTCCGATATTTTCTTTAATAGAACAAATAGCCTTTCCAATTCTAGCCTTGACATCCGTTTCTGATCCACCATTTATGTCAATGGTGCTGCCCAAGTAGGTGAAGGCCTCCACTTCTTCCAGTGCATTTCCTGCCAGAGAGATATGCTCTTGGTTGGTTGAGTTTATCTTCATGATCTTTGTCATGCTTCTATTCATATTGAGTCAGAGCAGTGCTGAAATGGTGGCTACGTCTTTTTTCTTTTCTTGCATTTGTTGCTGGTTGTGAGGCATAAGTGCAACGTCATCTGCAAAGTCTAGGTCATTCGATTGCTCCCAGGGTGTTCCTCTGTTTGTCTTTGGATTTGTTCCTTATCCAGTCAATGGCAAGGATAAAAAGGAAGGGGTACAAGAGAAATCCTTGTCTAGCTCTTGCTTAAACTTTAAAGTCATCTGTGAGTCTACATTCATGTACCAACCTGCATGTCATTTCTGCATAATAACTCTGAATGATCCTGACCAAGTACCTCATAATGCCTGAGAAGTTTCCACAAGGTTTGTCGGACCAGGCTATCAAAAGCCTTTTTGTAGTCGATGAAAATTACATATAGAGGGTAGTTCCATTCGATGGACTGTCCGACAATGATGCGTAGTGCTGCTATTTGATCTGATTTGATTACAGCCAATTTTTATGTTTGTGCTTCATCGGCCCAAATGCCTTGGTGCACGTGGATGTTACTGATGTGTGGATGTTAAAGACGTGTGGATGTTACAGACATGTATGTTACAGACATCTTTATGTTTTGCCATTGAAGTTCTAGCTGGTCATCATCTGTTTGGTCTTGCAGTGCCTAGAACTTATATCTGAACAAAAATTCCTGTTGTTTCTGCTCATTGGTCAGTAGTGCTATGTTGTATTGTAGTCAGCTAGCAGCTGGCTCTTACCACTTTTTCTTCAATGTTAGCTTGAGTCTTGCCCAAACTAGATGGTGATCAGACACAACACCAGCTTCAGTGTTAGCTTGAGTCTTGCCCAAACTAGATGGTGATCAGACACAACATCAGCTTCAGTGTCAGCTTGAGTCTTGCCCAAACTAGATGGTGATCAGACACAACATCAGCTTCATTTTTAGCTCGTATATCTTGTTTTAGAGACTTTCTGAATAGTTTTCTAATGCTTGTGTGGTCAACTTGGTTTTCTGTTCCCAGGGGACACCAAAGTTACTTTGAGGAATTTCTAATGCTGGAATACGATGCCAATAATGAGCACATTTAGCATTCAGAAATTGGTCAGTCTTTTGCCATTTTCATTTCTAACCTAAACCATTAATTCTTCATATCTTCTTCTTTCCCAGTCTCACCATGTAGGTCTCCCATTATGATATTGAGATAACTACCTGGAAATGTTTCTAGTAAAGCTTACAGTATATTGTAGAATGTTTTTTCCCCTCTTTCCTACTAATCTTGATGGGTGCATAGCTATCAAGAGAAGAAGAGAACTCACCTCCTCTGGATTGTACTTGCTGAGGACACCATCACCATTGAACTCTTCCAGGACATCTTTCAGCTTTTTGGAAGAGTCTGAGGACCAGATAGCATTAGATGCATTAAGAACTGAATGAGTTCATAAGACTAAACCCTACTTTCTTTTCCCTTGGCTCCCAAAAAATGAAAATAAATAAAATTCTGAGGCTAAATTAAAGATAGATGAGTTTTTAAAACAGAGAGCAGAGCGAGTGCCCTAGCTTTACAATGAGACTCATTCAAAAGATTTTAAAAAAATAAGGCGAGGGGGTGTTGCTGGAAAGGACTCCCCCTTACAAAAAAGTAATGTTTTTTTTGGCATTTAAAATGTATTTTGCCCAGCATTTCATGTCATTCACAGTTTCCCCAATTCGTTAGGTTATCTATTTTTATACTTGTCTCTGCATAGTGTTATATGAAACTATGCAATAAGTGGCTTAGTAATTTAACCATAACAATGGTAATGTACTACTTAGAATATAAAAGTTTTTTTTAGTAAAATCTAACAGAACGCTTTTATAGTTGGATATAATCTTAACCAAAAAGATCTATTCATTCATAAATTATTTACAAGTTTTTCATTTTTTGATATTTAAAATTAATTAAAATATATTTTTTTATTCTTGTCTTGACTCAAATCATGGAGGAAAACTTACGAAAATGCAAATTTACTAACAAATACGTTTTAGAACAAAAAAGTTAATCAGCCACATCTTTTAGACAAACTTTAAAAATTCATTTGAATAACATAAAATAGAGTGGAACTAAAGAGTGAAAAGTGACTTGCTGAGTTCATTTCTTCCTATGTAATCCATCTCACTATACTAGGTGCATCTCTTTTATGACATTTGCTATTGTGTCCAGATATGGCTTCTACAAATAAACTCTTCATACACATGTTTATCAGAGAAGACACAGGAGTAAAGAATAGCTTTCAATTGGTCTGATTATGATAGACATACAAATGGAGTCCCAACTCTTCATACACATGTTTATCAGAGAAGACACAGGAGTAAGAATAGCTTTCAATTGGTCTGATTATGAAAGAAATAAAAATTGCATCCCGAGTTGGCAGTTCAACTTTATGCATAAGAGAAAAACAGTGGACTTAATTTAGCATCTGTTCCATAAATGACACGGATAAGATTTAGAAATGTAACAATAGCAGAGCTAACAATATCTGACTCCCTTTAAAACACCCAGGATATCACCATCTCCATTTCAACCAAATAGAGGACATCAATATGATACAAAACACTTGATAGTCTGTTCTAGAGGCAGACATCCAAATATAGCTGTTAACTTGCAAAACATGATTTCAGAATAGTTTTTCATGACCTGCGAATCTAATAATAAGTAGTCCGTATTTGACATTGATAATGAACCAGATTCCTCCTCTCTCACCCTCACCCCCAACACACTTTTTTTGTGATATAGAAAGATTTCTTTTTTAAGGGTAAGAAATTAAATTCTTTTATAAATGCTGTTTCTTCTCTTATCACCATATTTTAATTAAACAGATTACATGTTTAAATAATTGCATAGATTGCATTGTGTTCACTGAGTGAACCTTTTACATCTGTACTGTGGTGTGATCGTGTGGGTGATTGTGGTGTGACCGTGTGGGTGACTGTGGTGTGACCATGTGGGTGACTGGTGTGACCGTGTGGGTGACTGTGGTGTGACCGTGTGGTTGACTGCGGTATGTCAGTGTGTTTGACTTTGTGGGTGAATGTGGTGTAACTGTGTGGGTGACTGGTGTGACCGTGTGGGTGACATATCACGTTGTTGACTTATAGTCATTGAGTTATAGAAATTGATTTCACTCTGCTAATTGTTGACCCATTTGACATTTTGTACAAGTGTATTTATAACTGTGGGTGGGGTTGGTTGTGGTTGTTGCAACTGAATGGTTAATGCGGATTAGGGACACTGATGGCAAACATTTGGGCATAAGCCACTTCACAACTTTTTTTTTATAAATTGGGGCCATGGGTCACTTGGCTCACCAAAATGGAGCCGTGACTCAAAAACGTTTTAGAACCTGTGATGGTTTAACAGTTGAGGAGCGGGGGTTGGGTGGTATAAAGTTCGACATAGAGATGTATTCAAGAGTCTAATACAGTTTGATGCAATACTTGTTATACAACAACCGAGTGCACCGTGAATGAACGAACAAAGGCAAATGTCAGACATGGCGATGAATGAAGATGCATGGACGGGGCAAACAATGGCGTCATACGCAACAACAAGTTTTAAAAAACAAAAGACGAGGAGGTATGCCATCAAGTTAACACCAATGGTTCTGAAATTTGTAAAGGTCGCTGGGCAGACCTGTCACGCAACTTTTGGAGGTCCTCTACCTTGTGCCTTTGCATTCAAAGCTAATAGTTTGTTTTGTTTCAACATCACAAATGTTGGCCCTTAGTTACCCGAGCACCCACCTTTGCAGCCGCAGCGTTGCAGCGTCCACGCTACGGCTCTGTGGCTAAGGTATGGGTCCAATTTTAGTTACATCAGCGTAGCAGTGCAACAATTAATCTCATTATGTGAAAAAGTGGTTAATTGGTATGATGGTGATATTATTTAGCTACACATAGCAATGGGGTCGTAAGTGAGAATATGGGCGGAGAAAAAAAAAGGGGGGGGGGGGAGAGAGAATGGCACCAGGTAAACGAGAGACGAATAACTTCTAAAGACCGAGTTCCGAACTCTGACATCATGTTCTGGAGGCTGATATCGTGTTTTCGAGGCTGATATCGTGTTCTTGAGGCTGATATCGTGTTGTGGAGGCTGATATCGTGCTGTGGAGGCTGATATCGTGTTGTGGAGGCTGATATCGTGCTGTGGAGGCTGATATCGTGTCATCGAGGCTGATATCGTGTTCTCGAGGCTGATATCGTGTTGTATAATCTGATATCATGTTCTGGAGGCTGACATCATGTTCTGGAGGCTGATATCGTGTTTAGGAGGTTGATATTGTATTTTTGGATTCTGGTTCCCACCAACATTTTCACCTCCAATCAACAAACAACGCTCCGTGAGTTTTCGTCTCCTCTATTTCTTGTATATTTTCCACTCACCTCAAATTGTTTTATCAAAGTACTAGTCACTTTAAGTATTCTCAGATCATTCTCAGTGTGCTCTGATCGCAGTGTATCCTACCCCAATCCGGGGTGCTTTGATTACAGTGTATCCTACCCCAATATAGAGTGCTTTGATTACAGTGTATCCTACCCCAATCCATACCAGCCGCATGTTTTAAAATTTCAAAGAGATTCAAGGATACGCGTAGTTTTGATATAACACACAGTAGGGGAAACAGCACAGATAAAATAATAAAATAAACACTAATCGAAAGAGCGACTACTTCTGAGGGATCGTGACTGCAAATAACGTCTTGTTTTTGGGGTATCGCAGCACGCGAATATCGACTTTAAGAATTTGCTGAATACTGCGGCATTGGCGAGAGAGTAAAATTCAATATCAATGGTTAACTAATTGGGTAGTCTTATTTACACCTAGATGATCTTTTTTCCCCCCTTCTTATAAGGTAGTGACATTATTGTAATGATGAATCAAATCAAGAACACAGAAACTGCATTGAAAACAATTAAAATTATTTTAGAATTATGTCATGTTCAATATAATCATTTTCATTATAATTCTGTAAGGTGAAAACCAATCAGGCACGTGGACGTCCACAAACAGACAGCTGATGGAAGATATTTGAAGGCCAAGATTTTGCAATATTATTCTGAACTATTCCCCTTGGGTACTACCTGATGCTATCTCCACCAACACTGTCTCGTGTTTTCATGACGTGGGAGATTGGATGAAAGATAACGGTCGATCGAAGAAGCTCATTGATTCCAAGAATCATCATGGGCGGTGTCACATCGCATCCACTCAAAGGCCTCATTACAGTACATCTATTTCGAGGCCTCATTACAGTACATCTATTTCGAGGCCTCATTACAGTACATCTATTTCGAGGCCTCATTACAGTACATCTATTTCGAGGCCTCGTTACAGTACATCTATTTCGAGGCCTCGTTACAGTACATCTATTTCGAGGCCTCGTTACAGTACATCTATTTCGAGGCCTCGTTACAGTACTATTTTCATGGGTCTTGTTACAGTGTACTATTTTATAAGTTTCGTTACAGAGTATTTATCTACAGGGCTCTACATTGTTTTTATGTTTTGGCTTTGTTACTGTGTATTCACAGACCTTATTACTGTGTATTCATCGGTCTTGTTACTGTGTATTCACAGACCTTGTTACTGTGTATTAACCGGCCTTGTTACTGTGTTTTCACAGACCTTGTTACTGTGTTTTCACAGACCTTGTTACTGTGTATTAACCGGCCTTGTTACTGTGTTTTCACAGACCTTGTTACTGTGTATTCACAGACCTTGTTACTGTGTATTCACAGGCCTTGTTACTGTGTTTTCACAGGCCTTGTTACTGTGTATTAACCGGCCTTGTTACTGTGTTTTCACAGACCTTGTTACTGTGTATTCACAGACCTTGTTACTGTGTATTCACAGGCCTTGTTACTGTGTTTTCACAGACCTTGTTACCGTGTATTCACAGGCCTTGTTACTGTGTTTTCACAGGCCTTGTTACAGTTCAATTAGTTCATATGCATCTACTAGTGAAAAGTGCACCTATTCCAATTCTCTGGCAAAACGGTATCAAGTCACTCGCAAGCCGTTTAAAACATCTTCAGCGAGCAGGTCCCCATACGCCGAGCAGGTCCCCATACGCCGAGCAGGTCCCCATACGCCGAGCAGGTCCCCATACGCCGCTGCCGGTGAAGCAGACTTATCCTAACAGTAGACTAACGCAGTGTTTGACGAACTGGGGCAACTTACCCCAATATAGATCAAAATGTAAATCTTGGGGGTAACGAGGGCTTGTTAGATATCAATAAAATTATAATCAGTAGCATGTCTCTCCCCCCCCCCCCCCCCCCCCCCCGATCAGCGTAGTAGAGAACACACCCAACATGACGCTCTGCAACAAGCCTTGTCGTGTATACAACATGTTTGCTTAGTCGCCAATTGTTATATCCAGTGTTTCTTTCAGACATCTCTTGGAGATAGTCAAGAGCTCCTTCCCACTGCCCCAGCCACAAGCCTTGTGTATACGACATGTTTGCTTAGTCGCCAATTGTTATATCCAGTGTTTATTTCAGACATCTCTTGGAGATAGTCAAGAGCTCCTCCCCCCCCCCCCCCCCCCACTCACAGAGCAAAAAGTGTGCAACAATAAAGTGAATTAAAAAAAAAAAAGTTACGCTCAACGCATTTAGTGATCCGATATGTTCTAAGGCAGCGACTCTTAACCTATAGATATGGGTCGCGACTCCTTTGGGGGTCGAATGACCCTTACACAGGGGTCGCCTAAGACCATCGGAAAACACATTCTCATGACGTAGAAACGAAAATAATTTTATGGCTGGGGGTCAGCCCAAAATGGAGAAACTGTATTAATTGGTCGCGGCATTAGGAAGGTTTAAAACCACTGTTCTAAGGTCAATCTAGATACAAGTACAGTATTAATTGGTTTAAAGGGAAAGAATATATATGGCCAATTCGATTGTGTGCCGTCCGATCAAAATTCCGTGGATCAATTTTCCGTGGATCAAAATTCCGTGGATCAAAATTCCGTGGATCAATTTTCCGTGGATCAATTTTGGGTGACAGAGCTGCGCTCGTTTTTACTTCTTGATCCGCTTATTGTTATACACGGTTTAGCCTTATCCCCAGTGGCGTAGTGAGGGGGACAAGGGGGAGCATTATGCCCCGGGCGCTACTCTCAAAGGGGCGCCAAATGGTTTATTTTACTATAATATTGTATGGTTTTCGAATAGGGGGGGGGGGGCGCTAAAAAGGTATTGTGCTCCGGGCGCGAGTTAAGCTCGCTACGCCACTGCTTATCCCATATCCCAAATGGCATCTCTATAATTCATTACATCAAATGTATAATGGCAACACATTTCGAATTTAAACAAATAATTATTATATCGGCGGCTGCTTATCTCAGGCCGATTAATCGATAATCGTCCAATTCGCTAACCAGTGCAAAGCCTAGTTAATAATACTGCAGTTTTACATAACGGGATGAGACAAAATAGTTGAAACTCATTTATGAAACATTTAAATTGTATTTCATAAAGGATAATAGCAACATGCCTTTACCAAAAAAGTCCTAATCTTCGCAATGTATTGATGCGATGCGCTCAAACTAAAACTCATTTAATCACGTCGATAAATTATTCTAATCTTCCGATAGTCCTTCATTTCTGTACCGATGTGTTCAATAAGGAGCTATATTTTTGTTTCACACCCCTCCATTCATTTTATGCACAATATAACCGGTTATTTAGGGAGTTCAAACAGTCACTTTAAAAGAAATCTCGTAAACAACTTAACGGTATACTACGGTTTGTGTGTCCTCAGTTCTAGAAAAATTGTCAACTAAATATGACTAAGACTTTTTAAAATAAATAGAATGAGAAAAAGTTTGATCAAGAGTGGAGAGTAAAAACTGTGTGACACATGACACTAATTAACATTGTATCATAAATAAAGTCTCCTAGATGATAACACGCTTTTCAAGCGCTTCATAGTTTATTGGGGATTTTGGGGACAAAACTTTATAGGAAACAAGTTATATGCCTCCAGATTAATCGTGGTCCAAGGATTTGGCAGGGTTAAGTGGCAACTGTATTATTGAACACTCAGGGAGTGTGTGTGTGTGTGTGGGGGGGGGTGATGTTTGCCATCATGAACCATCCAGGAAGCAGTTACGCCACTGATTCGCAAAGGTTCAGTGAGCAAGACGAGTAACCAGTACCAGGAGACCCCACGCCGCTATGGGAGTTGAACCGAAGCTGTGACATGCGCACGCACACTAGGAGGAAACCGAAGCTGTGACATGCGCACGCACACTAGGAGGAAACCGAAGCTGTGACATGCGCACGCACACTAGGAGGAAACCGAAGCTGTGACATGCGCACGCACACTAGGAGGAAACCGAAGCTGTGACATGCGCACGCACACTAGGAGGAAACCGAAGCTGTGACATGCGCACGCACACTAGGAGGAAACCGTCACGAATTCGAACCCGTCACGTAATTACAACAGAACAGACACATGGAAATTACAAAAAGGAAGACTGCATTCTTTTAAAGGACACACGCTTGCTTACTGTCCCTATAGCGGTACTGGATTCCAAACTGCCGAAATGTTTTTTAATCGTGTGAGTGTTGGGGGGGGGGGGGGTTGGCATGAGTTTATCGCAATGTTACATTATTTGTCTTACATGGAGAGGATAGGCATGAGTTTATCATAATGTTACATATTTGTCTTACCTGGAGAGGTTTGGCATAAGTTTATCGTAATGTTACATATTTGTCTTACATGGAGAGGTTTGGCATGAGTTTATCGTTATGTTACATAGTTGTCTTACATGGAGTGGTTTGGCATGAGTTTATCGTAATGTTACATATTTGTCTTACATGGAGAGGTTTGCCATGAGTTTATGGTAATGTTACATATTTGTCTAACATGGAGAGGTTTGCCATGAGTTTATGGTAATGTTACATATTTGTCTAACATGGAGAGGTTTGCCATGAGTTTATCGCAATGTTACATGTTTGTCTTACATGGAGACGTTTGGCATGAGTTTATCATGTAACATGCTTGTCTTACATGGAGACGTTTGCCATGAGTTTATCGTAATGTTACATGTTTGTCTTACATGGAGACGTTTGCCATGAGTTTATCGTAATGTTACATGTTTGTCTTACATGGAGACGTTTGGCATGAGTTTATCGTTATGTTACATGTTTGTCTTACATGGAGACGTTTGGCATGAGTTTATCGTAATGTTACATGTTTGTCTTACATGGAGACGTTTGCCATGAGTTTATCGTAATGTTACATGTTTGTCTTACATGGAGACGTTTGCCATGAGTTTATCGTAATGTTACATGTTTGTCTTAAATGGAGACGTTTGGCATGAGTTTATCACGTTACATGCTTGTCTTACATGGAGACGTTTGCCATGAGTTTATCGTAATGTTACATGTTTGTCTTACATGGAGAGGTTTGGCATGAGTTTATTATTACAAGTAATAATGTGTTGATCGTGAAAGTAGCTATAAATAGTAACAATTGTATATAAAATGTGTGTGGCGTATAAACATGTACATGGATGATGCATGTATCTGGCGTATAAAGATATACATGGATGATGCTATAAACATGTACATGGATGATGCATGTATCTGGCGTATAAAGATATACATGGATGATGCATGTATCCGACGCTTGGATTAATCGCCATACATTTGTAAGCATAACAATGGCAAAACAGAAACTACTTCCGGTTCTATCGTGGTACTGTAAGCCACCGAATGTCCATCAAATAGGCACCACACTATACATTGATTACAGTAAATGGATTCAAGAAGTGAGCAATAGCTTGGGTGCCAGGACTCGGCGCATTGTCTGGAGTATAGACCCGATGCTTCGTTGG
Source organism: Omphiscola glabra (assembly GCA_964017045.1). NCBI lineage: Eukaryota > Metazoa > Mollusca > Gastropoda > Lymnaeidae > Omphiscola > Omphiscola glabra. The sequence continues at coordinate 31,376,515 of OZ024804.1, read as the reverse complement.
GCAACACAAAGAACATTGGTGTTCATTTAAAAAAAAAAGAAGTTCAGTGTATGACCATTTAAAGATGTCATTAAGAGAATGATGACTGCGTGGGAAATGAATTCCCAGGTGATGGACTGTCATTCGTGAAAATAAATATATGTGAAAATAAATATCTTTTTACTGCTTTAATATTTTTTCTTAGAACCCCCCCCCCTCCCCACACACACACAGTCAGAAGTCTTTGCTAAAAAATTAATTTAAAAAACACAAAATTTTATGCAGAGGTTCCCAACGTTTTCTTAATGCTGCACCCCTTAAATATTGCAGTCAAGCACCGCTTATGTAATGTTTGACTAGCTATTGAAACTCTATTAAAAAAATTAATAAAACTATGCATTTTAAAGTGTGGGGGGGGGGGGCTTCTACTTTAAAACAAAACTGGAATTACAAAGAGAACTGGAGAACTTAGAAAATATACTTTTGTTGACATTTTGCATAAAGTAATTAACAAATTAAACAACACACACATATATATATATATAACCATAAACATGTATATCATAAGTGTAAAGTCAATGTCTTATTTGTTCTTATAATCACTTTTCCCCCGCACCATTTGAAGTTGTAAAACCATGTTTTCAGCTATTACATTTCAAAAGACAACAGTTCAACTTACATGACGTATACTCCTGCAGTTGGTGGAACTCGGTAGGGCTGAGCTTTTGCCACTGTAGCAGTGACATCTTGACGTATCTCGAGTGATCAGAGGGGGATAACTTAACGATTCAATTAAAGAGTTAACCCCCTTTTATGAAAACTGACTTACAGTTCGATTGCTGCCATTTTAATGTTTATTATTCCTTATTAAGACCGCGGAACCACTCTGGATAATCCAGTGCATACAGACATGCACCCAGCGTGGTAACCTGAGAACCACTGACGTAGCCTCACGGTACAAGTACACAGCAACACACAAGTTCTTCCGCGTGTACAGGAGGTAATTATTTTATTGCACTCATAATCCCGTAAGTCACAGCCAATCTTACGAATTTCAGCTCCTGCTAGCGTTTGAACGGCACTGGTCTAGGGCGAGACGATCTCCGCATTGCCACTGCTTAACACTCCACATGATGAAACACTTTCTCCTACTGCGAAAATATTCACTGATTTCCCTATCCCATTATGGAACACAGTTGTAATACTTCCATGCCCTAACTCAGATAGAAGAAAGTCAAGGAAGAGTAGTTTCCAATTTCACGTGTCCAGGGTGGCATCTAACAGCTTGTAAACATCTGGAAATTAAGAAATAAACATTAAGAATTAGGACTTCCTTCCCTTATTAAGTGAACAAGGCCAAAAGTATAATACGTCACAAATAAATCGGCAATATATTTGCAATTTCTGTTTCTTATGGTCAGATCAGCCGAGTCAAAACTTTTTGGTTAGAGTCGCTACCTCGTCTTCATGCGGCAATTAAAATGCTGTTAATTGTTTGGTCTTGTAGCTAACTCTTTTTAATTGCTTCTTTAAGTCTTTGGGGTGACCGCTAAATAGTGCTAATGAGAATCTTAACATTAAAACTAAATTTATTTTAAAACACAACTTTCCAAAAAATAATCAATATAACCCTTTCGCTCGAAATATAAAAAAAAAAAAAAAAACTTCCTTTAATCCAGCAAATCGCCTGTATTAAGTTTTGCTTCTATTGTAACCGCTTGACAAAACTGATGGTTTTTACAAAAAAAAAAATGTGTTTGCTTGTTAAATTGCTTACTATTGTAACACACAACTCACAATTTAAGATTTGTTTTCCAACATTTTCTCGAAAAAATGAGAACTTTATTAAATTTTTATGGGAAAAAATTGGAACTTAACGTTAAAATAAGTTAAAATATTCGTTTAAAACAACTGATCAAGTAATAGTTTTCAACAGTGCGTGAACATTGGAATATACCGATGTATAATTAAAAATGCAATCTTGCACTATTTTTCAAAACACTTTTTTACATTTCACGGGCGAAGAAAATTTGTCAAGGGTTAAATTGTATATCAATGTCTCCAAACTCGATTACGTCACAGATTGAACTTTGATAGAGATTAGAATTGTAATTTAAAAATAGATGACTATACTTTTTAAATTAACGGAAATAAGTTTTAAAAAAGGAAAAAAGAAAATGCAGTCCGCTGCGTGGTCAAACGGGCGTTGGACAAGAGAGTATTTATATATTTCAGGTGTTGGTAAATGTGTTCCATGGTGATACCATCCGATAACATAACTGTAAAGTTATTTTAAAATTATTTGGGTGTGGGGCTGCAATTTTTGAATTTATCCACATGCAGCACACGATGCGCCACATTAGGTGCATTTCATGAGTATAGCAATAGTTCAAATACGATACACACTGGAAATTGGCTTCTAATATATTAACCTCATTATTTTTAACATATCTTACTTTAAAAATAAAAGTGAACGTGACCCTAAAATGAAGACAACAATACAGCATAACATATCTAAAGGGAATTCCTCAGTCTTTTTAAATATATACTTCACTGAGCACACGACAGTGGTAGTTTAATACATACGATGGGCGGGTCTACCCTACGATGGGTGTGGTCCGCCCAAAGATGGGTGTGGTCAATTATAGGATCGGCGAAGTCTGTCATAAGATGGATGTGGTCTATCATACGATGGGTGAAGTATAACATAGGATGGTGTTGTTTATCATACGATGGTGCCGGCTATCATATAATGTACTGTGTGCGGTCTATCGTATGATGGTACGGTCTCTTCTATGATGGTGCGGTCTCTTCTATGATGGTGCGGTCTCTTATATGATGGTGCGGTCTCTTCTATGATGGTGCGGTCTCTTCTATGATGGTGCGGTCTCTTCTATGATGGTGCGGTCTCTTCTATGATGGTGCGGTCTCTTCTATGATGGTGCGGTCTCTTCTATGATGGTGCGGTCTCTTCTATGATGGTGCGGTCTCTTCTATGATGGTGCGGTCTCTTCTATGATGGTGCGGTCTCTTCTATGATGGTGCGGTCCATGCCACGATGGTGCAGTTTATCATACGATGGATGCTGGCCATCATAAGACGTGCATTTTATATATATCCTACGATGGATTCAGTCTACCCCCCACGATAAGCAGCTGTTCAAAGTCATATGTCCGTTCCCACTCATCTAACCCACGATAAGCAGCTGTTCAAAGTCATATGTCCGTTCCCACTCATCTAACCCACGATAAGCAACTGTTCAAAGTCATATGTCCGTTCCCACTCATCTACCCCACGATAAGCAGCTGTTCAAAGTCATATGTCCGTTCCCACTCATCTACCCCACGATATGTAACTGTTCAAAGTCATATGTCCGTTCCCACTCATCTAACCCACGATAAGCAACTGTTCAAAGTCATATGTCCGTTCCCACTCATCTACCCCACGATAAGCAGCTGTTCAAAGTCTTATGTGCGGCCCCCACTCATATACCCCACGATATGTAACTGTTCGAAGTCATATGTCCGACCCCACTCATCTACCCCACGATATGTAACTGTTCAAAGTCATATGTCCCACCCCACTCATCTACCCCACGATATGTAACTGTTCGAAGTCATATGTCCGACCCCACTCATCTAACCCACGATATGTAACTGTTCAAAGTCATATGTCCGACCCCACTCATCTACCCCACGATATGTAACTGTTCGAAGTCATATGTCCGTTCCCACTCATCTACCCCACGATATGTAACTGTTCGAAGTCATATGTCCGTTCCCACTCATCTACCCCACGATATGTAACTGTTCGAAGTCATATGTCCGACCCCACTCATCTACCCCACGATATGTAACTGTTCGAAGTCATATGTCCGTTCCCACTCATCTACCCCACGATATGTAACTGTTCGAAGTCATATGTCCGACCCCACTCATCTACCCCACGATATGTAACTGTTCAAAGTCATATGTCCGTCCCCACTCATCTACCCCACGATATGTAACTGTTCGAAGTCATATGTCCGACCCCACTCATCTACCCCACGATATGTAACTGTTCGAAGTCATATGTCCGACCCCACTCATCTACCCCACGATATGTAACTGTTCGAAGTCATATGTCCGACCCCACTCATCTACCCCACGATATGTAACTGTTCGAAGTCATATGTCCGACCCCACTCATCTAACCCACGATAAGCAACTGTTCAAAGTCATATGTCCGACCCCACTCATCTACCCCACGATATGTAACTGTTCGAAGTCATATGTCCGTTCCCACTCATCTACCCCACGATATGTAACTGTTCGAAGTCATATGTCCGACCCCACTCATCTACCCCACGATATGCAACTGTTCGAAGTCATATGTCCGACCCCACTCACCAAACTCCACCAAGCCTCTGGTTATGAATGCTAATAAAAATAACATACCACAAACATCGTCACACAATTAACGATTAGAACACATCCAAACACTACTTACACTTACTCTCAGTTACACAGAGAAAATAAGAGAAAATTATCCCGAGAAGGAGATATCAGATAATCTGCTTTGTGGTTCAGTCAGTAACTGACCCCCCCCCCCCCCCAAAAAAAAAACGCAGATGAACACAGGAGAATATAAAACAAAAAACAATGACCAAGAACAGCACATCCTACCGGTGAACACCCGACTCTCAACATTCGTACCTGACAACTGGAGTTTACCCCAAGTTTTCTGTTGCCAAGCGGGTTGTTTAATTGCCGCATCCATATCAATCAACGACAGACACCTCCACTCTGCACAAACCGACACTTGATGTGGATCAAACGGACAGCGCACCGCTCCACTGATGACGTCATTCAGACCATTGTAGCCCGTTAGCACAAAGAGGGGGAAAAAATGTCGTACCTAGTCTTGTATATAAGCCAGCGATTGCATTGCCCTGGGGGCGAGTTCCCCCTCCCGGTGGGGAGTGTTTCCTGTTTAAGATGTTGTGCCAATGCACTCGGCAATACTTCCTGGGCCACGCACTGCATTTAGCTGGCAAGTTCCAATGGAGATTACAGGAACAAGATTCATGAATACCGTGATAGCAAATTTCGAAATAAGATCCTTCTTAATATTCTTAATGATATAATTTTCATGTTACCAGAATACAGAACCTACAAATTACCAGTTGCCAGATCCTACATATTGCAAGATGGTAGATTTTACATATTACCAGATTAGAATAAGACAGAGCATATGTGCTACCACATGACAGAATCTTCATGTTACCAGATGACAAAACCTTCACGTTACCAGATGACAAAACCTTCATGTTACCAGATGACAAAACCTTCATGTTACCTCATGACTGAACCCATATATTAACTGACCATGATGACTTCACACAATAATTAAACCGAGTGTTTTTCTCTAATGAAAAAGTTGTGATGCTAGCAGAGATGCATGTTGAAGCTTACGCCACCAGTGTACGCCGCATCCACACCAGCTCCCTGCACGGACATTTTATACAACAGCTAGTAAACACACACCGACAGCGACCGGGCGCAGTGTTTACTGTTGGGCCAGGGCTACCCTCTAACCTTCTTGTGGCTTTCACACCATTCCAGAACAACAATATGGGCCCCCACTGGGATGATAAACATTGATTGTCCCGGCGACAAGGACACGTGCGGGAGTAATGGTTTCATAGAGCGATGCAAACATTTCACAACACGCTCAACACAAAGCTACCAGATAAAACAAGTCACTGCTCAACGCAGGAATAGCTCATCTCAAAGTGCTGGACGGGAGTGCTAGACGAATTATCTTCCTTCCAGACCCCCCCCCCCCCCAACCGTGACAGAAAAATTCACGGAAGTGTTTTAAAAAATCTCTTCATTTCTACATCCTCTATTTGGCTTTCATAAACTTCGTTTCCTTTCTTTCATCTATCTCCCTTCCTTTGACCTACCACTCTTCCTTTCACCTACCTCTTAAACTTTCACTCTTTCTTTCACCAATTCTTTAACTTTCACACTGCATGGCACTCTTCCTTTCACCTACATCTCTTCCTCTCACCCCTTCCTTCCTTTCACACACCTCTCTTCCTTTCACACCTCACTTCATTTACACATCTCTTCCTTTCACACCTCTCTTCCTTTCACACCTCTCTTCCTTTCACATCTCTCTTCCTTTCGCACCTCTCTTCTTTTCACACCTCACTTCCTTTGACACCTCTCTTCCTTTCACACCTCACTTCCTTTCACACCTCACTTCCTTTCACACCTCACTTCATTTACACATCTCTTCCTTTCACACCTCTCTTCCTTTCACACCTCACTTCCTTTCACTCCTCACTTCCTTTCACACCTCACTTCCTTTCACACATCTCTTCCTCATCTTTATATGATTATGTGTATCTTCTTGCTGACTCAATAAAATAAGGATGGCAATGCTTCTTGCTGACTCAATAAAATAAGGATGGTGATGTTTCTTGCTCACTCAATAAAATAAGGATGGGGATGCTTCTTGTTGACTCAATGATATAAGGATGGCGATGTTTCTTGCTGACTCAATAATATAAGGATGGCGATGCTTCTTGCTGACTCAATAATATAAGGATGGCGATGCTTCTTGCTGACTCAATAATATAAGGATGGCGATGCGTACTAAATATTTAACCTGGTTTAATAATTACCAGCTTAAAAAAAATAATTCTTTTCAAATAATGCGACACTCTAACACAATTTATTTCAACTCTTCATTTATTGCGACACACTAATACAATTTATTTCAATTCCTCATAATGCGACACACTAACACAATTTATTTCAATTCCTCATAATGCGACACACTAATACAATTTATTTCAATTCGTCATAATGCGACACACTTACACGATTTGATTAAATTCTTCCACAACCAATTATTTTAAAGATGGCTTCAAAGGTAAGGAGCAGTATCAAATGAAACTACAGTAGAAGTCCGATAATCCGGCACGTTCGGACCGCCGGACTACCGAAAATTCCGGTCTATCGGGCGGTGCCCCTTCTTTTTAGTGTAGGCTTTGCCGTAAAACAAATGTACTTCGTTTTTTAACTACATACATACATAAATCGTAATTATAAGAACAATTAGGTTAATAATTAAACTACAAATACAGTATGCAAATACCACAAAGTTTATTTTACATTTCATATAATATATGTACACGTACTGTAAAACATATTTCACTTAGATTTAAAAAAGTCACGAATGTCTTTTTGTTTTCTTGACTTTTGGCGTTTAGTATAAAATTTATTTCTAATGAAAACAGTTTCAAAAGTTACGTACGTTCGTGATTGATTAACTGTGCTGCACTGCACCTGTATTTGTTGTGACAGCTGAGACTAGCCGGCCGCTAATTGTTTCCAAACAATACCGAGCGCTTCCGGATGATCCCGAACTACCCCGAAAACTTCCGAATAGCTCTCGAGCGTTTTTATTGGCTTTAAACACACACTTTTGGAGAAAACCAAAATTTTTACAATTTTCCGGAGCGATGCCGGACTAATGGACTTCTACTGTATTACCATTAGATTAGATGAGATCAGATATGCCTAACAAACTTTTGCATGACTCTATGGCTGTGCTGTGTAAAGCACGAGACCTGCTTAGGGTCAACATCTTTATAAGAATATTTTAAAAAAAAAACATGTTAAAGCTTCGTAAACTGGCGACACACATTCACCCGCACATACCATCCACGACACACATTCACCCGCTTACCATCCACGACACATATTCACCCATGTACCATCCACGACACACATTCACTCGCTTACCATCCACGACACACATTGACCCATGTACTATCCACGACACACGTTCACCCATGTACCATCCACGACACACCTTCACACGCGTACCATCCACGACACAAAAATCACTACGGTATATGGTCTGAGTTGACTTTGTCCTGAATTCAAAAGTGCTTACACCAGGGGAAGGCAACTTGACAAAAGTGTGAATATAATCTACTCTGTGTAATTGATACTGTAACTGGAGTGTGCAACCACACACGAGCAAATGGACATGAGTTGGAGATCTCCCCTTACAAGCAGACGCGTTCTCATCTCACTTACACAATGGAATATATATATAACAGTACAGAAACGACAAAGATAGTTTCCGGAATCCTACTTGGGGAAAAAAAAGGGGGGGGGGGGAGGGGGTGGTGTGGGGGGGGGGGGATCGTGTCAAGGTATTCATCCAGCGTTGGCCTGGCTAAAGACAATTTTAGTAACCGGGAAAACCAACTAATAAAGGTAACCGAAATATGACTGTTGGTTTAAAAAATAATTTGGGGTTTGTGTTTGGGATATATTCTACCTTTATAGGATTCAGACATGCAAGTAAACTTTAGAAAGGGTTGATTTTTTTATAATAAAGTAGGATAACTAGACAATGACAACTCAATTTACTTGTTTTTATTTTACACTGGAATGTGTTGTCTGGCAAACGAAAAACGCTCCCGGCTCCGATGACCAGCAGAGCAAGCATGCTACTGACTCCATAGGACTTGTAGAAACTTCAGATATGGCGTAGAACGCCTTTAACTCGGGTTGGTGGACCGATGGGAATTAGCAAGTAACGGAGCGAGGTCATCATTTAATTGGCAGGCGACTGAATTCAGGGCTGTAACACAACAAGTTAATGATACTCAGTCACATGACTGAATTCAGGGCTGTAACACAACAAGTTAATGATACTCAGTCACATGACTGAATTCAGGGCTGTAACACAACAAGTTAATGATACTCAGTCACATGACTGAATTCAGGGCTGTAACACAACAAGTTAATGATACTCAGTCACATGACTGAATTCAGGGCTGTAACACAAGTTAATGATACTCAGTCACATGACTGAATTCAGGGCTGTAACACAACAAGTTAATGATACTCAGTCACATGACTGAATTCAGGGCTGTAACACAACAAGTTAATGATACTCAGTCACATGACTGAATTCAGGGCTGTAACACAAGCTAAAAAAACCAACAACACGAACAACGATGAGTATGCGAATCCAAAAGCGAAAACATGGGAGGGTGGGGAGGGTAGAGGGTTGGGGGTGGGGAGGGTTGGGGGTGGGGAGGGCTGGGGTGGGGAGGGTGAAGGGTTGGGGTGGGGAGTGTGGGGGTGGGGAGGGTGACTAAGCGAAGCATCAGGGCGACAAGCGGGACATGGCAACCCTAACAGTGATTGGTGATACTTTTTCTCATTCGAATAGATCGAATGAGTGAATAACCAGCGATGATTTCAGTATAAAGTATTAACTTACTAGAGCTTAGCAGGGTGCAGTTGTTTTACACCAGGTCCATGTATTTTGATAAATAGTCTTCAGACAGTCCTACACCCTACCTACCGGCATTTAAACAATAGCCCTACAGACAGCTAGCTATCGGCTTTGAAACAATAATCCAACAGACAGCCTACCTACCGGCCTTTAAACAATAGCCCTACAGACAGCCCTACACCATATCCGATACTTTTTACTTCCCCAAGTTCACGCGTCACGCATGACTGCCTTTTGTTCACTCAGTTCTAATATACAACAAGTGGAGTTGTTGGGAGAGGGTGGTTTCGAAAAGGAAGGACAAACCGGAGGCAATATATATATATAAAGAGATTAATATAGACCCAATGCACATAGACTTGATATGTCCCAGTACACATAGACTTGATATGTCCCAGTGCACACAGACTTGATATGTCCGAGTGCACATAGACTTGATATGTCCCAATGCACACAGACTTAATATGTCCCAATGCACATAGACTTGATATGTCCCAGTGCACACATACTTGATATGTCCCAATGCACACAGACTTGATATGTCCCAGTGCACACAGACTTGATATGTCCCAATGCACACAGACTTGATATGTCCCAATGCACACAGACTTGATATGTCCCAATGCACATAGACTTGATATGTCCCATTGCACACAGACTTGATATGTCCCAATGCACACAGACTTGATATGTCCCAATGCACACAGACTTGATATGTCCCAATGCACACAGACTTGATATGTCCCAATGCACACAGACTTGATATGTCCCAATGCACACAGACTTGATATGTCCCAATGCACACAGACTTGATATGTCCCAATGCACATAGACTTGATATGTCCCAATGCACATAGACTTGATATGTCCGAATGCACACAGACTTGATATGTCCCAGTGCACACAGACTTGATATGTCCCAATGCACATAGACTTGATATGTCCCAATGCACACAGACTTGATATGTCCCAGTGCACACAGACTTGATATGTCCCAATGCACACAGACTTGATATGTCCCAGTGCACACAGACTGGATATGTTTCAGTGCACACAGACTTGATATGTTCCAGTGCACACATACTTGATATGTCCCAGTGCACCCAGACTTGATATGTCACAGTGCACACAGACTTGATATGTCCCAGTGCACACAGACTTGATATGTCCAATTGCACCCAGACTTGATATGTCCCAATGCACCCAGACTTGATATGTCCCAATGCACACAGACTTGATATGTTCCAGTGCACACAGACTTGATATGTCCCATTGCACACAGACTTGATATGTCCCAATGCACCCAGACTTGATATGTCACAGTGCATACAGACTTGATATGTCCCAGTGCACACAGACTTGATATGTCCCAGTGCCCACAGACTTGATATGCCCCAGTGCACACAGATTGATATGACGGGATTATTGAAAAATACAAGTAACCGGCTTATAACATAAAACTCTGCCCAATGAAACATCACTTTATATATATTTTCGGCTTACAATATTAACATCTGCGTAGATATTCAGTAACAGTTTACACACTCAACAACGGCTAATACATCCAAAAACAGTTGAAAACATTTAGCAATAGTTTACAAATTCAGCAAGTTTACACTTCTAACAACAAGGCATATGTTACTTTAGCCATGTCCCGTGCATTGACAACAAAACCATCACATCTGCCTACATCGCCCAATTTCAATAGATTTTTGTGAACCATCAAAACCACATTTAACCACTCACAAATAAAAAAAAAACACGCTGCCGGCCATCTCATGTTTTATTGCTTCCGTTCCAACCTGGCTACCTCTATCTGGCATTTGAGCACCGCGCTGTTAGGAGTCTGCGGTTACGGGGTGCGTGGGAGGCTTGTCTATACAAGCAGGCGGCGGTATCAGGTGAGCAACCGATCAGCAGTGAGCTACAAATGTGGTGTGAGATACTGTAGTGACAGCGTACAAGAGGAATAGAGTCGATTGACAACGTGCATAGATTCGATTGACAACGTGTATAGATTTGATTGACAACGTGTATAGATTCGATTGACAACGTGTATAGATTTGATTGACAACGTGTATAGATTCGGGGGTGCTAGTGAGGTTGGAGGATGGAGTGACAGAGGGGCGGGGCGAAGTCTGTTTTAGATCGGATAGAGAATAAGACAGTGCATGGTGATCGAGGTTGTGGGGACTGACAGAGTAGCAGAGAACGAGAGAAAAAGTAGATAAAGGAAGGGTGGAAAATGAATGTTAAGGGAAAAGAGAGGGTTAAAGAGAAATCAAGTAAAGAGTAGACGGAGAATGAGAATTGTCATCAATGAAATGAGACTAGAACAAGATGGTGAGAGGCAACAGATTATGGAGCTTAGGGCTGAGATTTGGGAGAAATGAGAGGGAGAATGAGAATTATCAATGAAATGAGACTAGAACAATATGGTGAGATGCAACAGAGTATGGAGCTTAGGGCTGAGATTTGGGAGAAATGAGAGGGAGAAAATATAGGAAAAAAGATAAGAAATGGAAGTGTAAAGAAATGAGAGAGAAATATAGAAAAACAGATTAGAAATGCAAATGTAAATAAATGAGGGAGAGAGAAAATATAGAAAAACAGATAAGAAATTGAAGTGTAAAGAAATGAGTGAAAACACTTAAGAGGACAATTAGACAGACGTTATCGAAGTAAAGGAGGAAACGCAAAGTATATGCAGAGGGAGTATAGAGACGATTACAGAGGAAACCGGAAAAGAAACAAAGAGGAATTGATTTTAAATATCTAAATAGCACAGGTGTGCTTGGAAGCAAAATATGCTAATTCCATTTTATACACCATGCAGCCCCTTGACGCAAAAAACGTAATTGAAAATAGATTAACAAGAAGAAAAATAATAGAAACTCTCTACAAGCGTCTATACTATTACTAAATTTGGTTATGAAAGCGTTAACATAAAACGCAAAAGGTAACATCAACTTGTTAGACCAAAAACCTAAGCACGAGAAAACGATGTCTTCGGGTCATGGAAGTGGACGATAAATTAAGGTCTCAGCGCCGTCGTCATCATCACGGAGGGCGGAAACACAAGTGTTTATTAAATGAGCTGACTAGACATTTCTGTATTCTCTGACCACACTTAACGCGTTGGTCTCCAGTGAACATTACTGACTGAGAACCACTGGCCTGACCATGAATAAGAAAAAAGGAAGGGGGTGTGCTCGAGAATAAACTGCAATGGAAGCGCCAAGTGTTCACTCAAGTTACAAGGAAGGGAAGCAACTCTGTATAGTTAAAGGATGACGTCACGTCTTCAAGATAACAGTTATCAGCCCTACATGCAAGTCGTTCAAACAGCCGGATAGCATATTTGTTAGCATAGCGAGTCTCAAATTTCATGCACCGGCGCAACAAAATATAAATTCCAAATATTATCATGAATAAACACCACCTTCTCCCCCCCACCCCCAACTTAAAAACAAAATTCTCATTATTTCTCATTTCCTAGCCTTGGCTCATTTCTGGCTTTTATATTTTGTCTGGCTTTGGTATTTTGTCTGGCTTTGGTATTTTGTCTGGCTTTGGTATTTTGTCTGGCTTTGGTATTTTGTCTGGCTTTGGTATTTTGTCTGGCTTTGGTATTTTGTCTGGCTTTGGTATTTTGTCTGGCTTTGGTATTTTGTCTGGCTTTGGTATTTTGTCTGGCTTTGGTATTTAGTCTGGCTTTGGTATTTTTCTGGCTTTGGTATTTTGTCTGGCTTTGGTATTTTGTCTGGCTTTGGTATTTTGTCTGGCTTTGGGCACTTGTGAGTTATGGAGGTCGTCGGCGATTTCGAAGAAAACTACATTTCCTTAATTCCTTAAACAACATAATAAAAAGGCGAGTAGGAGGATTGACACCAATAAATATTTTTTTCTTTCATTACAATTTTTCAAAACAATTAATTACAGTCTAGTTAATTTGTGTGTGGTCATTACAAAGTAATCGTGTCAGTCTTATCTGCCATTTTTGTGTGTGGATAACGTACAGCAATCCCAGGGCACATCGTAAGGCTACGTCAATCACTGATGTCTACCTAGTCCTTTTAGTTTCTGGACTACACTGACTGGTGTAATATGGATTGAGACGGCCCAACATGAATTCAGCTGATAGACAAAGGAATAGCACGTACATGGTAAATAGACAATGCCCACAATGTATTCAGCTGATAGACAAAATACCCGGACTCACATGGAGTTATCAGCACAAGTTCAATCGTTTCCCTGCCTAGGGCGACAGATCAATCACCTGATCAAGACTCACTGGAGTCGACGGCCCCTCTTATCGATACTTCACGACAGTTGCTGGTGGAAAGGTACATAGAGTCAGGGTATTGGAGGTGGAGAGGAACATGGAGGCAGGGTATTGGAGGTGGAGAGGAACATGGAGTCAGTGTATTGGAGGTGGAGAGGAGCGTGGAGTCAGGGTATTGGAGGTGGAGATGAACATGGAGTCAGAGTATTGGAGTTGGAGAGGAGCGTGGAGTCAGGGTTTTGGAGGTGGAGATGAACATGGAGTCAGGGTATTGGAGGTGGAGATGAACATGGAGTCAGGATATTGGAGGTGGAGATGAACATGGAGTCAGGGTATTGGAGGTGGAGAGAAACATGGAGTCAGGGTATTGGAGGTGGAGATGAACATGGAGTCAGGGTATCGGAGGTGGAGATGAACATGGAGTCAGGGTATCGGAGGTGGAGAGGAACATGGAGTCAGGGTATCGGAGGTGGAGAGGAACATGGAGTCAGGGTATCGGAGGTGGAGAGAAACATGGAGTCAGGGTATCGGAGGTGGAGAGGAATATGGAGTCAGGGTATCGGAGGTGGAGAGAAACATGGAGTCAGGGTATTGGAGGTGGAGAGAAACATGGAGTCAGGGTATCGGAGGTGGAGAGAAACATGGAGTCAGGGTATTGGAGGTGGGGAGAAACATGGTGTCAGGGTATCCGAGGTGGAGAGAAACATGGAGTCAGGGTATTGGAGGTGGAGAGAAACATGGAGTCAGGGTATCGGAGGTGGAGAGAAACATGGAGTCAGGGTATCGGAGGTGGAGAGAAACATGGAGTCAGGGTATTGGAGGTGGAGAGAAATATGGAGTCAGGGTATCGGAGGTGGAGAGAAACATGGAGTCAGGGTATCGGAGGTGGAGAGAAACATGGAGTCAGGGTATCGGAGGTGGAGAGAAACATGGAGTCAGGGTATCGGAGGTGGAGAGAAACATGGAGTCAGGGTATTGGAGGTGGAGAGAAACATGGAGTCAGGGTATCGGAGGTGGAGAGAAACATGGAGTCAGGGTATCGGAGGTGGAGAGAAACATGGAGGCGTGGTATCGGAGGTGGAGAGAAACATGGAGTAAGGGTATCGGAGGTGGAGAGAAACATGGAGTCAGGGTATCGGAGGTGGAGAGAAACATGGAGTCAGGGTATCGGAGGTGGAGAGAAACATGGAGTCAGGGTATCGGAGGTGGAGAGAAACATGGAGGCATGGTATCGGAGGTGGACAGAAACATGGAGTCAGGGTATTGGAGGTGGAGAGAAACATGGAGTCAGGGTATCGGAGGTGGAGAGAAACATGGAGGCATGGTATTGGAGGTGGAGAGAAACATGGAGTCAGAGAGGAACATGGAGTCAGAGAGGAACATGAAGTCAGAGAGGAACATGGCGTCAGGGTCTACACTGACTAGCGATTTAACTTTTAAAAATAATCCGTTGATAAAATATTTGTACAAACTATTACGAACACGGCGCCCATGAAATGATTCGGTCCAGAGAGTTTCAGGGGTGGAACGGCTTGTAGGTGACTATGTGGTGAGGGACGACAATAAGGGTAGAGACGACGATGTGTTGAGGGACGACAATGTGGGGAGGGATGACTATGTGGTTAGGTACGACAATAAGGGTAGAGACGACGATGTGTTGAGGGACGACTATGTGGGGAGGGATGACTATGTGGTGAGGGACGACAACAAGGCTAGAGACGACGATGTGTTGAGGGACGACAATGTGGGGAGGGACGACAATGTGGGGAGGGACGACAATGTGGGGAGGGACGACAATGTGGTGAGGGACGTCAATGTGGGGAGGGACGACAATGTGGGGATGGACGACAATGTGGGGAGAGACGATAATGTGGGGAGGGACGACAATGTGGGGAGGGACGACAATGTGGGGAGGGACGACAATGTGGGGAGGGACGACAATGTGGGGAGGGACGACAATGTGGGCAGGGACGACAATGTGGGGAGGGACGACAATGTAGGAAGGGACGACAATGTGGGGAGGGATGATGTTGAAGGGAGGGCAGACGAAATAGAGAGTAACGACGAGATGAGGGACGACGACGGAGGGAAGGATGACGGTGGAATGGTGGACATCCTCTTCCTTGGAAACAGTTACGCTGTTTAGGTCACTTTGCTAAAGACAACTTTCACAACTTCATTAAATCAATAAGCTTGGATTTTCTCTACCACGTACCTTTTTAAAAAAATTTTACGCATTCGCACATATCCCCTTCAATTCCTCTGAGAAACAGGAGGTGTGGTCCGAAGGCCATGTAACAGGTGTCACGTCGTACAAAGTGAACTAGATCTAGTTTAATTCTTTCAATTTCATGTTTCCTTTACCAACAAAATTAAACTTTGTTATCATCTTCCAGCCGTCTGACGTATCCATGCTCAAGTTAATGACAAGTAAAGCTAACCAGAAGTGTAATACATACCCCCCACCCCCAAACCACTTTGCCTACCTCTGTAACGGGGCCCGTGAGAGTGAGAAGCGCCCGGTGGCTTACATTATTCGAACCGGCCGCCAGCTTGAAAGAGACAAGAAAACATTGGAGCTGTCGAGACGCGGTAAAGATCGCTTTCAACAGTAAGTTTTCATAGACACAGGGGCCAAGGAAATTGTTGGTTGCCAGAGAATTTTGCTCTATGCAGATGGCTTCCATCTGTGTAATTACAGTAATTGGTTACCGGAAATTTGTTAGAATGAATTTTTTTTTTTCAGTTCACACGATCAAATTTTCTTCCAATATTATTTTGAACGCACTATACTATATAGTAAAAAAAAAATTATAATGCGTTCAAAGAGAAATTTGACACAAAATATGCTACCTAGGGTGATGTTCATCAAATGTGTCCAGTCTTGCAACCTATAAGGGTGATGCTCATATAATGTGTCTAGTCTTGCTACTTAGGGTAATGCTCATCTAATGTGTCCAGTCTTGCTACTTAGGGTAATGCTCATCTAATGTGTCCAGTCTTGCTACTTAGGGTAATGCTCATCTAATGTGTCCAGTCTTGCTACCTAGGGTGATGCTCATCTAATGTGTCCAGTCTTGCTACCTAGGGTGATGGTCATCTAATGTGTCCAGGCCTTTTACCTAGGGTGATGTTCATCTAATGTGTCCAGTCTTGCTACCTAGGGTGATGCTCATCTAATGTAGCCAGTCTTGCTACCTAGGGTGATGCTCATCTAATGTGGCCAGTCTTGCTACCTAGGGTAATGCTTATTTAAATGGTACACAATAAAGGACTAGTCTTTTTTTTTAAAGCTGCTACTTAGCGGCTCCCTGGTGGTAAGTAGAAAACGTATATAACACAAACGTTATTAATTATTTTATAGTTTGTCCTTACTGTCTAGTTTCACCATAAGGTATTTGTAATGGCGAAACAGAGTGGTGATGTATTTTGATGACTTATAAGAAAACCGTACACCTAACAACATCACACATCCACACACTACACAGTATCCATACACACATCAACTTCACACATCCACATACTACACAGTGTCCATACACACATCAACTTCACACACTACACAGTATCCACACACCCATCAACTTCACACATTCACACACTGAAGAGTATCCATACACACATCAACTTCACACATTCACACACTAAACACTATCCATACACACATCAACTTCACACATGCACACACTACACGTATCCTCAAAACCCGTATCCACACCAAAACACAAGGAACACATAAAATATGACCAAACCAAGAAAAGTGAAAGCCAGAGAGAAAGTGAGAGAAACCTCCAAGTGATGGGTGTCAAATCAGTAATGAAGGTAAGAGTAGCCAGAGAAAGGCAGCAATCCAAAGTAGCCGTCACATTCTCGGCCAGAGAAAATTACTTCTGGCAGCTTGTCATGGCGGGCTTAATCATCTGGTGACAATCGGGGCATTGCTGGGTGCTGGTGGGGGTGGGGCAGAGGAGTGGGGGTGAGGGCTTCTTGATTTGGTGACAATAGGGGTATTGCTGGGTGTTTGCGGGGAGTGGGGCAGAGGAGTGGGGGTGAGGGCTTCTTGATCTGGTGACAATAGGGGTATTGCTGGGTGTTTGCGGGGAGTGGGGCAGAGGAGTGGGGGTGAGGGCTTCTTGACCTGGTGACAATAGGGGTATTGTTGGGTGTTTGGGGGGAGTGGGGCAGGGGAGTGGTGGTGAGGGCTTCTTGATCTGGTGACAATAGGGGTATTGCTGGGTGTTTGGGGGAGTGGGGCAGAGGAGTGGGGTTTAGGGGCTTCTTTATCTGGTGACAAAAGGTTGTTTTCGCAAAGTGTGAGCGGAAAAAAGTCACGAGAAAAAATTCAACAAAAAAACGCACAAAAAAATAAAAAGTTATTTAAAAGACAAGTCTGAAAGAAACACATTAATTAAACAACCCCTACAAACAAAGTTTTCCGTATAAATCCTCTCTAAAATGTAATATCGAGTAATGGGGGAGGGGGTGTGGGGGGGGGAGGGGGTGTGGGGGGGGGGGGGGGGTCGAAACCGAAAATTTGACGAAGCATGCATTCAAATAATGCAACTTATAAGAATCTCAATTGGTGCCCCCCCCCCCCCCCGGCTCGCAACTGCACAATTTGTTCCACGCCCTTGAACTATATTTATATTCTAATGCACCACTCGTTTTTACACCGCAGAGTTATTTAAACAAATTTTTCATTTAAAAAAAAGAAAGAAATTATAACGCACCAATCGAACTTGCATTATTATACCAAAAAATAAAAAGAATCTCATTTAGCGCAGTCATCAGCACATTTTATTTCGCAAAATCAGAGTTATCGTGTTTGCTTTATCTTCCCCTTGAAAAACAGGAAAAACGGATTTTGGAGGGTTGGGTTTATTGGATACTTCCTATTGTATAAAGTATACTTCCTATTGTATAAAGTATACTTCCTATTGTATAAAGTATACTTCCTATTGTATAAAATATGCCTCCTATTGTATAAAGTATACTTCCTATTGTATAAAGTATACTTCCTATTGTATAAAGTATACTTCCTATTGTATAAAGTATACTTCCTATTGTATAAAGTATACTTCCTATTGTATAAAGTATACGTCCTATTGTATAAAGTATACTTCCTATTGTATAAAATATGCCTCCTATTGTATAAAGTATACTTCCTATTGTATAAAGTATACTTCCTATTGTATAAAGTATACTTCCTATTGTATAAAGTATACTTCCTATTGTATAAAGTATACTTCCTATTGTATAAAGTATACTTCATATTGTATAAAGTATGCTTCCTATTGTATAAAGTATACTTCCTATTGTATCATAATTCTTCAAATTTCATCAGTAGTCACATGCAGTCTGATTTTATTTGATACAGCAGCCTGCTTCACTCCACGTGACAACACCCTGTTAGTTACAGACTCACACTACAGCAGCCTGCTTCACTCCACGTGACAACACCCTGTTAGTTACAGACTCACACTACAGCAGCCTGCTTCACTCCACGTGACAACACCCTGTTAGTTACAGACTCACACTACAGCAGACTGCTTCACTCCACGTGACAACACCCTGTTAGTTACAGACTCACACTACAGCAGCCTGCTTCACTCCACGTGACAACACCCTGTTAGTTACAGACTCACACTACAGCAGCCTGCTTCACTCCACGTGACAACACCCTCTTAGTTACAGACTCACACAACATTTCACAATCAGGGACATTACTTGTGAAAAGGAGTAACTCCATTGTTATAAAGGATTAATGCATGATGTAAAATGGTCATGTGTTCAGTAAACATGAATATAATGTTCATTCAATGGGACAGCGTATATATTTGTGGTAAATAAATGTTCGTAGCGTAATAGGAATAAATCAAGTATAGCCGAGTGCCATAATTGAGGAAATAAGACCCGCCTTGTTTTCATCCTTATTTGAAGCACTTAACAAGCCAACTATAAACTCATGATGGTTCTCAAACAAGAATAACAAGTATACAGATAAACTCACCATTACCGATCCGAGGAGGGTCCGAGCGTTCAAATGAGGATTGATACAATGACAGAACCACATTGACATGAAACCTATCTTTAACATCAGAATCAACATACATATAACTTATTTCCGGATAGAATCTTAATGAAATTTTGGAGGGGGTGAACATGTCGAAATACGTCTTAAAATAAACAGTTATTTCCCGTAACGTTCCTGCACCAATGACATGCGTCTTTATGGGGTGGGCTGGTAAGAAGAGGGGGGGGAAAAAAAGGGGGGGGGGCTTTACCAGAAAAAGAATAACGGAGATCTTGAGTACAATGTCGAATTCCTTAACAAACGTTAAATGAGTTCACATGCTGTCCTTTAGTTTCACATGCCGTCCTTTAGTTCACATGCCGTCCCTTTGGTTCACATGCCGACCCTTTAGTTCAAATGCCGTCCCTTTGGTTCACATGCCGCCCCTTTGGTTCACATGCCGTCCTTTGGTTCACATGCCGTCCTTAGGTTCACATGCCGTCCTTTAGGTTCACATGCCGTCCTTTAGGTTCACATGCCGTCCTTTTGGTTCACATGCCGTCCTTTAGGTTCACATGCCGTCCTTTAGGTTCACATGCCGTCCTTTAGGTTCACATGCCGTCCTTTAGGTTCACATGCCGTCCTTTAGGTTCACATGCCGTCCTTTAGGTTCACATGCCGTCCTTTAGGTTCATATGCCGTCCTTTAGGTTCACATGCCGTCCTTTAGGTTCACATGCCGTCCTTTAGGTTCACATGCCGTCCTTTAGGTTCACATGCCGTCCTTTAGGTTCACATGCCGTCCCTTTGGTTCACATGCCGTCCCTTAGGTTCACATGCCGTCCTTTAGGTTCACATGCCGTCCTTTAGGTTCACATGCCGTCCTTTAGGTTCACATGCCGTCCTTTAGGTTCACATGCCGTCCTTTAGGTTCACATGCCGTCCTTTAGGTTCACATGCCGTCCCTTTAGGTTCACATGCCGTCCTTTAGGTTCACATGCCGTCCTTTAGGTTCACATGCCGTCCTTTAGGTTCACATGCCGTCCTTTAGGTTCACATGCCGTCCTTTAGGTTCACATGCCGTCCTTTAGGTACACATGCCGTCTTTTAGGTTCACATGCCGTCCTTTAGGTTCACATGCCGTCCTTTAGGTTCACATGCCGTCCTTTAGGTTCACATGCCGTCCTTTAGGTTCACATGCCGTCCCTTTGGTTCAGGGAGAAGTGGCACGTGTTTAATAGTGTTTGCTTGAAACCAGTATTTCCCTAATGCTGGGTCATGAACCGGTACCGGGCCACAAAATCAAAATGACCGGGTCACTACAAGAATAAACGTTGGAAGATCTTGGTTAGATCATAATGGCGTACTCATTAATACATTTTAATCTTGGTTAGATGTACTCATTAATACATTTTAATCTTGGTTAGATCATAATGGCGTACTCATTAATACATTTTAATCTTGGTTAGATCATAATGGCGTACTCATTAATACATTTTAATCTTGGTTAGATCATAATGACGTACTCATTAATACATTTTAATCTTGGTTAGATCATAATGACGTACTCATTAATACATTTTAATCTTGGTTAGATCATAATGACGTACTCATTAATACATTTTAATCTTGGTTAGATCATAATGGCGTACTCATTAATACATTTTAATCTTGGTTAGATCATAATGGCGTACTCATTAATACATTTTAATCTTGGTTAGATCATAATGGCGTACTCATTAATACATTTTAATCTTGGTTAGATCATAATGGCGTACTCATTAATACATTTTAATCTTGGTTAGATCATAATGGCGTACTCATTAATACATTTTAATCTTGGTTAGATCATAATGGCGTACTCATTAATACATTTTAATCTTGGTTAGATCATAATGGCGTACTCATTAATACATTTTAATCTTGGTTAGATCATAATGGCGTACTCATTAATACATTTTAATCTTGGTTAGATCATAATGGCGTACTCATTAATACATTTTTTTAAGGCAGTTTGAGTTAATGCTTTATTATAATATGTGAACTGCTTGTCAATCATATCTGATATAGATAACTATACGACAGTATAGACGATACCAATGTTGATGGGTCACGAAGCAGAAGCAGAAAAATAAAAGGATGACGAAAACAAAAGTTTGGGAAACGCTGCTTGGAACCAATTGTGTTTCATTCCAAGCTGCCTAAAGCGATCTTCCCACTGTTGCCCATCGGTCAGGTTACAACCAAGCAGGCTTTAATTATTTCTCTAAACCGTATTGATATCCTCCTATTACCGCTCTGAAACCGTGCCTCAGTCGACGTACATGGGAAATGAGAGAGCTAGGCTCAGCGCACGGCATGCCAGCGTACATGGCCAATGAGAGAGCCAGGCTCAGAGCCCGGCATGTCAGCGTCCATGGGAAATGAGAGAGCCAGGCTCAGCGACCGGCATGCCAGCGTACATGGGAAATGAGAGCCAGGCTCAGCGCACGGCATGCCAGCGTACATGGCCAATGAGAGAGCCAGGCTCAGAGCCCGGCATGTCAGCGTCCATGGGAAATGAGAGAGCCAGGCTCAGCGCCCGGCATGCCAGCGTACATGGGAAATGAGAGAGTCGCAGGCTCAGCGCCCGGCATGCCAGCGTACATGGGAAATGAGAGAGCCAGGCTCAGTGCCCAGCATACCAACGTACATGGGAAATGAGAGAGCCAGGCTCATCGCCAGTGTTATACATGCAGGTTTTCTAATATTTTTTTTCATCCTTATCGTAGTATTTCGTTGAAAAAATCCTCACGTTCCTGGTCTCTAAAGTGAGACGGCTGAATGTTTTACATTAAGGTACTCTAACTTATTGTGTGGGGTATAGCTAAGAAAAAGAAAGAATCGTGGGGCATCAGGATAAAAAATGTGCCTACGTGGATCGGAAAATAACAAACACTGATCATAGTTGTATGCTAACTTACCTCACTGATCACATTACTGTGTGCTAACTTACCTCACTGATCACATTAATGTGTGCTAACTTACCTCACTGATCACATTACTGTGTGCTAACTTACCATACTGATCACATTACTGTGTGCTAACTTACCATACTGATCACATTACTGTGTGCTAACTTACCTCACTGATCACATTACTGTGTGCTAACTTACCTCACTGATCACATTACTGTGTGCTAACTTACCACACTGATCACATTACTGTATTGTAAATTGATGTAAAATTTTATGTAAGACATGTTGCTCTAAGACTTTCCAAATAAGGTGCTTTCTCCATCAACCCTGTAAGTTGTCATTGGGGCCCCACCATTTAATTGTTGGGCATCTTTGATCTATAATCTTACACTGGTGTGGTAGGAGGAAAACAATAACCGCAGCTTAATCTAGAAAACAGCATTCTTTTGAAGTTATAGACAGCCCCGTTGTATTGGTCTATTTTTTTGTGGTTATCGAAAATCCAACGAACAACACATATGAAACAATGAATAGACTTGAAAATGTTTTTAACATTTCAGAAAACTATGCACCATTAAATACCCCATTGTTACTTTAAGCACTTCTAGCTTCCTGACTCAACGTGTCATAACACAGGACCATCATAGCCTGACCTCGTTGGGCCGCGTCATGACACGTTCACTTACAGGTCGAGTAATTACTCACCCTCAGAGGACATGGCTTCCTGACTCAACGTGTCATAACACAGGACCATCATAGCTTGACCTCGTTGGGCCGCGTCATGAACACGTTCACTCACAGGTCCAGTAAGCACTCACACTGAGAGGACATGGCGAGAAGGCGTTATATGCCATGTCGAGAGCGCAGACCTTCCAAACGTGACTACATCAATGTCTGCCATGTCGAGAGCGCAGACCTTCCAAACGTGACTAAATCAATGTCTGCCATGTCATCACATAGAATAGTTCATCTGAGACTAAGCCTATTAGAGCCCTGGAATAGGCTTGTAAGGATTCAAAGCTCCGGATTCAAAATGAAAACAACGGCCAGACAACTAGGGCGTTATCTCCACTAAATGAAGTCATGCTTTCGATTTTGTGCAAGGTATTACACAATTAAAACATTAATACAACTCTGACCGGAAGTGGAACTCCCCAATTGAGAGACTGCACTTCAAGGAAACATCTTTCAAGTGACTTCCTATTGTACACATGTAATCTTTCAAGTGACTTCCTATTGTACACATGTAATCTTTCAAGTGACTTCCTATTGTACACATGTAATCTTTCAAGTGACTTCCTATTGTACACATGTAATCTTTCAAGTGACTTCCTATTGTACACATGTAATCTTTCAAGTGACATCACACTGTACACACGTATCTCAAAACTCTCCCATTTAGACAGTGCACTTCGCGAAACAGTAAAAGACGCAACAAAATCGTTCAAGTGAATTCCTACTGTACATATGTATCTTAAGTGACATCCTACTTTACACATGTATTTTAAGTGACATCCTACTTTACACATGTATCTTAAGTGACATCCTACTTTACACATGTATCTTAAGTGACATCCTACTTTACACATGTATCTTAAGTGACATCCAACTGTACACATGTAACATCCTACTGTACATATGTATCTCAAAACTCCCCCATTTGGACATAGCATTTCGCGAAACAGTTAAAGAAGCAGCAACATCTTTTAAGTGACTTATGCTAAACACATCTCAGAACGTTTGCGGTGCGTCTGTCTGAGCAAAGGGGAGACAACGACGCATTTCCGCTGGGGCGTGATGGGAAAAAAACTGCTGGGGCGTGATGAGAAGTGTTTGTTGGGTCATGATGGTAATGTTTGTAGGTGCATGACGGTAAGTGATTATTGGGGCATCCTGGAAAGATTTGAAATACAATCAGGAAAAAAAAAAGAAAGACTAAGAACTTAACAGTTAAAATTTAAGTAATTTTATGTGTGACTACATTAAAATTGTCTGATGTTCAGAGACTTATTTCCTGAACGCTTTCTCTCTCCGCCCGTGGACAACAATAAAACACATTCCATTCCTAAGAAACAAAAAAAATTCCATTCCAAAGAAACAAAACATTCCATTCCAAAGAAACACAAAATAGTACACTCCGCCATTCCGTGTGAATACCACGACAGGTCAAAACAACAATGACATATTCATGGGACATTACTCTAACAACTGATCGTACGTGTCAACAGAGCGACCATTTTCTTGGGCAGAAGTACGAGCCACATACAACAATAAGCTGAAATATTTAAATTAGCTCAAATCAGACCAATCGGATGAAATAATCTTAAACAGCAAAAGTCCTTAAGTCAGGGCTTTGTTGAGGTATTTGTGTGTGTGGAATAAACTAGGGCATCTCAAAATAGTGGTCCGCGGTCCGGGATAGACTCCGGAGCCCCCAATCACCTGACCACAAAAAAAAAAAAACGAAAAATTAAAATAACTTTTAATAATAACAATAATAAATGAAATATGCACAGGTCCTGCCTCCAATGTGTTTCATTCCTCCGGTCCGTTAAACGCAAAGGTTTGAGAATCTTGCAACATACCAATTTACAACCTCCTTGGTATAACTTATTTCTACTAAATAAGGAGAGCAATCTAACTCTATCACCTAACCGACTTCATGAATTCTATTCCATGACCCTCAAAGGAAACATCAACCAGATTCCTCTCATGATAATAAGTGGAAAAGAATGGATTTAGGTGGGGGGTGGTGTAATAAGCCTAACCATTGGCACAATAAGAGAGGGGGGTAATAAGCCTATCCATTGGTAAATAAGGGAGGGGGGTAATAAGCCTATCCATTGGCACAATAAGAGAGGGGGATAATAAGGCTATCCATTGGCACAATAAGAGAGGGGGATAATAAGGCTATCCATTGGCACAATAAGAGAGGGGGTTAATAAGGCTATCCATTGGCACAATAAGAGAGGGGGATAATAAGGCTATCCATTGGCACAATAAGGGATGGGGGTAATAAGCCTATCCATTGGGACAATAAGGAAAGGGGGGGGGGGTAATAAGCATATACATTTGCACAATCAGGGAGGGGGGTAATAAGGCTTTCCATTTGCATTATAAAGCTAATGTTATACGGCAATTAGTAATATCAACTTCCACTCGTTACAGAGCTGCAGCTAAAGTTAACTATGACATATTGGACTAATTACTGCATGAACGTGACGACTAGTTTCTACAGAGTATTTATAGCGCTTGAAGCTAAGCAGCTCACGGTGTTCACAGTGGCCTCTTCACATCAACAGACTTACTGCAGCAATCTCAGTGGGCCCCTCACATCAACAGACTTACTGCAGCAATCTTAGTGGGCCCCTCACATCAACAGTCTTATTGCAGCAATCTCAGTGGGCCCCTAACATCAACAGACTTACTGCAGCAATCTCAGTGGGCCCCTCACATCAACAGTTTTACTGCAGCAATCTCAGTGGGCCCTTCACATCAACAGTCTTACTGCAGCAATCTTAGTGGGCCCCTCACATCAACAGTCATACTGCAGCAATCTCGCCGATAACTAACGAAAGGAGACTTACGTTGAATTTTCATTAAAGTCATTACATTTCAATCGATCGACATTGGCGTAGATCTAGGAGTATTCGCAGTCGAAGAGTCAGACTTTTTCCCGGAGTAAGAAACCACTAGCTCAGCGGTTCTCAACCTTTGGATCGCGACCCTTTTGGGGGTCGAACGATCCTTTCACAGGGGTCGCCTAAGACCATCGGCAAACACATATACTCTACAGTTATGAAGTAGCAACTAAAATAATTTTGTTGTTGGGGGTCGCCACAATATGATGAAATGTATGTAAGGGTCGCGGCATTAGGAAGGTTGAGAACCACTGCAATAGCTTTAAAAATAAAATCTTCAATCAGTCTCTGTTTTTTTTTTAAAGGTGGGGGGGGGGGGATCAATCTGGATTCGACACCTTTGCCCTTAAGAGAAAAAAATGTGTTGAATAATATATTAGTATATGTTACACAATTAATTAGAAAATAAACTCAAAACTACCAACTTCCATTGCAGATTGACAAATCCAACTTCACACGTGTGTTACTGTGACGCACGCTAAACCAAAACATCTTGGCGCCCTTTAATTCCATTAAAAACTATGCGCAAATTAATGGGCTTATGTAAAGGTACACTGCATCCTTGTATAGAAACAATACCCCATCCGCTGCCAGCTGGAACAAGAGCTCATACAAAACATAACAAAACAGACTTCCCGTCGGAGACAACTGTGATCTCATCAAAGCTGGACGGGGTTTCCTCCCCTCGGCTTATTTCCCCCAAGTCTTTAAAAAGAGATTAAATATTCCCAATGTGTACCTCGAGCACAAATCAACGCGCTAGGCTTACAATGGTGTAACTACAGATTAAATTGCGTACTGCAGTTACAAGTAACAGTAACTCCTTTAGAAGACCAAGTCTACACAGTATGTTAACACTGAAATAACTTTTAGAGAAGAAAATTACAAGTGAGGCTTAATAATTTGTATATTACATAAAAGGTGTAATGGGAGCGCGGGAAATGTAAAGTACTAATTATACATGATACACAGTTAAGCAAATAAACATTATCTATGTGAAATTTTGCGTAAAATCCCATTATGTTTAAGGAACTCCTGGATAGTTTAATTTTTTTTTAAAAGTTTTTTTTAGTAATTTGAGGACTAATTAAACAACCATTAAAAAAATTGTTCGCATTAATCCTTTATAAAATCTAATATCGAGAAATGGGGGTTGGGGCTAAAAGTTTGACAAAACATGCATGCGAGTAACACGCTTTATAAGAATCCCCATTAGCGCCCCCCCCCCCCCCCAACCGGCTCGCATCCGCACATTTTTTTAACGCCCCTGAACTGAATTAATATTTTAACTCCCACCCTCTTTGACAGAGCAGATGTATTTCACTAATAATTTTAGTTTTTTGTTTTTAACAAAAGAAAATATTACGCACCAAACGCGCTCCAGTTATTTTTTAAGAAGTAAGAATCTCATTTTACGCAGTTATCGGGAATTTCATTTTATCTCCCCCTTTAAAAACGAGAAAAACTGATTTTTGGGGGTCGAGGGCTGGGGCTAAAAATGTGATCGAATGTGTTGTCATCGGCAATGAGTCTATGTGCCACGATTCAGCTCGATAGGTTGTCGTGAAGTGGGTAAATTAGCTGTCCGAAGATTTTGCCAGTCCGATGCCCAGCCAGTCCGATGCCCTGCCAGTCCGATGCCCTGCCAGTCCGATGCCCAGCAAGCCACGAACAAAAGCGAAGTTAGTATTAAGGATTTTAAAAGTATAACAGAAGGGATTATACAGTTGGACCTGGACAGCACTGGTCAACAGAAGGGATTATACAGTTGGACCTGGACAGCACTGGTCAACAGAAGGGATTATACAGTTGGACCTGGACAGCACTGGTGAACAGAAGGGATTATACAGTTGGACCTGGACAGCACTGGTCATCATAATCAGGAGCGTCTATCCCCTTCTATCTGGGAATTTTCAGACTGGGATATTCGAGGGGCTAACGTGCAAAATAATAAGCATAGCAGAATGCATCCCTGCAGTGAAAAAATGACCTAGGATTTTACTCTAAGCGCCATTCATATCTTTTTCGAACCGATCTCACTGAATATACAGTTGATGTAGACATGACGGCATTGTACATAATACACGGTGCAATAAAGCAATAGACGTGTACAATGTAGGATTATAATAAATTACATGAACGAACTTCCTTAACTTTCCAACTTCTAATGTTGCCGTCTTGAGAAAATTGCCATTGGCTTGCTTACCCTAGCAATGCTATATTTACATATCTGAAGGAGCTACTATTAGATCTAAATATGGAAAAGATAAGGGAAACAACAAATCCGTTTCCATTTTTGTTTTAAAAAGTGTATTAAAATCAACCAATAAGAAAGAAGCCGTGGGTGTAGGGCGGTTTCGTGGGTCCCAAATAACGTGCTTATGTCTCGCAACGCTTTCACTAGTCCTGACCAAAACATATTTATTACATACTGGAGACTCCACTAACGCTCGATCTTTGTCGGGCAGAGTTGGACTCGGTAACGCGAGACGTGTGCCGTCTGACTTTATAATGTTTTGTGTCTTATCATTAGGGTTTCTCAAACTCCTCTCTCTCTCTTGAACACTAGTGTGCCGTCTGACTTTATAATGTTTTGTGTATTATCATTAGGGTTTCTCAAACTCCTCTCTCTCTCTGGAACACTAGTGTGCAGTCTGACTTAACAGCCTGTGTCTCCTCAGCCATGTGGACAATTTAACACACATGTGGTAGCATATTCACTTGAAGCTTTACTTGAATTATTTAGTTAATTACACCGGCGTCCTTTCTACTACGTGTTTGTCTCCTATTCCCAGTAAGAAGCTTGAGACAGCTGTTTTAGAACACAAGTAGTTCAGATCCTGTCTCCGTTGGTCTTAGTCAAACAGTTCATAAAAGGTATACAAACAAGACATTTGGTCAGTTCATCTCTAAAACATCTGCTGTGCTTCGCAGTCTAATATCCAAACAATGTTTATCAAATGTATATTTATTTTCTTTACAGTTTAGAGACTCGATTTGCGTTAATTAGGAGACAGGAAATCAGGTGCTAACATTCGGCTTTCAATCTCTTCTTCTTTCTTTCATCTCCAATATACTTCTTTCTTTCATCTACAATATACTTCTTTCTTTCATCTCCAAATCACTAACTTAATGATCATATTCTATACATGACTATCTCACTATCGCACAAGACAGAGTTAAACTCTGCCTGTATAGCAGCATTTTAACATTAGCTAAATGTCAAGTGTGACAACTTGCTACCGGTGACAACTCAGAGAACTCCTACAATTTTTAACAGAGGACATCTGAAGGAATACCGGTGCACGTCTATTTGTAGATGGGAAAATTACAAATGTGACCTCCAAATTGATACACAGAGACACAATCCGTGTATTCAATTTGTGACTAGCTCCATATCATTGACAATTTGATAATGGTTACAGTCACATCCGGCGCCCATCTACACTCCGCGAAAATGAAAATGATCGGAGTACACTCTGCGCCAATTAAATATGGACCTATATAATTTATATATATATATAGAATATCTAGAATATCTTAACGCAGAAGATTGATGTTAAAATAGTGAGTGCATGGGGAGGGGGGGGGGGAGTCCCATTAGTTTTTAATTATTAAAGACCTATTTCGTTGAAGCATACGGAACCAACAACATTGACAAAACTTTTGACCAGGAATTACATGTGTTTATTATTTGAACATTTGAATTATTGTAATTAAAATTTATTTTAAATCTGAAATTAAAAATCTTAATTTGTATGTACTGCATCAAAGTAAAGAAAGTAGATAATTTTATATTATAATGTATATTACAATTTATATTACAATGTATGCTACAATTTATATTACAATGTATATTACGATTTATATTACAATGTATACAAATACAACAATTTATATTACAATGTATACTACAATTTATATTCCAATGTATGCTACAATTTATATTACAATGTATACTACAATTTATATACAATGTATACTACAATTTCTATGACAAAGTATATTACGATTTATATTACAATTTATACTACAATTTATATTACAAAGTATATTACGATTTATTTTGCAATGTATACTACAATTTATATTATAATGTATACTACAATTTATATTCCAATGTATACTACAATTTATGTTACAATGTATACTACAATTTCTATGACAAAGTATATAACGATTTCTATGAAAATTTAAAGTAGATAATTTCCCTGACCTCTATGATGACTGTTGGGAGTCCGAGGCATATGTGCATCAAGGACCCACAATATTGTCTGACCTGTATGATGACTGCTGGGAGTCCGAGGCATATGTGCATCAAGGACCCACAATATTGTCTGACCTGTATGATGACTGCTGGGAGTCCTAGGCATATGTGCATCAAGGACCCACAATTTTGCCTGAGCTATTATTTTAAACTAGAAATAACACCTCCATGATGTTCCTTTGAGTTATCCAGCGGCGTGGAGAAAAGCGATTTGCTGTGTGGGAACCAGCTTATAATCCTAAACAAGAATAATCCCAGGCCTTGTGGGTCGTCCAGGCAAGTCTACACCATCGTCACATCGTCGTTTTTTAAAAAGTTTCCACCGACCAAGAAAACCTTGCTCCACCCAATGACAGCTCGTTGCACTGTTGCACTGCTGCGTTGTTACACTGCTGCATTGTTGTACTGCTGCATTGTTGCACTGCTGCACCTAACTTCACCCAAAACTAATCAATAAGGCGTGCTTGACATTTTTTTTTAAATTTTAAATCTATTTTTCAACATTATGTTCCAATTTTTTTAAAACTTTATAAATTTAACAACTTGCAAATTTTTGGAGAGAAAAAAAGTGAAACTTATTAAATCTTAAAGATAAAAATCTTAAATGTTTTTGTTGTTTGTTGAAACATTAGTTAACAATGGCAAAAAAAAAGTAACTATAATTATATATTATTTTCGAGAGCGTGTGGGGGAAAAAAAAGGGGGGGGGGGGCGTCATTTTTTTCACTCGGTTAAAATCAAGTGAAACTAAAGTTTGTGATTGGCGGGTACAGTTCTCGCTTATTTTTTGGTTCATTGAGTTCAAGTGAAAGTGTGATATCGTTTGGACTCAATTTATCCACCTCCAATTAATTTATGTTTAATAACAAGACGATAACTAAGACAAGATCACCGTAAGGTTAACATAGCTTTACCTGCTATTTTCAAAGCCTAAATAAGTCTAATAAATAATATATGTCTGCTTCATATTCTTGGGAGTTATACAATTGATTTGTGTGACTATAATTTGCTAAAACAGAAAGTTTGGTAACTGAAATTCTGTAATGAGTAAGTACAGAACACAATTTTCGGTGTTTTTCGGTAGTTATCGAAGTGCGTACTAAAGCACTATTAATACATTTTTAAAAAATGTAAGAATTTGCACACTGTAATTTAAGGTGTAGTTAAATATTACGCCTAAATACAATAAACAAAATACAAACTCAAATTGAGATAAATACCTAACTAGTAAAAAGTATAAATCTAAAATTAAATTGTGTGTGTTTGTGTGTATGAGAGAGAGAGACATAGAGAGAATGGGGGGTTAGGGAGATCGAGAGAGACAGAGAGAGAGAACAAGAGAGAGAGGTTGTCCATTCCCTACATACAATAGAAAAACCACCTCTATCACCAACATACAGAGGAGCTCTCCATGGGAGAACACGCTTGGCCCATAATCTTCAGTGGCCAAATGGGAGAAAGTGCCGATAAGGCAATGTGATTCTAAGTTTCATAAATACAACATTTGAATATTGGTATAAAACAAACAAGATCACAGAATAAACACGTGTGGTGCGTGCCAAACTGCCTTTAGTCCATTCATTGCTGACCATGATATGACCACGTATCTCATACAATTAAGACAAGTGGTGCGTGCCAAACTGCCTTTGGTCCATTCATTGCTGACCATGATATGACCATGTATCTCATACAATTAAGAACTGCCTTTAGTCCATTCATTGCTGACCATGATATGACCATGTATCTCATACAATTAAGACAAGTGGTGCGTGCCAAACTGCTTTTAGTCCATTCATTGCTGACCATGATATGACCATGTAGCATTTGCTGGCCCAACCAGTTGGAACAGCCTTCCTGACGCTCTCAAAAACAGCCAAACGCTGGAGTCCTTCAAAACAAATTTAAAAACTCATCTATTTCGCAAACACCTGCTGGAATGATGTTGTCTACCATCTTTTCCAGCTTGTTATTATCTCCCAGCTTTGTTTTTGTACCGCGCTTCGAGCCTTTGGGGATGAAGCGTGATTGTTCAAATGAACTTTATTATTATTATTATTATACAATTAAGAACTGCCTTTGGTCAATTCGTTGCTGACCATGATATGGCCATGTATCTCATACAATTAAGAACTGCCTTTATTCCATTCGTTGCTGACCACGATATGACCATGTATCTCATACAATTAAGAACTGCCTTTGGTGAATTCGTTGCTGACCATGATATGACCATGTATCTCATACAATTAAGACACGTGGTGAGTGCCAAACTGCCTTTGGTCAATTCGTTGCTGGCCATGATATGGCCATGTATCTCATACAATTAAGTCAAGTGGTGCGTGCCAAACTGCCTTTGGTCAATTCGTTTCTGACCATGATATGACCATGTATCTCATACAATTAAGACAAGTGGTGCGTGCCAGACTGCCTTTGGTCAGACAATTATGTTCACGTTTAACATTGGGGTGGGGGCTATTTAAACTCTCCTAACAAATCCTTCCGCCCCCACCCGGCGTTTGTCAAGTATGGTGTGGGGGAGGGGACGGGTGTTCACTGACCAGTCCTGTCTGAATGCCCATCATACAAGTAGGTGAATTCGCGACATTATTATTATACGGCTAAACCCTAGAGCTAAGATTATACTCCAAAACCCTTGAGCTATGATTATACTTCAAAACCCTAGAGCTAACATTATACCACAAAAGCCTAGAGCTAAGATTATAATCCAAAAGCCTAGAGCTAAGATTAAATTACAAAAGCTTAGAACTAAGATTATACTCCAAAAGCCTAGAGTTAAGATTGTACCCCAAACCCTAGATCTAAGATTATACTCCAAAAGACTAGAGTTTAAGGCCATATAGCTTCAGACGTCCAGTAACAAAATTTTTATTATTAAGCCATTGGTCTCCTTACTCCAATTTATTTGCAATTTTAATAAAAAAACAAATAAGCTTTTTAAGATGGCTGCAGTTTAAAAAATAAAAAGAAAGTGGGGGGGGGGGGGGGTGTGATGGGTTGTAACTCGTATTTGATTAAGGAACATCGTTACAAATCATGTAAACCACCAAAACTCCATAACGTGAGGTTCAGCTGTGATTCCACTGTCAGCAGACGTGTTGGATACAGCCTGACATTAATTCACTAATAATTAATTTGTCCACAGAATGACGCCAACCAGCTTTTATTTCTCTATGATAAATAAAGTTTTGAACTAGTTTCCATTTCTTGTCGTATTTTCATTTGTCTTATCTGCCGAGGAAGGCTCTTAGTCTTAGCCGAAACGCTCTTATCTTATTGTCATGTCTGCTGAGGAAGACTCGTAGTCTTAGCCGAAACGCTCTTATCTTATTGTCATGTCTGCTGAGGAAGACTCTTAGTATTAGCCGAAACGCTCTTATCTTATTGTCATGTCTGCTGAGGAAGACAATTAGTCATAGCAGAAACGCTCTTATTTTATTGTCATGTCTGCTGAGGAAGACTCTTGGCCGAAAAGCTCTCATCTTATTGTCATGTCTCTCGGTTCAAGCTTCCAACCACCTCCTCAACTATTTCTCTAAACACTATTGGCCAACATTAAATCCGAAACACTACAAACGAGTACAGGTCACATCAAACAGACCCACTTCTTCTTTCAGGCATTTAACTATCCGAAATGTCAGAGTGAAAAAAAAATGGGAGAGGGTTATCCGTCCTTGACCCTGAGTGTCAAACATAATTGCTTGTAACACTGGCATTTACAGCGCGCAGGATATCAGACACATGCATAAATAATTGGCTGCTAAGAAGTGACAGGGCGGTGAACAATAGGGAGCCCTTGTCTATGGATTTACAATAGAGATGTAGAGACGGGGGCAGTAAAATCTGTCCAGCAGAGAGAGAGAGGGAGAGAGAAAGAAAATTGAATAACCCTAATTTGTGTTTTCTGTAAAACTGGGAGCATTGCCTTGTATCGGCATTTTTTGATGTTGAGCCAATTCCAAAGACTTGCTTTATGATGAGTGCCACTTCCAAAGAATTGCTTTATGATGAGTGCCACTTCCAAAGACTTGCTTTATGATGAGTGCCACTTCCAAAGACTTGCTTTATGATGAGTGCCACTTCCAAAGACTTGCTTTATGATGAGTGCCACTTCCAAAGACTTGCTTTATGATGAGTGCCACTTCCAAAGACTTGCTTTATTATGAGTGCCACTTCCAAAGACTCGCTTTATGATAAGTGCAACTTCCAAAGACTGGATTTATGATGAGTGCCTTTCCAAAGACTTGCTTTATGATGAGTGCTCTGAGACTGTTCCCAAACAAATAAAGTGATTCTTTGTTTGATGCTTAACAAGTGACGTAATGAGTGTCACTGACCGGGATGTGCTATCAGGGGTTTGGGGGGGGGGGGGGGGGAATAACA
Source organism: Omphiscola glabra (assembly GCA_964017045.1). Taxonomy (NCBI): domain Eukaryota; kingdom Metazoa; phylum Mollusca; class Gastropoda; family Lymnaeidae; genus Omphiscola; species Omphiscola glabra. The sequence goes on along the minus strand of OZ024804.1, from coordinate 31,341,661 downwards.
ATACAAGTGCATATCACAGTAAGCTTTTACAGCAAATTTCTCATACAATTAGCAGTCACTGTAAAAGGTTTTTTGTTTATTTTATTTTGGGGGGGGGGGGGGGGGGGAGGGGGCGCAAGCTGAATAATATAGAGACGTTTTTTTAGCACCACTCCCAAGTTTTGAGTTGAGGTGAGGAGAGAGAAAATTACAATATTCATTTCTCTGTAGTTAAGTAAGAACAGGAATAATTTCTAGGGAAAACTGAATCAGCGATGACAAAACTCTACACATCTCTGCAGTGCATCGCGCTAGAAACTGAATCAGCGGTGACAAAACTCTACACATCTCTGCAGTGCATCGCGCTAGAAACTGAAGGATGCACCATATTCTTTTCGAAACTAGTCTGTTCTTTCTCATTACGCTATGTGAGAAGAGGTCAAAGTTGATACTCGTCTAACATGGTTCCTTTAAAACAAAGTTTCTACTGACACTTGACCTGACCACTGATCGTTTCATTGTTTGATTTTAACATCCTCTTGCCAGAATACCTCAATGTTCCTCTAAATCTGGAGAGACTGCCAAGTCTCGTCTTACATTTTCATCTTTTACAATATCAAAAAATGACATTGCGATTTATATATGCCAAGATGTAATTGAACAATTGGAATCGAGGTACAGCCAAAATTACATGGCCCCGATTTTAACACATATTTTTAATTATATATCGCTTAAATGTAACAAGAATATGAACGGTTGGTAGTACGGTCAGATAGGAGATGCTGCTAACAAAGCGAAAGTTCGTATGAGGAAGAAATCTATGTACTTGCTATTGTAGTGGCATCCAATATTTAATGCCAACCCGTAGCGGAGTGATTGTACCCGGAGTGATTGTACCCGGAGTGATTGTACCCGGAGTGATTGTACCCGGAGTGATTGTACCCGGAGTGATTGTACCCGGATTGATTGTACCCGGAGTGATTGTACCCGTCTTATTTCCCAGCATATGCTCCAGTGTGTTTACATTGTTATTTTGACGGGAACCTTTCTTTGAAACCCTTACATATTCATTGTACTACTTAATGTACGTGTGAATCATGTCAAACGTTTGAATAGTGACCCATTTCGAGTATTTGATCATAGAAACCAAGCCCACACAACCTGGGCCCTACTATGTCCATGCTGCAGACTGATGGTACCGAAGATTTTTCATCCTATTTCTTGCTACACTCAAATGCTTCTTTAACGTGCGAAATTTAAAATAAAATAATACAAAATAACATTTATTTGTTGGATTATACTTTTTTTTTTTTTTTTTTTTTTTTTTTTTTTTTTTTGCATTGATATAAATATGGTATCTTTCGAAATGAGCGAAATAAGTAAGTTAGTGGTCGCTGATTTTACTTTTATAAATAGACTATTTTTAGTGTGTCTTTCAATGGGAAAGTTTATTTGTATTGAAGTAGCATACATACAGTAGCTTGGTGTTAAAAAACAACTAATCTTAAATTTGCCGCTTTCAACATAGACACAAGCAATTGTATAAGATTGCAAAATTACAATACAAAACTTGAGAAAAGCCACACACAAAATATCAAGATGAATAGCACGTCAGAAAAAAAAATTAGATCGCCTCTCAGTTTCTAAAACGACATCAGAAGCTGGTTACCAAGTAGCAAGATGAATAGCACGTCAGAAAAAATGGATGCTATTGGTTAAGCATTTATTACACCAGCATGTATTGATGTGTGGATATCATTCGAATACTGCTGGGCCTAGTAATGCTAAGCAAGCAGAAAACGATTGAATGACATATTAACGCTACCCTATGTAAAAAGATTTTTTTTTGGTGGAAACACTTGTTAAATTTTTTTTTTTAAAGGCGAGAAATGTTCACTCCAAATGGATGAGACGATGGTTATTAATAAGAGAGCACAGGTCATAGGTCTTGTACGTTATGTTGAGGGCGCCATTTTTGCAAAAAACTTCCAGAGCGGACTACTGGTGAAGAGATGTTACGGGTCATTTATTGATTTCTTCACAACTTATGGAATCAAATTAGATAATTGTGTTTATGTGTGCACGCATGGTGCTGCTCAAGTATGGGTACTAATTAAACAGCCCCTAAAAACAATTTGGTTTTGTATAAATCCATTATAAAATGTAATATCGAGGCATGGGGGGGGGGGCCCTGAACATTTGACAAAATATGCATTCAAATAACGCAATTTATAAAAATCCTAATTAATGATCTCTACCCGCACCCCCACCCCCAAAGAAAAACAACCGCACATTTATTTTCAAGCCCCTGAATTATATTAATATTCGAATGACCCGCCAGGTTTTACACAGAAGATCAATTTTACCAACAATTTATTTTCAAAAATATTACCCACCAAAAGAATGTGTTGTTATCGGCAACGAGTCTATGTGCTGTTTCAGCTCGATAGGTTGACGGGAAGTGGGTCAATTAGCCGTCCGAATATTTTGCCAGTCCCCCACCCAACAAATAGGCACCCATTAGCAAAAGCGATTTAATATAATGAATTTTTTAAAAAAAGATTCGTTTCGCGTGTAAAAAGTGAAAATCAAACAGAACAAATTGAAACCCTAGTCCAGATCTAACTACGCCATGTTGTATCCAGTATGACGGCGCTCTCCACCCAGCGCAAAGACAAATATAGGGCGGGGGGGGGGGAGGAGATATAAATAAAACCACATACAAACACAATGAATTATAAATTGCCCTAGTACTAATTACTGTCGTCAAAGGCAGGAAGGTGATGGAGGCAGGGTGTTGAGGGGAAGGAGGCAGGGTGTTATATGCGTGTATGTGCGTGTGTGTGTGGAAGAAAAGGTAAGCTGTTAAGCTTCGAGGTGTAAGAAGCGAGGCGGATGACGTAATCTTATTGTGGGCTGGAGATGATTTTGTTTCCTGACGTGATCAGGGTAGAAGGCCTCTGAAACCGGTGTGCTGCGGCACACAGGCGTGACTTGAGACCATGCTAGGTGTGCTGCGGCACACTGGCGTGACTTTGGACCATGCTAGGTGTGATCGGCACACTGGTGTCACTTGAGACCATGCTAGGTGTGATCGGCACACTGGTGTCACTTGAGACCATGCTAGGTGTGAGCGGCACACTGGTGTCACTTGAGAACATGATATGTGTGCCGCGGCGACATTCCTCCAACTCCAAGCTTCAAAGGGGAAGAAAACTCGTGAAGACAATATACATTTGTTGATAGAAAAGATACAAGGCTTGACAAAATAACAAGCACGTTGTTATCATGTGGTTCTAAAGACACTTCGTCATCTCAATGTGTCTGAGGTCACGAGTAAAAGCTGCCTGATGCCAGGAGTAAAATGTGTCTGAGGCCATGAGTGAAATGTGTCTGGTGCCAGGAGTGCTCAATCCGAATCTAACAATTGTGCAAGGAATAAGCGCATTAATTAACGGACATGTATTTAAAGTCTCAATTTTCATTTAGATAAATCGATCCTTAGAAGAGATAAAAGCCTGCCACCCAGGCCTCACCAGCCTACCACCCAGGCCTCACCAGCCTGCCACCCAGGCCTCACCAGCCTGCCACCCAGGCCTCCCCAGCCTGCCACCCAGGCCTCACCAGCCTGCCACCCAGGCCTCACCAGCCTGCCACCCAGGCCTCACCATGTCAGTTATTTGTCAGTAGATACCTTCCTAAACATGAGACCCTTCATACAGGGCCGGCGCTAGGTGATGGCAAAGTGGGCGACCACCCAAGGCCCCGCGTTGCCCCGCGCGTTGCCGTAGTAAATTTATAATATATCTAAGCCAACTAATAGTTCCTAATCCAGTCAACACAATATTCGGAGTTATTAGATAGTCAAAAGTCAAATGGTTTGAAGGTCAGTCTGGCTCCCATGCTATCCCTTCGAAATGAATCTCGGGAAGACCTTTGTGCGCATGTTAAGCAGACGAAAGGGAATTAGGGAATTTTATACTGTACTGTATATAGACCCCTATAATTTTCGCTTAGTTTCGACGGTCATTGATTGACCTATTGCAAGAACCCCACTGGCTACGCCATGCTCGTCTCACGGAGTGAATCAATGCTATGGTCAATGGCAGCAGAACCACCACACCACCCGTATTAAGATGTCTATACTTGGACTCTAACTCACGGTGTGTGAGTTAATGGGAGGTCACTATTGGAGCACGCGTAACGGTCAGTTGGTCGTTAAATCGACATTCTTTGCGGTGTGAGCTAATACAGGCTCTTACTGTACTACATTAGATCGTCATTCAATATCGGATGTGAGCTAATAGAGGATCTTACATCGTCATTCAATATCGGATGTGAGCTAATAGAGGCCCTTACTGTACTACATTAGATCGTCATTCAATATTGGATGTGAGCTATTAGAGGTCCTTACTGTTCTACATTAGATGGTCATCCATTATTGGATGTGAGCTATTAGAGGCCCTTACTGTACTATATTAGATAGTCATCCAATATTTGAGTGAGCTTATAACGTTTTTTCTAAAAGAGTCTTAATAATTCGATAAACTTTTGAGTAAAAAAACACGTCTTATTGTCTATAAAACGACATAATTAAATGTGGTATAAGGCGGTTATTAATCAACGTCATTGACTATAAAGCAAGGCTATGAATGGTCTCTATTGATGCATACAAGTTCTGTAAAGCAAGGCTATGAATGGTCTCTATTGATGCACACAAGTTCTGTAAAGCTAGGCTATGAATGGTCTCTATTGATGCATACAAGTTCTGTAAAGCTAGGCTATGAATGGTCTCTATTGATGCATACAAGTTCTGTAAAGCTAGGCTATGTGTGGTCTCTATTGGTGCACACAAGTTCTGTCATGCTAGGCCATATGTGGTCTCTATAGGTGCACACAAGCTCTGTCATGCTAGGCCATATGTGGTCTTTATTGGTGCACACAAGTTCTGTCATGCTAGGCCATATGTGAACTCTATAGGTGCACACAAGTTCTGTCATGATGGCTATATGTGATCTCTATTGGTGCACACACGCTCTGTCATGCTAGGCTATAGGTGGTCTCTATTGGTGCACACAAGCTCTGTCATGCTAGGCTATATGTGATCTCTATTAGTGCACACAAGCTCTGTCATGCTAGGACATATGTGGTCTCTATTGGTGCACACAAGCTCTGTCATGCTAGGCTATGTGTGGTCTCTATTGGTGCACACAAGTTCTGTAAAGCTAGGCTTTGTGTGGTCTCTATTGGTGCACACAAGTTCTATAAAGCTATACTATGTGTGGTCTCTATTGGTGCACACAAGTTCTGTAAAGCTAGGCTTTGTGTGGTCTCTATTGATCTCACAGTGGTCTCTGTGAAATGTCTCACAGTGGTCTCTATGAAATGTCTCACAGTGGTCTCTGTGACATGTCTCACAGTGGTCTCTATGAAATGTCTCACAGTGGTCTCTGTGAAAGGTCTCATCGTGTTCTCTGTGAAATGTCTCACAGTGGTCTCTGTGAAATGTCTCACAGCGGTCTCTATGAACTGTCACTGGTGTGTCTATTAACGTCCTACAATGATTTGCATTAGAAAGTCAGGGCACATGGTGGAGCAGGTTGTTATAAACGTATACTGCACGTCTTTACTCCCGGGAAGCAAGGACGCCACATTAACTAATTTGAATCTTTTTGATCCACGCACTGTTCTGTTTGTGTTAGAAAGTAATAACAAATTTGAGACAGTAATCGCTTGAGACGGACTTACCCGAAGAACCCGGAGTGCATCTGGCCTTGAGAGTATCAACCGAAAGTCTGCAGAAAATTAAATAAAATAAATATTAGACATGCCTTTTGTGAAAAGATGACTTGGTTCTCTTCGAGAAACATGTTTTAGAGAATGTGATAAGTACACTGATGGTCTGCGGAAACGGATTTTCAGTCATCAGTTTCCCGGTCAGAAACCTAATACAATATTTTGTGCAAAATGGTGTGCATTCCTTAGACTCGAGACGTCCATGAGAGACTCCATGGCTGTGTATGCCCTATTATAAGAGCTGTGTTGGCCTCGATGTGAATAAAATCACTTAGGTAGGAAGAACAGCTTGCGAATTAAATTTAAAGACTTATTTTTTAATTTCGTACCGCGTCGGTGGTGCGTATGCACTGTTAAATTTCAAAAGTGAACTACGATGGTGCGTATGTACTGTAAAATTTCAAAAGTGAACTACGTTGGTGCGTATGCACTGTAAAATTTCAAAAGTGAACTACGTTGGTGCGTATGAACTGTAAAATTTCAAAAGTGAACTACGTTGGTGCGTATGCACTGTAAAATTTCAAGAGTGAACTACGTTGCTGCGTATGTACTGTAAACATTTCAAAAGAGTGAACTACGTTGGTGCGTATGTACTGTAAAATTTCAAGAGTGAACTGACGTTTTACACAATAACTTTCACGCCCGAATCATTTATTTTAAAATTTAACAAATAAAAAAAAACAAGTAAAAGATGGGAAGGAGCTTGGGGGAAAAAAGTTGCTGTGTCCGTGCTTCCAGCCTGGACACATAAAAGTTTGTGATGCGACGTGGAAACCATTAATAAATTTCACAAATACTCTTAACAGACAGCCAAGTGGCGTAGCTAGGGGATGAGGACAGCACCGGATGACTCCAACCCTGGCAACGCCACTGAGACAACCGTATTTGGGCGAATCGAACAGAGTTGTCAAACAGAAGGGTCAAGCATAAAGAGATATTCTCATTGTTGGGCGAATCAAACAGAGATGTCAAACAGAAGGGTCAAGCATAAAGAGATATTCTCATTGTTGGGCGAATCAAACAGAGATGTCAAACAGAAAAGTCAAGCATAAAGAGACATTCTCATTGTTGGGCGAATCAAACAGAGATGTCAAACAGAAAGGTCAAGCATAAAGAGACATTCTCATTGTTGGGCGAATCAAACAGAGTTGTCAAACAGAAGGGTCAAGCATAAAGAGATATTCTCATTGTTGGGCGAATCAAACAGAGATGTCAAACAGAAAAGTCAAGCATAAAGAGACATTCTCATTGTTGGGCGAATCAAACAGAGATGTCAAACAGAAGGGTCAAGCATAAAGAGACATTCTCATTGTTGGGCGAATCAAACAGAGTTGTCAAACAGAAAGGTCAAGCATAAAGAGACATTCTCATTGTTGGGCGAATCAAACAGAGTTGTCAAACAGAAAGGTCAAGCATAAAGAGACATTCTCATTGTTGGGCGCATCAAACAGAGTTGTCAAACAGAAAGGTCAAGCATAAAGAGACATTCTCATTGTTGGGCGAATCAAACAGAGTTGTCAAACAGAAAGGTCAAGCATAAAGAGACATTCTCATTGCTGATGAAATAAAAGCGCCACATGTTCTTCACTTAGGTAACCACCGCTACATCGTAACTTTCATTGACACAACTTCAACATTCAATTGTTTTAAACAAATCATTTTAGCAGAAGCTGCTTCCAGCCAGTCTAAGTTATTTCCAGTACGTGAAAACGTGTTCCATTTTTCAAAACATACGATGTGTGGGTGTGTGTTATATGTTAGGGCCGCATCAAACAGTCAACAAGTTCAGAGGTCAACATTGCGGTGAAGGTTGTAATCTACGACTATAAAACTATGACAGATCTACCAGTCCCAGTTTGTTCCTGACCTGACCCGAAATAAAACTATTTAACAAGAATGCTACCCAGACACACAGGTCTAAAAGGTTTACATTAATATAGTTGGCGCATTAAAGTATCCTTCCAAACTTCAAAATAATATCATCAGAGATGCCATCGAACAGAGACCTTGGGTTTACATCGCACGTCTAGACTGAACAGAGACCTTGGGTTTACATCAAACTTCTAGTCTGAATAGAGACCTGGGGTTTACAACGCACTTCTAGTCTGAATAGAGACCTTGGGTTCACATTGCACTTCTAGTCTGAACAGAGACCTGGGGTTTACATCGCACTTATAGTCTGAACAGAGACCTGGGCTTTACATCAAACTTCTAGTCTGAACAGAGACCTGGGGTTTACATCGCATTACTAGTCTGAACAGATACCTGGGGTTTACATCGCACTTCTAGTCTAAACAGAGACCTGACGTTTACATCGCACTTCTTATCTGAATAGGGACCTGGGGTTTACATCGCACTTCTAGTCTGAACAGAGATCTTGGGTTCACATTGCACTTCTAGTCTGAACAGCGACCTGGGGTTTACATCGCACTTCTAGTCTGAACAGAGAGCGATCTAACAAAGCTGTAATAACAAATCGTGTATTAAATCTCATTTTGTCCGCTTGACATATAAAAGTCCCAACTTGATTGATCGGTCTCATTCTAGATGCTGCTCGTCGATAGTCGTGGATAGTCATTTCAACAAAACAAAAAAAAGGCGAGGGAAAGGGGGAGGGGGGTATGTCTAAAAACAAGCAGATGTAAACGTATTTTTTTTTTTTTGGTGATTCTATACATGAGTTGTTTTCCAGTGGCGAGATTTAATATATTTGCTGTAGGAGGCCAAACTTACGTTGTAATAGAACATGTCGTAATAATAGGAAATTAGTAAAACACAGTAAGGTTAAACCTGATAAAAGGAACGCAACAAAACAACGAACGTATCGGCAGGAAGCCTTCATCAGCGAACATACAGCGTAATAAGACGCATTGACTTTGTCGTAGGACTTGAGACTATGAAAACAGACGACGTCAAGTTAGGTGTTGTCGTAGCAACTAAATTAAAAATTACTGGCATTTAGATGAGGTAAAACTATAAACAAGGTTTTATTGGTTTTTTTAAATAAAAAAATTGATGATGAATCTAGGATGGTCTCATGTAAAGATGTAAAAAATATAATACACTCTGAATACTATTCCTTCTTAAATTAATACAATGGAAAATCAAACATGTCGACATCCTCACAGATAAATTGCACACCTTCTACTACTACCCAGAAAATCATGAGTTCGTCTTCCGCTATCAAAAACTAGTTCCTGCTTTGTATCGTGATATAATTCATCATTGCCGAATCCCTACGCCATCGTGAGGTAGTTATAAATAATATTGCCATGTGGCAGATCAAGGTTAACTTGTTGTGTTACAAACACATTACAATCATGTTGAGGAATTAAACACATTATAGTCATGTTGAAAGTGTTGAGGAGCTAAACACATAACAATCATGCTGAATAGCTAAACACATAACAATAATGTTTAAGAGCTAAACACACAACTTTCATGTTTTAAAACAGCCTAAGTCTACGAAACCTTGTATCCGTACACCCTCCTCCACATCTATTGGTCTCCATCCTACCGTGCTTGCAGCGGTGCACATCATCCGTACAGACATACCCCATGCAATGCTAATTTAAGTCACATAATCCAGACCAGTCAGCATCGTGCTAACAGGCACATAAAAAGTTTGAGAGCACGCCCCTGGAAAACAATTAGTAAGTGCTCATTTTAATAGGCCAGTCTTACTTCCTGGTTCCTCTGGACAGGCCAAAAATACACACAAGCAAACAAAACAAGCCGAAATCAATAGTTCTTCCCTCGTCTACTTAACTCATACCAACCTACGCATAACGGCTTTTGTTGGTAGGTCCATTGGCTGGCAGGGAAGCCGTCGTGCCACTTGGAAGTGTGTTCTGGATGGGATTAATCCATCACCTTGTACTTAACACCACGTACATTGGTCTATACAGTGTGGGGCAAGCGAGTCGTTACAAAATCACACCTCTTTAATTTGATGGCACGACAATGCCGCTATTGATTGAGGATTAAATTAAATATACATTATTTCTTCCCCCCCCCCCCAGATAATTTTTTTTTCCGAAATTTAATTTGTTAGTACAGCTTTGCCTCGGAATACATCTATTCCCGCATCCGGAAATTTGTTTGAAATAAATTTCGTCAACGGAAAATTTATCGAAGGAAACCGTAACTAAATACCCTGCACAAATACGAAAAATAATAAAAACATTTAAATAATATCCGTCGTATGTCTGTCTGTAACTAACGCTAAGAGAGTAACCCTTTGGAACAGAGTTCAGTATGCAGCCGATTTCTCTTTAAAATACATAACCGTATTTTTTACCAACATAATTAGGAGTTTGTACGTTTTTTATTTTTAAATATAGATTTCAATATTGATGATTAGCTGAAATCTGAAATCCACAACTTTGAAAGCATCCATCATTTTTAACGGATAATTGTACTGGTAAAAAAAACTGAAAATGTCTCTTTGTTATTTTAAGTACTGTAGTTCTTGCTAGCATTTAAGTAGTGCAAGTTAGTTTACGCAGACCTGTTTACTCTTACGATTTTGGCGTACAATGTACGATTTTGAGGTGTATACATTATATATTGTGTATGTTTATTTTTTTACTATTAAGATAATGTATTGAACGATTTGTGTATGATATTGTACGATTTTAAGAGATTGGGAGTACATATGTCTGGTGTACGGTATCAAGAAACTGCTTCTAGCAAGGACTCATTAAGGTGACAGATTAAATTATGCAAACAGCAAACCACTAGTCCGCAAAAACTCACTCTCGGATAACTTCATGTGTCGAACCTATGCACGTGGCTGTCAAATTGTCAAACCTGTGCACGTGGCTGTCGTGTCTTCAGAAACTCACAGCATGGGAATCACACTTTTTGTTACCGTGAGCCCAGTGGTTCTCGAAAAGGGTGGTGGGGCGGCTCCGGGGGGGGGGGGGGGGGGGAAGTTCCGAAATCTTAGGGAGGATTTAACTACCAAAGGGGGCGCTAGTGAACTGTATAACTCTAATTTGTTTAAATCAGAATTTTAAAAACAAAAAAACAAAACATTATTTGATTTCCAGCATTAAAACTACAGTCGTAAATAGATAACAGTGACATATAACTAATAGTTTCAAGACATAAGAGGAAATATTTTCTCGTTTCAACGGTACGGGCGTCAATGATAACAAAACTTTTTTATTTATCAGGGGGCAACGAACAGGCAACTCAAAAAAAGAATTGTATAAACAAAACTGGTGGAATCTAACTGTTATTTTTCTATTATGTTTGACTTTTCATGACAATAATTGTAATGCTGAATAAAACTATCAAAAATAGAGGGTGCGTTTTGAAATTGTGTTTCAATTTGAATTTCATGGAGAACTGGTTTGGCTTAAAAAAAATCAATTAGTCTTCACCTCAGAAAATTTAAAGCAAAGACGTGTTTGCAAAAAAGAAAAAAGAAAATCTAAGAAAATACGTATATTGCTTAGTTAAATCTGGCTTACTTTTTTTAAGGTAATGATTTGTATCTCTCGTGCGTTCTTATTGAAAGTATAATACTAATAATAGAGTATGCCTTGCAGAAAAAGTTTAGTATAGAGCATTTGATGAAAACATTTTGAGAACCACTGTAACTTTCCTCTTTCAGCAAGGAAATATGGATAGGTAGATGAGGTTAACTGGTATTCTTACTTCATGCCTAATTCGTGAATCAACGTCTAGCTCAAATAAGCGCATGTCATATAGTTACGTGCACTTCATATAGTTACGTGCACTTCATATAGTCACGTGCACTTCATATAGCAAAGTGCACTTCATGTAGTTACGTACACTTCATATAGTTACGTACACTTCATATAGTCACATGCACTTTATATAGTTACGTGCACTTCATATAGTCACATACACTTCAGAGTTACGTGCCTTTCATATAGTTACGTAGACTTCATTTGGTCACATGCACTTCATATAGTTACGTGCACTTCATATAGTCATAGTAACATGCACTTCATATAGTTATAGTTACGTGCACTTCATATACATGCATGTACTCGCTACAGTTGCGTTAACTTTCTGAAGTTCCCTGAATACCAAAGTAGTATTATTATTTTTCTAATAACCACGTAACATTTGAAAAAGGTCAGGTTATCGCTGCAAGAAATTGTTCCTAACATTCTAAAAGTCAGATTCAAAAGTTTGTGTTGTAACTAGCTGGAACTTGGAAACAATCTTATTTGCACACTATTATCACAATGACGTAAACTTTAAAAAAAACACGCACGCGTAATAATTGTGTCACGTCACATCCTAAACAAAATTCTGACCGAATTAGGGCGGAAAACAAAACACACACCAAAAAAAAAAAATCTCTAATTTCCCGAGTTTTCAAGCCTTAATTTCCTATTCCACGAACACTGAAAACATCCTATAGATAATAGCTCGATGTAGTTTGTTTAGTTCTATGTCTGGAACAGCGGTGGTTGAACTCAGAGGAAGCTTTGTCATGGTCAGTCTCTCATCGTCGTGACACAGAGCACAAGATTAGACAATGATGGCGTATTGATTTCTCTAAGAGGGTAGATAACCGGTTCTTGCGGTTTTTTTTCGTAACACCACACAGTGCTTAGATACACATGCGAGTCAATCACGCTATAAGCATGGTTGCTGGCTGGTCTTATGTTACAAGCAAACTCCAGGCGAAATAGATTTTATTTCAATAATGTACACGGATTGTGCGTTTGTATGTATGTGTGTGTAAATGTATGTATACAAACAGTGGCATTGCAAGGCATACTAAGAGTGGCATTGCAAGGCATAGTAAGAGTGGCATTGCAAGGCATAGTAAGAGTGGCATTGCAAGGCATACTAAGAGTGGCATTGCAAGGCATACTAAGAGTGGCATAGCAAGGCATACTAAGAGTGGCATTGCAAGGCATACTAAGAGTGGCATTGCAAGGCACTCTAAGAGTGGCATTGCAAGGCATACTAAGAGTGGCATTGCAAGGCACTCTAAGAGTGGCATAGCAAGGCATACTAAGAGTGGCATTGCAAGGCACTCTATGAGTGGCATTGCAAGGCATACTAAGAGTGGCATTGCAAGGCACTCTAAGAGTAGCATTGCAAGGCATATTAAGAGTGGCATTGCAAGGCATACTAAGAGTGGCATAGCAAGGCATACTAAGAGTGGCATAGCAAGGCATACTAAGAGTGGCATAGCAAGGCATACTAAGAGTGGCATAGCAAGGCATACTAAGAGTGGCATTGCAAGGCATACTAAGAGTGGCATAGCAAGGCATACTAAGAGTGGCATTGCAAGGCATACTAAGAGTGGCATAGCAAGGCATACTAAGAGTGGCATAGCAAGGCATACTAAGAGTGGCATTGCAAGGCATACTAAGAGTGGCATTGCAAGGCATACTAAGAGTGGCATAGCAAGGCATACTAAGAGTGGCATAGCAAGGCATACTAAGAGTGGCATAGCAAGGCATACTAAGAGGGGCATAGCAAGGCACTCTAAGAGAGGCATAGCAAGGCATACTAAGAGTGGCATAGCAAGGCATACTAAGAGTGGCATTGCAAGGCATACTAAGAGTGGCATAGCAAGGCATACTAAGAGTGGCATAGCAAGGCATACTAAGAGTGGCATTGCAAGGCATACTAAGAGTGGCATAGCAAGGCATACTAAGAGTGGCATAGCAAGGCATAATGAGAGTGGCATTGCAAGGCATACTAAGAGTGGCATAGCAAGGCATACTAAGAGTGGCATAGCAAGGCATACTAAGAGTGGCATAGCAAGGCATACTAAGAGTGGCATAGCAAGGCATACTAAGAGTGGCATAGCAAGGCATACTAAGAGTGGCATAGCAAGGCATACTAAGAGTGGCATCGCAAGGCATACTAAGAGTGGCATAGCAAGGCATACTAAGAGTGGCATAGCAAGGCATACTAAGAGTGGCATTGCAAGGCACTCTAAGAGTGGCATAGCAAGGCATACTAAGAGTGGCATTGCAAGGCACTCTAAGAGTGGCATTGCAAGGCATACTAAGAGTGGCATAGCAAGGCATACTAAGAGTGGCATAGCAAGGCATACTAAGAGTGGCATAGCAAGGTATACTAAGAGTGGCATAGCAAGGCATACTAAGAGTGGCATAGCAAGGCATACTAAGAGTGGCATAGCAAGGCATACTAAGAGTGGCATTGCAAGGCACTCTAAGAGTGGCATAGCAAGGCATACTAAGAGTGGCATTGCAAGGCACTCTAAGAGTGGCATTGCAAGGCATACTAAGAGCGCTTATTTCATCAGTTTCGAAAACAAAAGAAAATATTACGCACCAAACGCACTTGCGATATTTATTTAAAAAGACTCTCATTTAGCGCAGTTATCGTTAAGACTCTCATTTAGCGCAGTTATCGTTAAGACTCTCAATTAGCGCAGTTATCGTTAAGACTCTCATTTAGCGCAGTTATCGTTAAGACTCTCATTTAGCGCAGTTATCGTTAAGACTCTCATTTAGCGCAGTTATCGTTAAGACTCTCAATTAGCGCAGTTATCGTTAAGACTCTCATTTAGCGCAGTTATCGTTAAGACTCTCATTTAGCGCAGTTATCGTTAAGACTCTCATTTAGCGCAGTTATCGTTAAGACTCTCATTTAGCGCAGTTATCGTTAAGACTCTCATTTAGCGCAGTTATCGTTAAGACTCTCAATTAGGGCAGTTATCGTTAAGACTCTCATTTAGCGCAGTTATCGGCAATTTTGTGTTAAAAACAATATTTTTGGGTGTTTGGGCAACAAATTTGATAGAGTCAGGAAGTGGGTCACCACGGAGATGCAAGTTTTGCCAAGACACAAACTTATAAACGGACAGAGCAACCTGAGAAAAAGAAGCGACACCATCGTATATTATGGGCGCTTTGGTTTAGAGGCAACTCAAGGGTCAGTGGAGGTCACGTGAAGCCTAATGATCATGAAGCGTTGTATTTACACCGGAGGTGGAGAAGTGTTTAAAGTTTCATCTCAATTGGACATCAGGAAGTGGTTCAAAAATAAGATGCAATATTTGACGACCCACAAGCAAACCAAGTATCAAAAATACAGTTAACACTCCCCAGAGCGCTGCATGAGACCACGATCTTACCTATTACAACATCTAGTTATAATGATAACAATCGAAATCGCCTGAATGTGAGCCAATAGATACTGTTCGTTTGTACGGCAGTTTGTTGTCTCAAACAACAATCATATAACTTCTGTCTGGAAGAGATCGGATTGGGTAATGCAAATCTGAATTAATTGCATTTGTTGTCCTGTCCTGGAATCAACATAGTTTTCCGTTGTTATATTAATACAACAAACATACGCAGTCCGTTGTTATATCAATACAACAAACATGCGCAACCCTGGCTTACTCCGCTGGTAACTTGAGGGAGTAGTTTTGTTTTCTGATGCATGTTTTGTTTTGTGTGTGAGAGCATATAGGACTCGGTCTTCTGTTTCCGGTACTTTGTACATCGTGATGCAGCTTATGGCCAGCGGAAATACACGTCAAATGTGACACACACGTCAAATGTGACACTGACAAGTCAAATGTGACACTGACAAGTCAAATGTGACACATGCAAGTCAGTTGTGACACACACGTCAAAAGTGTCACATACAAGTCAAATGTGGTACACACGTCGAATGTGACACTGACAAGTCAAATGTGACACACACGTCAAATGTGACACACACATGCCAAATGTGACACACACAAGGCAAATGTGACACACACATGCCAAATGTGACAAACAAAAGACAAATGTGACACACAGTGTTAAAACTATTTCAGTTTTTAAACATTGATATTGAAAAAAAGCTAGCTTGAAAATGTGTCACATTCTCGTATTGAAATAAATCCCAGGCAAAATTAACTTCCAGCACCCCGGGTGGATGTGACTCACCAGCACCCCGGGTGGATGGGACTCACCAGAACCCCGGATGGATGGGACTTGACAACTAACAGCACCCCGGGTGGATGGGACTCACCAGCACCCCGTGTGGATGGGACTCATCAGCACCCCGGGTGGATGGGACTCACCAGCACCCCGGGTGGATGGGACTCACCGGCACGCCGGGTGGATGGTACTCACCAGCACCCCGGGTGGATGGGACTCACCAGCACCCTGGTGAATGGGACTCGACAACTACCAGCCCCCCGGGTGGATGGGACTCACCAGCAACCCGGGTGGATGGGACTCACCAGCAACCCGGGTGGATGGGACTCACCAGCACCCCGGATGGATGGGACTCTACCTTGGATGGCATCTCATCTGGGAGAAGGAAAATTCTTAATTAAAACTCGAAGATCGAGTCCCGTAGGCAGTATGACATTAATACAAAAAGAAAATTATCAACAACTCCTGCCACGCGAAACGCATAAAGAGAACAGTGATACACAAGACACTCTGTTGGTCATCCACTGCATCCTGATCTATTCCCAGTCGTCTTGACTAAGTCTTGCAATTGGAAGAAATAGGCAAGGACGAGCGAGTGAGGCTGGCGAATTGAGCAAGACTCCCTCACTAAAAACAAAATACAGCTCAGGTCAAGGCGAATTCTCTTGTTGAAGCCTTAGTTGTCTTCGCATGCGAAGGACGAACTGAATTTAAATAAAGAGATACCAATAAGTGTGTTTACAAAAGTATATAAAAAACTTTCCTTGAAATACTTACTAAAGAATCTGTCCGCATCAGCTCAAAGATTGGCAGTAGATACCGACACACACTGAAACTGTTGTCAACTAAATCAACGGATGGCATCGGTTTATCCAATCACTAGTCAACGGGAAAGACTCACCAAAGATTGCCATGCCTTAAGATTGAAAAAAAATAACAGAGAGAGCACAAAAAAAGTGTGGGCAGGGCACACGGCCTAGTCGATAACACACGAAGCACATCACACTTGAAATAATCGGCTCGGGGACGATACCGGATAGACCTTGCCTCCTGGCATCAATAACTTTAAATTTATACTTGGAATATCTACGAATCAATCAAGTGACGTACTGCGGCAGCGGTTCTCACACCATGCACCAAACCAACGCCAATTGACTAATTAGACTGTAAATGTTAATGCTTACACGTTGTATACAGTCAAGATATGCACAGACTTGAACTACCCCGGTCGTTATACAGCAAACATATGAACTTAAAGGATCTGACATTTCTATGCTGACTACCAATGTGCAGGTTCTCTTATTCTGGGCTAAACTCATAACCACCAAGTAGTTTTAATGGTTAAAGCTTCCTTACACTGTTTAGTTAAAGAAATAGTTGACTGACACACTCAACAACCGAATCTACAGAGGCTCCATATAATGCTATTGGTTTTGAATTATCCACCAGTCCTCTTTATAAATCAAATTAAAATGAATTACAAATTATTTGCCTTTTCCTCAAATATGTCCAAATAAGAAATAAGTTTGAAATGTGTGTGTGAAACCAACCCCAAACCAAACCAAATCAGGTACAAATACTAATATATGTTTTGGTCACTAGCGATGCAACATATCCCCCACAGGTGTGCCCTAACCCAACATATCCCCCACAGGTGTACCCTAACCACCCAGTTTAAGAAACGACGCGTTGACAACCCGACATGACGTGATTTCCTTTAAACATCTCCGGATAACTGAAATCGATAATAGTGTAAGCACCGTGTTCGGTCACATTCAACACAAGGTTATGTACAGTGGTCAACGCTGTGCAGGTACCGGTGGACACTGGGTGGACAAGTGCAACAGTCGAGTTTAGGGAAATGCGCGGGTGTGGGGTGAGGGGAGGCACTAAAGCCATACACAGCGGTAAACAGCGGAGTCCCTTCTTGAAAGGAAGTTTGGACGAGGAATTTACAGTTGCTAGGCAACACTTTCGATCTGCCTTTGATAGAGAAGAGAAAATGGCTCCACTATTACGATGATAGTAACAGCATGGGATGCCACGAGGAATTGATTTTACCATTATGACGAGGCGACTTGGTCGGTTTGATTTTATGCATGACGTCAGTGCTTGGCTAATATGGATATCGGGTAATTTAGTCCAAACAGATTTCATAAATGTTTCAAGAGTGATAAGTAAATAGTGAAAAGTGGGGGGGGGGGGGGGGGGGGGGGGGGGAGAAGAGATAAGAGAGTGCGCCTTTAACAAAGGTGTCATGGTTTGGTATATTAACTAATGTTGCAGAAATGTGGACTATATTTTTAGTTTGCATAATGATTTTATGAGTTTTCATATAAAAATTTAAAATGTGTATATTTTAAACATCGACATTTTAGGATTACAATTTTATTCTTCAATATTTTCACCGTAAAAATTTCAGAACAAGTTTAACTTTATTGACAGTACTAGGACTGAATGGTGACATTTTTAATTCATTTCAGGTACAAATAAACTGCAGATTTAGTGCCAGTTCTCGGTGGCAAAGGTCTGTAGGTTTAGTGCCAGTTCTCGGTGGCAAAGGCCTGTAGATTTAGTGCCAGTTCTCGGTGGCAAAGGTCTGTAGATTTAGTGCCAGTTCTCAGTGGCAAAGGTCAGCAGATTTAGTGCCATTTCTCGGTGGCAAAGGTCTGCAGATTTAGTACCAATTCCCGGTGGCAAAGGCCTGAATGCGAAAATGACGGGAAGCACCGATTTTCACGAGACCTAGGCCAGTCCAAACAAGACAACCATCATATCATGCCGTCAATCATTCAAGAAATGTTGTTATAAAGTACACGATCAAATTTACCAATTCCATTCTTTGCTTCTTGGCTTACAATTCCCCATTACGGTGCTCATCCACTTAAATGACATCTATTAATGTTGATCAACATTCTCATCAATTTAAACGACATCTATTAATGTTGATCAACATTATCATCCATTTAAATGACATCTTTAAATGTTGATCAACTTTCTCATCCATTCGAATGAAATATTTTAATGTTGATCAAAATTATAATCAATTTAAATATCTTTAAATGTTGATCAACTTTCTTATCAATTTAAATGATATCTTTTAATATCGATAAATATTCATAAACTGAAAGCTACCACTGCACGGTAACAAAAAGGGTCGATGTAGAAATAAGAATTAATTTAAATGCAATTTACGTCACACTAAGCGTTTATATTCCATGGCAGCTGGTTCTGGCTAACTAGTTGTTCAACATTAGGCACCAAAGACGTTCTTATGGAAACCTAAACATAAGTGTATTTCACGAGAACAAGTTGTAGTCCTGTGAGAGGAAAACTCCAGGTAGGTCACAGCAATTAACACCAATGTTTTATACTCGGCGGTAAACAGAACTTAGGGCAAAAGACACTTTCTCCCCAAACGCAAGGTAATCAACCCGAAAGCCTGGATAAATATTTGAACAACGCCAACGATGTAAAGGAAGACATTTGTAGGGCATTGAACAAAATCAATAGCATCGTCAGCACTTTTATGTCATGCATAATTTATCAAAGGAAAACCAGATCGCCGAGACCAAAGAGACACACCGAGATCGCCGGAGACCAAAGAGACTCGCCGAGATCGCCGGAGACCAAAGAGACACGCCGAGATCGCCGGAGACCATAGAGAGGCACCAAGGTCGGTATTTCGGACAAACAATTTTATTCCACAAATAGTTGAAAAAATTTAATCATCGTTAAATTCAGTCAACTATTTTTTTTTAATTAAGAAAACCAATAACATGATCAATTTCTCTAGCTTACATTTAAATAGCCACCTCGAGAGACACTTTCAGCCTTATGGCGACATTGTCCATATATCAATAGCAACAGAAATCATTTACACCTAGAGAAAAGCTATTCGCTAGTAAACCGTTGCTTCACGGCAGTCACGTGTCCCGTGACACGGGCGTCAACGTCATCGCGTTAATAATGACGAGACACGCATCACGGGCGTTTTCACGCGTACCACGTGAGCATCTAAGCACAGGCTTTCATAAACAGTGGTGTGAGATGAATTTGTACTGGTGCACAGCTACCTGAAATGAGAGGGCGCCAAAGATATGGAGGGGGCGGGGGTTTAATGGAAGGCTAAAATGTGTGATAATATGGCATACGACCAAAAAGTATTGACACATTACAATGTCCTGTCAACTAGAATGTGTGTTAATTAGGGTGGGCCACATGATGTAAAGAAAAAAGGGGGGGGGGTGTCTTTAAATTTTCAATGGTCTGGCCCCCAACCCCCCTCACCAGACCCCTCCCCATTTTCATTCGGTAGCCGTCCTCGCCCTCACTTTCTGCCCACCCACCCTAATCAAAATGATAGAGTCGGCACCTTTAACAAACACAAACTGAGTGTTAGTATTTAAGATGATTTTCTTGAAATGACGAATATATTATTTTCTTTAATTGTGTACATAAAGTTGGGCCCTATAGACCTCAACATTGCCCGTCTTCACTCCAGACAGAAATTCATTTTTTAAAAAACATTTTCAAACGTCAAGCCCACAAGCTCTTCACTAGTCTTCACTGAGGTACCAAAGGAGATCTTCGATTCATATTCCCTAACCACAATGGCCTATAATACGTGTTAAAACCAGGTTAAGCTAATATATATAGTGTAATAGTTGTTACTGGGTGGCCTAGTGGTCTAAACTGAGATAATCTCAAGCTAATGGTCTGGAGTTCAATACCCGCATTGACACAATGAAACATTCCGACAACTCCTGCGACGCCACTGGTGCCAAGCTGTATCATCCACATGATGTTCCCTTGGTGTCATCCAGCGGCGTGGAGAGAGGCGATTTGCTGTTAGGAACCAGCTTATAGTCCTAGAAGAGTAATCGCAGGCCTTGTGGAATTCGTCCGGCGAATTCCATACCATCGTCACCTTGTGACGGACGGATGCCAGCAAAAAACACTGATTATAAGATGCTTTATCTTCTAGTAAATCTTTAGAAATGGAATACAACTAGACAACAAATCAACAATACATTACATAAAACGCATTACAATTGATATACAGAGCAAGGAATAAAAAAATATTTCGTAACAGTTACGTTTTATCATTTTTAAGAGACTCCTCGATGACATTATATGATTTTAAAAAAAAAAGTATTCTAATGGTTAACGTGTTTCACAAAACATGCTTCAGACGACTGAATGTGACCCGCAGGCCGCTGGGTGGATAGCGCTGTGGTCAATCATTTCTTTTCAATATGTTTACCCTTTATCGCAATGTTGAACAGGCTCCGTGACGGTCTGCATGTCAACGTCAGATAATTCAATGATAATAGCTTACTGTTAAAAACTACACTGAAATCCCAGAGTGAATACTAGTTGCCCTTTAGGGCAGCTCGTCGACCTTTTCAACTTTCATTCTTATAACACTGCTAATCTACTCAAAATGCAAATAAAATCTGTCTTGGGGCTCGTTCGTTCAATTGCCCTATAAGTTGCCCTATCAAAGAAATAATACGAATCTAAAAGTGCCCATTGTAATGATCCCTCGTCTACTTATCATTTACGAACCCAAAGTGTGACTTATGTATCTTGATCATAGCTATAAATCATAGTTGTGTCTTTTATTATGGTAGTTATCCGTTATTTGCATATTAATAATTGTTGATGCTGGGGTGGCAGAGTGGTCTAAAATGAGCCAATCCTAAGTTCATGGTATGGAGTTCAAGCAAAAATATGACCAGCACCCTGGGCGTGGAGAGAGGTGATTTGCTGTGTACGGAACCAGCTTATAATCCTTAAAAGAATAATCCCAGGCACCGTGGATTTCGTCAAATTTTATAAAAAATATGAACATAGACTATTTATGACAAAACTGAACAGTGAAAACTCCACTAGTACGCGCCAAGGAAATTACAATCTGAAGGCAAGTTTATGTAGCCTACATAACGTCACAGCATGACCTTCACACCAATGAAAGCTGGGGTCAAGGCGTTCAAACCATGTGATCAGCAAACAGCAGCAATATCTATGACGTCAACCACACCCTTTATTTCTCAATTAAATTTTCTATCAGCTCCCAGCTCCCAATTCCGCCCAGTAAAACGATTTCTAGTCTACCACTTTTCTCCTAACTATCATTGACCCGAACAAACTGCCAACGTCATGTACAGCGACGCCACGCCGACTCGATAATTTTTTCCACTGACTCTAATAAAAGTTGCCTTCTCTCTGCTCCTATCCCGCCCCGATTGCTACCTACGTTTCGAATGCAGTTTTTAAAATAAATCTGATTTGCGATTTTTTTTTTAACGGTATGCTTGAAATCTGAACTTTTATTTTGAAAATGAATGGGAAATAGCAGTAAATAAAAATCCTAGATAGGTCAGACTACCTCAATGCACGCGTGTGTGGCTTTGTAGCTTTCCCACCTAAATTAAGAAATTGATCCGTTAAAAATTCTGCTATCTTAGGTATCTGTTTAGGAAAAGTGATCTTATTTTCGATATCCATAATTTGGGGGGAAAGGGTGATATCATTGGTTGCATTGTTTGATTTTTCTTCAGGAGCTTAAGATGGTTCCTTAGTTCCTTAAACAACAAATCCATTCTCTCCATGCAAACGGAAAACCCAAGGGAACATCATATGGGGTTGATACAGCTTGTGATGTCGCAGGAGATGCCGTTGTTTTTATTGTGTCATTGTCAAAGTTCTCTTCATCGAGGTTTAACAGCCGAATTGTGTGTTGATCGTTTGTAAGAAAACTGGCGATTCACATGTACATATTCGCAGTAACGCCTAAGCCTTCTAACTTGATCAATGCACCGGAGACCATCGGCTATGGACTAAAGAAGACGGAGCACCTAGTCAAATGGTCGGAAAACTCATTAGTCAAAAGAGCCAAGATCAGAGTCACATTTTTGCGAACCTGTCAAGAACCATATTTTTCGGAGTCAAGCCCGATTTATGGCTGACTGGCCGAGCCGCACTCTAGACGCTAAAGAGCCGCATGCGGGTCGCGATTTGCCGACCACTGACTTAGTGTATAGGCTGCATTCCCTTTCGAAAGCCCGCGTGGTTTGCATTTAGACAGTCAGTAGTTTCCAAGTACCAATATAGTAACATGTACCATAGTCTCTCATTTACTATTCTCTCTGCTACCTGACCTAAGCTCGATGTTAGGGTGATCGGACGGTAGCAGCTTGGGGTATCGTTATTTTTCCCCTCTTTGGGAATAGGAACAATTGTAGCGCTCAGCCAAGTTCTGGCTAAAATTTCGCACGTCCCAAAGCCATTGCCTCGGTGACAGCGTTCAGTCGTCAGTTTGTTGTAAGCAGCGCCAGCCGTGGTCTTTCTCCTTTCAAGGACGAGTTCTGCAAGCCTTTTGGTTCCCGCATGTCCTCCGTATGGACTTTTTTGCCACTCTTAGAACTCATGAGGTTGTTGTCAACAACATCGATATGCTCGATCATGCGGTGTGTTCCACTGTACTCATTATGCGCTCTGCATAGCAGGAGTTGTCGGAATTTTCTCCGGGTTTGATTGATTTCAGAGTTTCCTTCTCTTAGATGAGTTGCCCTCCAAGGCTAAGTGGTCCCAACCACCCGGGATGCTGGTTTGTTTTTGCTTGTCTAGGCGTTTTCTAGGGATTGAACACCAGTCCACTAGCTTGGGATTGAATACCAGTCCACTAGCTTGGGATTGAATCAGATAACATTAAAGGGGGCGTCTGGGCGCAGATTGGGTCTTCTGGTTCCACACTGCGTCGTCTGGGTGCACTGCACACATTGAGTCATCGTGGTGCACATTGTGCCGTCTGGGTGCCCGTTGGAGATTCCTAGTCGAGGCTATCTCAATAATGGAATTGGGCGTGTCCTCGATAATGATACAATTATTCCACAGTCTATATAGAGCTGCTTATCGGAAATGTCAGAGAAATACCAACTGCGAGATGACAACAGGATTAGCGGTGGCGCGACGTCTTGGCCCGGTTCAATAATATATGGAGGAAACGCCATTATCAAACTGGAAGAACGACGTGCCAGCTTCACTGTTACAGTATTTTGACAAATTAAAGTGGTGGAGAATGAGCTTTAGGACGAGGTCTTTAAACAGTAGATCAGAGTCCAGCTTAAAAAATAGTGTTCTCAAAGTCACGAAAGCATAATGCCTCGTCTTTGTTAAGATCCAACTACAATGGGTGGCCTTGCTTACGTGCATAGTGCCACATGACGGAATCAGAGTGCCCAAGTTGATAGGTACTACTCCATTATTTCCTTGACTTTCAAATTGTGAATTATTGACGTACGACCGTTGCTACAAAAGAAGACTGGAAAATTTGCTTTTCCCTGTATTTTCCGTTTCTATAAAATAAGATGTTCAACTCAATCAACAAATTCAACTGTCAATTCTGTATCCTGGATACTTAATGCAAAGATTATCCACTTTCCTATCCTTGCACAATACAGTTCAACCTTAGAAGTTAGATTGTAGGCAGATTTGGTCTGGGTGAGAGCCACAGAAAGAGGTTGTGAGGGAGATCTCGTCTAATGAGGGATAAGAGAAAGACTGAGGAATGCCTCAGCTCCATTGAGCTTAGGGAGACGTGTAAAACTTAGATAAACTGTTCAAAGTTTTGTAGAACATTACCACGCGTATAATACTGGAGCTAATGTGTAGCCCTCATTTGTATGAATACGGCATAATCTTGGTAACTCATCTGATTCGTTTCAGAACACAAAAATATACGTGTACGCCTTACGTATGGAAACGTTTTATAAACTGCTATAGAACCATTTTAACTCACAGCTACCGTTATAACAAATGATATAGAACCATATTAATCAATGGCTCTCGTGATCCCCACTGCTATAGATTCATCTTAACCCATAGCTCCCGTTATAACAAATGCTGTACAAACATTTAACCCATAGCTCCCGTTATGTTGTTGTTCGTCCGTTAACATCCAGTAGGACCATCCAGTCATCCGCTTAGGTGGCTTGCCAATCCTATCCGTGCTTGGAATAATCTCTGGCTCCGCGGGCATAGGATAGTTGCTGCAGTCGGTGATCTAATATTGCTCTTTCGGCCTAACCTGCGTGTCTCAGTTGTGGCTATCCTACTGGTTCATGAGATTTAGCCCTCTTCTTGACAGCTGATCTCCACCTGACTCTGTCCTGGGCTGTCTGCACCCATTTAGTAGGGTCGATGCTGAAGGCCTTTAGTGCCGCTTTCAGTGAGTCTTTGTAACGTGTTAATTTTTTTACCTCCTTGAGAGCGCTTGCCAATTGTGAGTTCTCCGAAGAATATCTGTTTAGGGAGCCGTTGATGTTCCATACGGGCTACGTGTCCCATCCAACGGAGTTGAGACTGCATCAGGGTGGTGAAGATACTAGGTAGGTTCGCTCTAGCGAGGACCTCTGTGT
Organism: Omphiscola glabra; assembly: GCA_964017045.1. Taxonomy (NCBI): domain Eukaryota; kingdom Metazoa; phylum Mollusca; class Gastropoda; family Lymnaeidae; genus Omphiscola; species Omphiscola glabra. The sequence continues at coordinate 31,316,550 of OZ024804.1, read as the reverse complement.
TAGGAAATTTGTCTTGCCACCTGATGCCGAGGAGTTTCCTGGGGCAGGTTGTGTGAAAATGGTTCAGTTTCTTGGCATTTCATCGTCCGTGACGACAGATCTGGAGAGGGTGCTGCCCGCTGATGATGATGTTTGGTTCAGCGTAGGGCCTACTGGGAGCTGGCTGATACAACACTTCAGTCTTCTTTGTGTTGATTGCTAGGCCAAAGTTGTTGCAGGTCTCAGAGAAGATATCAACGCTTTGTTGCATGGCAGCTTCAGAGTCAGCATTGAGAGTATAATCGTCCGCAAACAACGCTATAGAACCATATTAACCCATTACTCACTTGATAAACGGTGCTATAGAACCCTATTAACCCATGACTCACGTGATAACCTGGGTTATAAGAACATATTAGCACACTGACGGATGGCTGGCGTGATCACATGTGCTAAGACATATTAGTCGAGCTGCCCAAGCCCATCTGATGACAGCAATAAAAGCGCCCTTTGGGCTTAGTGCATTCTCACATAACATCGTTTCAGCATGTCTATGAAAAACAGAGAACGTGCAAGCTGAAGGATTATGTTGAAGATGATAAATTCAGGAATTTTTAACGTTTTAAACAAACATTGGAGCACAAAAGAGATAGCTATAATTATTGAAACCAATGCATTTCATATTCGCCATGGTTGTAGTGGAAAGACAGATGCTGAGAAAGACGCCACACTATTTAAATAGGAAATATAAGCGAATATATGTTTGGACTCTTTCTATAGCCTTCAGTTCAAATGAGCGACAATTACAACACCCAATGGTGAATCTATAATGACATCACCAAATGGTGAATCTATAATGGCATCACCCAATCGTGAATCTATAATGACATCACCAAATGGTGAATCTATAATGACATCACCCAATGGTGAATCTATAATGCCATCACCAAATGGTGAATCTCATATGACATCAACAAATGAACTTATTGAAAACTTATTAAAAAAATTATTTCGAATTTTTCCGACTCTTCAAATTATGCGACTCCTCTACCGTGATTGAAAGTGTGTGACTCCTCTACCGTGATTGAAAGTGTGCGACTCGTTTACCGTGACTAAAAGTGTGCAACTCCTCTATACCGTGACTGAAAGTGTTGGACCACTCTACTGTGATGGACAAGTGTTGGACCACTCTACCGTGATGGACAGTGTTGGACTACTCTACCGTGATGGACAGTGTGCGGATGTGTCATGAGAAGGTTGTTGGAACGTTATACTGATCATTTGTAACGGCTAGAGGAGAGAGTGAGCCTGTCCATCAAGCAAAGGGCCGGGGATTCAATCCTCACGCCCGTGATAGCCATAATTACTAAGTGCAAGTGTTCGCATGCAATGGGCTACTTAGCGCTCGCGTGCTGGGGGGTATTAGCGGCTCTGATACAGACGACATTAGTCAGGATTGGAATGGGTGGAGTGGCAGAAGGGTGGGGAGGAGAGGGGAATGGTGGTGGAAAGTAGAAACTTCAGCAAAAAAAAAGTAAACCCATGTCAGTACAGTCATCATATCTATATATTTTTTTAATTTTAATATTAATCTCTAGAATATGAAGGCACACGACATCATGTTATGTAAGACACAAAGACAGAGATCAATTTCTCATTTTTAAACAAAGCAACAGCACTCTATACATATATATAAATCGCCTCCAATGCATTTTTATAATATGTTTAAAAGTTTTAGGAAATTACTGGAATAAGTACATCATAATTTTATTAAATTGATCTCCTCTGTTATTTTGTAAATATCACCATATACAATTTTTTTAATAAAATTTTTAAAAACTACCTATAGATCTGGGAAGGTACATTGATGATTCACATAAGTTCAAAGATGAAAATGTTCGAGATCAATTTGGCCATAGACTCTAGTATATACGCTAGTTGGTTAAAAATGTCTTTTAAGTTGAAAGAGAAAGACACCGCTCTAGACAAGCAGAACAAAAAGCGGGGTTGAAAGAGAAAGACACCGCTCTAGACAAGTAAAACAAAAAGAGGGGTTGAAAGAGAAAGACACCGCTCTAGACAAGTAGAACAAAAAAGCGGGGTTGAAAGAGAAAGACGCCGCTCTAGACAAGTAGAACAAAAAAGAAGGATTGAAACTCTACGTCCAGCCATTAAATGTCATTACCAAAAATATATGTCGTGTAAATTTCTGAGATTGTGAGTACAACCGAACAAGATACCCGGGCTGAAGCGCAGAATTTAGCCAGAGAACTGAAGGATGCTCGTTTAACGAACTCATTGAGACTCTCTCCATACCTCCCATAGCCCAAGAGGGTTGTACGTCTAAGACTCTCTCCATAACTCCCATAGCCCAAGAGGGTTGTACGTCTAAGACTCTCTCCATACCTCCCATTGCCCAAGAGGGTTGTACGTCTAAGACTCTCTCCATACCTCCCATAGCCCAAGAGGGTTGTACGTCTAAGACTCTCTCCATACCTCCCATAGCCTAAGAGGGTTGTACGTCTGAGACTCTCTCCATACCTCCCATAGCCTAAGAGGGTTGAACGTCTAAGACTCTCTCCATACCTCCCATAGCCTAAGAGGGTTGTAAGTCTGAGACTCTCTCCATATCTCCCATAGCCTAAGAGGGTTGTACGTCTGACACTCTCTCCATACCTCCCATACTCTAAGAGGGTTTTACGTCTGAGACTCTCACCATATCTCCCATAGCCTAAGAGGGTTGCACGTCGTAGAAAATAACTTAATGTTTAGTTCATTAAAACACTAATAGGGTTCAGTGTTATGAGTTCAGTATTATGAGTTCAGTACCTTTCGGTATTTAAATATGGATAATCAAGTGTACATGCACTAATTTTACTCTCGATCCATCCATTCATGCATGAGTATTTGCTGATAATTTTATTTGTATAGCTCGTATAAGAAAATACGAAACTTCGGGCCCCCGGCCCCAAACGAAATATTTTTGTAACGATTGCCCCCCCCCCCTTTTTTCGATATTTGATTCTGGATGGATATGTGTGCCAAGTTTAGTCAAGATCTATCAATCCATGTAGAAACGTATGCAAAACAATATATAATGTAGCTCATAAGAAAAAAACACGATTTTGTGGGCCCCAGACGGAATAATTTTAAAAGTTTTTTTTTAAAAAAAACAGTATTTAATTCTGGACAAATATGTGTGCCAAGTTTGGTCAAGATCCATCAATCCATATAGAAACGTAGGCAAAACAAACTAACCAAGAAACAAATGTTCATTTTTATATATTTGGAGAAACACAATATCCGAATGCTTACTTGGAAACAAGGCTTCCTCTCTTTCACTCCCACCTTAACACCCCCTTCCCCATATTCGCTCGTTCTATCTCGCTCTCAACATATCAACCAGTACGTATCTTATCCAAGGGAGAGCATAATTTATCTGTGTATAAAAATGTCTCAAATCCTTCATTCACCCAAAGCTGATGCGCAGACGACTTTTTGGTCCGACTCATTGGAATGAGCAAGTGACGACCTCTTTGAATGACGTCATTTTCTGGAACGTTTTCTTCCATTTTAAAAACAAGGCAATTTAAAAGGATTCAACGGGGTATATGACGTCACGCGAAGATGGCGTTTCCTTCGGGACCAAAAGAATCTGAAGATAAAGATTTTCTCAAATATGTGTATCGGTTTAATGTGTAGTGGAAGGCAGTATCGGCATTTACAAATTTGTGGCAGACAGTATCGATATTTACAATGTAGTGGCAGACAATTTCGGGATTTGAAGTGCAGTGGCAGACAGTATTGGCATTTTAAGTGTAGTGGCAGACAGTATTGGCATTTAAAATTTAGTGGCAGACAGTATCAGCATTTAAAGTGTAGTGGCAGACAGTATCGGAATTTAAGGTCTAGTGGCAGACAATAACGGCATTTAATGTGTTATAGCAGACAATAACTTTGATGTGTAGTGGCAGACAATAACGGCATTTAATGTGTAGTGGCAGACACTAACTTTAATGTGTAGTGGCAGATAGTAACGGCATTTAATGTGTAGTGGCAGACACTACCAGAAAATATTCAAACTCCGGCTGAGTCCGACTCCAAAACCATTTACTCAACAATGGGGTTGTAATCAGAATAAAGACCCTCGCTCGGCTGTAGAGGTCAATCGATGAATAGATTGCTTAGGTTGATAATAGAACTACTTGCTGAAGAATGGCGCCACCATCGAAACGCGAGCAAACGACCAACAAAATGTATAGGGTGAGGGGTGGTGCGGGTGGACGGCGCCTGGTACAGAATAAAGACTTCAACTCATTCCAAATAAAAGATACGACAAAACGGATGATCATTACACAATAAGATCACTTTTATAATAAAAGGATAGAGTCATCTTGTTTATTTAAAAGCCTGTGATAGAGAGTCATGGCGTTTTTTTAAAAAACATGGGATATAGGGTAATGGCGTATATTTAAAAGATGGGATAGAGGGTCATGTCATATATTTAAAAACATGAGACAAAAGGCCATGACGTACATTTAAAAACATGGGATAGAGGGTCATGTCATATATTTAAAAACATGAGACAAAAGGCCATGACGTACATTTAAAATCATGGGATAGAGAGTCATGCTGTATATTTGAGACATGGTACAGAGAGTTATGACGTATATATGATATATATAGAGAGTCATACCCCATAATAAAACGACCAAGGACAGTGAAAGTCGTTGCAATCAGCCTAACATTTAATTGATGCTTTAAAGCTGGTGTTTGGTGATAGGCTCAGAGCTGGAGCTCTGGAGAAGGCTCAGAGCTGGAGCTCTGGAGAAGGCTCAGAGCTGGAGCTCTGGAGAAGGCTCAGACCTGGAGCTCTGGAGAAGGCTCAGACCTGGAGCTCTGGAGAAGGCTTTTTTTTACCGGAGCTAGTTAAATTTGTTGCTGCTCCGACTCTTCTACGTGTTGATCCACCAGCTATGTTTCCCCGCAATCCTCTAAATCTGTTTTCCCATTCTTGGAGCAGCTATGTTCCCCCCCCCCCATCCTCTACTGGTACATCTGTTGTCCCACTCTTCAACCACCTATGTTTTCCCCCCATCCTCTACTGGTACATCTGTTGTCCCACTCTTCAACCAGCTGTTTCCCCCCCATCCTCTACTGGTACATCTGTTGTCCCACTCTTCAACCAGCTATGTTTTCCCCCCATCCTCTACTGGTACATCTGTTGTCCCACTCTTCAACCAGCTATGTTTTTCCCCCAATCCTCTACTGGTACATCTGTTGTCCCACTCTTGGACCAGCTATGTTTTCCCCCAATCCTCTACTGGTACATCTGTTGTCCCACTCTTGGACCAGCTATGTTTTCCCCCCATCCTCTACTGGTACATCTGTTGTCCCACTCTTCAACCACCTATGTTGTTGGTGCATGCAGTTCCAAAGCCTCGTTAAGATCATTGGTATGTGACAATAATAAACACATTTTTTTAAACACTTAACACCCACCTTGACCATCACTCAGCCTTTACTCCATTTTAAATGCATATTAATTTTGTAAATTAAGCCTGTGGTAAAAGAGAGAACTATTTGGCAAATTTGACCATAGTGGACAGGTAATCAAATGAAGAGTCAAAAGCGACGATTAGATTTAATACCGACTCTCAGTAAACTGAAATATTTCATTCACTTTTTGGGACCGAGCTATTGCTCTCTGATGACCCCGGCAAGTATAGTACTATCAGTAAACTGAAATATTTCATTCACTTTTTGGGACCGAGCTATTGCTCTCTGATGACCCCGGCAAGTATAGTACTATCAGTAAACTGAAATATTTCATTCACTTTTTGGGACCGAGCTATTGCTCTCTGATGACCCCGGCAAGTATAGTACTATCAGTAAACTGAAATATTTCATTCACTTTTTGGGACCGAGCTATTGCTCTCTGATCACCCCGGCAAGTATAGTACTATCAGTAAACTGAAATATTTCATTCACTTTTTGGGACCGAGCTATTGCTCTCTGATGACCCCGGCAAGTATAGTACTATCAGTTAACTGAAATATTTCATTCACTTTTTGGGACCGAGCTATTGCTCTCTGATGACCCCGGCAAGTATAGTACTATCAGTAAACTGAAATATTTCATTCACTTTTTGGGACCGAGCTATTGCTCTCTGATGACCCCGGCAAGTATAGTACTATCAGTAAACCTAATGAGCGAATAAAAAATATTTTTTTTTAAAGCTCGGTGGGGCGCATCAGCTAACAAAAATGTGTCTGGGGAGGAGATAGGTTTTTTGTTTTTTTTAAGCTGCTACAAAAAGCCCTGGTTTACAGCCATTTCATGAAGACAAATGTGTATCATCAAATTTTTAAAAAAATTTTTGGACAGAGGACAGGAATTCTTGAGTTACAAATTGCTTACATCAAACGGTTACCGAATGTTAACATCAAACGGTTACCGAATGTTAACATCAAACGGTTCACTTCAAGTACCTACATCAAACGAGCTACGGATTTTAAGTGAAATGGAAATGTCAGATCACACTTAATTTCAACAAAATGTTGTTTTTTTAAATTAAAATAAGTTCCTTGTATCTTCCTTTCATCATAGTTGTATTACTTATTTTAAGGACACTGTCAATGGTGCGATCATTTTGGTTAACGTTAAACAGGTTCAATGTGGAATACATCCCCCCCCCACCCACCCACCGTTTTCATAGTTTTTTTTTAATAAAAAAAATATAGAGATACGTCTTGTTGTGGCTTTTATTTTTATTAACGAAACAATTCTTTTTTTTCTTTCTAGATTTCCCTTACCCACAGAGCAGAAATTCGAAGAAACTGGTAATTTCAAGGGATGTAACTAGAATATTAAGTTAACGTACGTATATTTTCGCTATACATAGACAAGAGCAGAATTGACATGTTTCTAGTGTACACAAATTTAAGACCCACGGCTCGAAACAAAACATCTTTTACGACATTCCGCTTCTTTGTTGTTGTTTTTTTTTATTCACTCTAAAGATCTACTTTACAAATAGTAACCAACACCCTTTCCCTCCCCAAACACACACTGTTCGCGGCAGGAGACCACCACAGCGTTGGATGACGTTAAACAGAGAAGCAAGAGGGCCGTGTCCGTGGGCACAAGCGTGCTGGCGTCATAGCCGCGTCCAGGTCTCCACCGCGTCATAGCAGACAGCGCGTGGGATGGGAAAGTAGACAGGCACTCAGATTATCCATAATGAGAGCCCTCGCCATAGGAGCAGCCACAATAAACTAGTTCGGCTTTAGTTGCCGTGCTGCTTAAGCCCGAGTTGTTCAAGACAAAAAGGATGCAATTTGCACACCAGCATCTTACGGTACTAATGCATGGCTAAGTCGTTGCTAAATAACGCCTGCATGGACGAGGAAGGGGGGAGGGGGTGTCGATTCGGTGGGAGGAATATAATTTAATCTGGGTTCTCCTTATAGCTGCGCAGCAGAACGAGACGAAACACTCTATCAGTAGTATGGCGTACACAAATAGAGATCTATCGTTCTCTGCAAGTCATAGCAGATAGTAATTTTGCATGTTTTTGTGTGCATCTGTGTGTGTGCAAGTGTGGTATTCTTAGGATTTAAGAAGATGAATTTTAAGTCAAAGCTGGATAGGTAACCATGGGGAAACATTACAAAGTCATAGTTTCATTTGATTTCAGTGGGCCTTGATACATATAGGCCTTGATAAATAAGCCTTGATACAAATAAGCCTTGATACAAATAAGCCTTGATACAATTACGATTTGCTTGTCATACCAGCAGTGCGTGGCTTTGCACACAATACGCAACTGCACAGGTTGCCATCAACTCACGCATGAGATCACACGAACAACGCCCATCATATAAGCTGATGACACGCCCCAGAACCACACGTCCAATAATTAGCAAAACCGAATGAACGCCAAAAACAACTGACGCGGCGATAGTAGTGAAAATATCAATGGAGACATTCGAGCCACGCTGTTTAGACATGGCAACTAACCAAGTACATCAAAACTTCATCAATTACCCAATATTGTGTTGTGGGGGAGGGGGGATTCCAGCTGATAACACATATCTTGTGCCACATTACTTCTTAGACTGCAATAATAGCACCCCACCTACACCCCCACCTACACCCCCACCCCCACCTACACCCTAGCGGTGTCACGTGCCTTTTAAATATATTTTTAAATAGTCACGAAGCCCCCCCCCCCACCCTTTTCAAAAAGAAGGGACGGATCTACGATTTCACGCCAGGTCATAAACCGAATTCTTCTTAGAGGCGATCAAACTCGTATCAAAGCTACACCACTCACCGTACTAGCGTATCAAAGATGCACCACTCACCGTACTAGCGTATCAAAGATGCACCACTCACCGTACTAGCGTATCAAAGATGCACCACTCACCGTACTAGAGTATCAAAGATGCCCCACTCACCGCCCTAGCGTATCAAAGATGCACCACTCACCGCACTAGCGTATCAAAGATGCACCACTCACCGTACTAGCGTATCAAAGATGCCCCACTCACCGTCCTAGCGTATCAAAGATGCACCACTCACCGCACTAGCGTATCAAAGATGCACCACTCACCGTACTAGCGTATCAAAGATGCACCACTCACCGTACTAGAGTATCAAAGATGCACCACTCACCGCACTAGCGTATCAAAGATGCACCACTCACCGTACTAGCGTATCAAAGATGCCCCACTCACCGTCCTAGCGTATCAAAGATGCCCCACTCACCGTCCTAGCGTATCAAAGATGCACCACTCACCGCACTAGCGTATCAAAGATGCACCACTCACCGTACTAGCGTATCAAAGATGCACCACTCACCGTACTAGCGTATCAAAGATGCACCACTCACCGTACTAGCGCATCAAAGTTGCACCACTCACCGTACTAGCGCATCAAAGATGCACCAATACCTCCGGTCTTGCCCCGGTGAGAAATAGCAAGAACAGTATAGCATGCTATCCAACAAAGTAAATCTATAGTAGGCTTAATTTGCCCATAATAAATATTGAACGGGGATGTGGCTGATGGGCGGGGGCTCCGGCGCTTTCATCCGGATGCTAAAAACGAAAGCTTGGCCGCACGTGGAAACCAAAACCCGAGTCGATACGGGCATCCGGGGCCGATATCCCCCCTCTCCCTCGTTAGATACTTCCTAGACCGGCCCATTGATCATGGGTTTTATGTCAGGTCCACAACAGATATGGAACCCAAAGCCTCTTGATCACCTGATCAAATTCATACGGCGTGGGAACGCGGTGGGCAACCACACGCGGGGTGGATTTGTGTGGGTGTGGGGGGATGTAAGACCACGCATGACTCAATACGTGGGTGTTGATAACAAAGCTAGCACGGGCTGATAACCACACGGAATATTCATCGCGAGGTCTTGCACGTGCACCACTGCCGTGGAGTTCAAAGAGAAATTGTCCAATTTGAAGCGGCCACCTCTCCAGGGTTCAGGAGAATACACGTGGAGGGGAAGGTAACTCTTTTCAGAAAATTGTTAGCAAGTTGCCGTGATGATAAGAAGGAACGGGTGCTTTACTTGGTTAAAGAATTTGCAATGGCGGATGTATAAAAAAACAATAGCAATGGCGGATGTATAAAAAACAATAGCAATGGCGGATCTATAAAAACAATAGCTTTGGAGGCTATTATAACATACATTTACAAGAAGTCGCTCTGGTTTCCAAAACCTCTGTATTTGAACCGTTCCTCCAGTGGCGTAGCTAGGGTCAGTTTGGTCTGGGGCGGGTCAGATTTTACCACCTCCACCACGATAGTCTCTGCAGTTAGCCGAAATGCAGCCCTCTATATAGAGAAAAAAAGTACCACCCATTCCGCAACCGAATTCCTACGCCAGTGCCTTTCCCGCCAAACCACATCCAAATTAGCTCACCTCCCCTGCCAACCTCGCTTAATGGTGCTCTTAATTTATACCCCTCTCTCTCTCCCCCATCCCCAAACATCTTTTCTTAAAGAAATAGTAAATACTGTTGTGATTGTTGATATCGCATAAGTTTCAATGATTTACAACTTAGAGTTTTCTTCACACAATACAGATATTGAATATCAACACAATTTACGTATGAGCAGGCAGAGCTTAATAATATTCACTGAACTTTACAAATGAGACGAAGACTGTCAAGTATGTTTTTAAGGAAGCTGCAAACTCTAAAATCAAACCCGTAGATGGAGTCCCGTAGGCAGCATGACATCGACGCAATGAAAATTCGACAACTCCTACGATGTGGAAGGCATAAAAAGCACAGTGAAACACACAATAAATTTAACTTCTCCTTGTCATCTACTGCATCCTAGTCTATTATCAGTCGTCTTTACTAAGTCTTGCAACTAGATCAAACAGGCAAGGGCGAGAGAGTGGGTCTGATTATTGGAACAACTCTTCCTCACTTTAATTAAAATACAGCTCAAGACAAGGTTCAAGTCAAGGCTATGATCAAGCCTAGGTCATCTTCGCGAGCGAAGGACCAACAATAATGTTTCTGAATGCATCCAATCAAAAAGCATTGTTTGATTTAACATTGCATTTTGGATTGCTACATCGGGAAAGTGACAAAACAATCGGCAAAGTAGTCATCTGACCAACTTGTGTCATGTTCTCATTGCATAAAATAATATTGAGAATATGGCGGATTAGTTACATAGCTTACCTAAATGGAATGAGCTTGCATTAAACTTGGATGAATGGTGTCTCCCGACAATGAATCTTTACTTTTAGCCATGTTGCTAGTGTACGTTTAGTGCAACGGGGAATTAACTAAGAAACTTTAACTTACTGGGAAAGACGGGACTGGTGAGGATGGTAGAGGGGTGTCAAGATTTCCATTATTAGAACAGTTCTTACATGACAAGTAACAGAGCACAATACTGCAATGGATGGAGCAACATCAGTGACATGCTGCAACCGTTGGTTGTTTCTTACTGTCAAATGTCTCTACATGGATTTGTCTCTGTGACATTCATCGCAAACATAGTGTTGCTTAAATAACACACAAGGACTGTTGTTAGGGCAGTGAATTAAATGTAAGCAAGCGATATGACTAACTATGTCTGGCCCTCTTTGTTGAGTGGCGTACAGATTTAGATGCTTCATTCTGACACTCATAAGTACAGGTGTTTCTTCTTCATTCTGACACTCATCCGTACAGGCTTTTATCTTGGTTTTGACTCCACAGCCAGTATATATTTGCTAACTTTAATAATCAAAATGAATTACCAGTTTCATGTTATTGAGATCAAAACTAAATATATCTCCTTTAATCTGTTCAACACAGTATTGGCCCTACTGAGTTATTTCTTGAAGAAAAACAATAGCAAAAAGGCATACCAGTTGGTGAAAGAACTAACCAATGCAAAGCAAGGGCGTAGTACTGCCATACAAGATAAAAATGGTAAATGCTTGACCGAGGAAAATGATATCCTGAAAAGATGGACTGAATACTGCTCAGAGCTGTATAATGAAAATATAAAGATAGACCCAGAGATCCTTAATGCCCCCCCCCCCCAAAGCAACGGACAATGAAAGCTTCCCCATTCTCCGCGCAGAAGTAGAAGCAGCAGTCCAAGCACTCCAAATAGGAAAGGCCGCAGGAGTAGATAATATCCCTGCCGAGTTAATAAAACGGGGAGGAGAAACAATGATAAATGCCCTAACCAATATTTGTAACAAAATATGGCTGACAGGGGAATGGCCCAAATCATGGACCCAATCTCTCATCATCACCCTCCCCAAGCAAGGTAACCTACAGCTATGCAAAAACTATCGCACCATTAGCCTAATAAGCCAACCAAGCAAGGTCATGCTCAATGTCATACTGAACCGACTAAGACCATATGCCGACAGAATCATTGCTGAAGAACAGGCGGGCTTCAGGCAAGGACGTGGCACTACTGAGCAGATCCTAAACCTCCGGATACTATGTGAGAAATATGCTCAACACCACCAAAACCTATACCACGTCTTTGTGGATTTCAAGAAGGCATTCGACAGGGTTTGGCATGCTGCTTTATGGGCCACCATGAGGCACTACAACATCAACACAAACTTAACCAGAATGATAAGAAGCATCTATGATAAGGCCACCAGTGCAGTCTTCTTCAACAATAACATCGGAGAATGGTTCAAGACCACAGTTGGAGTACGACAAGGCTGCTTGCTCTCCCCCACCCTGTTCAACATCTTCTTAGAGAGAATTATGTCAGATGCACTACAAACGCATGTAGGGACAGTCAGCATTGGTGGCAGAAAAATCACCAACCTACGTTTTGCGGATGACATAGACGGACTGGCTGGAAGCGAGGAAGAGCTAGCCAACCTAGTAAAGAGTCTCGACAAGACTTCATCGTCCTTTGGCATGCAAATCAGTGCAGAAAAGACAAAAATGATGACGAATAACACTAATGGCATCACCACTGCAAGTAAGGTCGGGGAGGAAAGATTAGAGACAGTTTGCAGCTTCAAGTACCTCGGAGCAATATTCTCGGAGAAAGGCTCCAATCCCGAATTGATGGCCAGGATTGCGCAGACCACGACAGCACTAAAGAGGCTCAAGAAAATATGGAACGACAAAAATATAGCCCCCAGCACCAAAATCAGGCTGATGCGCTCATTAATCCTCTCAATTTTCTAATATGCATGTGAGTCCTGGACATTAACAGCAGAACATGAAAGGAAAATAAAGGCGATGGAGATGAGATGTTACAGAGGCATTCTTGGCATCTGCTATAGAGACCACATCACCAATAAGCAAATAAAAGAAAGGATTCGTCAAGCAATTGGGCAATATGATAACCTCCTGACGTCTGTTAAAAAGCGCAAACTTGAGTGGTATGGCCACGTGACCAGAAAACAAGGGCTCGCCAAAGAGATCTTGCAGGGCACTACTAGAAGAGGAAGAAGAAGAGGAAGACAAAGGAAAAGAGGGGAAGATAATATCAAAGAATGGACGGGATTAAAACTAGGCGATGCTATGCATAAGGCAGAAGACCGAGAGGAATGGAGAAGAATAGTGTACATGTCATCTGTGGCGCCCCAACGGTCGAAGGACTACGGGACCTGATGATGATGATGAGTTATACTAACATCTGAGATGCCAGATTTTTATTTGGATAGTATTTGGCATTTGAATATACTCAGATAGTCTGAGATATTAAGACCTTTTTTTTTTAGTTTTCGCCAGAGTATCAAATTTTTAATCATAATCTGCATTGAAGATGGTTAAGTATCTCCTTTTTGCACAGTCACCATTATATCTGGTGGAGTGTGGTATTATTAAGCCAACCAGCTTTTCTCAAAGCAACAACAAAAAAAAACATAGAAATATGAACGGTGAATGAAGTTTTTGCCAAGAGAATAAAAAGCTGGCGTTGAATAACTTGATGCATCCTTCACTTTCACAATAATTATCCAGGTAAATTGCTATCTAAAAGTTGCTAAATAATTATCCAGGTAAATTGTTATCTAAAAGTTGCTAAATAATTATCCAGGTAAATTGTTATCTAAAAGTTGCTAAATAATTATCCAGGTAAATCGTTATCTAAAAGTTGCTAAATAATTATCCCTCTTTTAAAAGAAATTGATCTTAATCTTGATATAAATCAGTATATAATTTATAGTTACTAAAAGTGCAAGATTTCATTTGTATTTTGATTAAATGGTCAAATATATCCAGACTTTAACATTTCATTGTGTAATAATCTAACATAGAGGTCCCTGCAAAATGTAATTTTGAGAATGGTTATGTTCTAAGATAGGTGGCGCCAGGGGGGGGGGGGGGGGGGAGTGTGAGTTTATGGTCTGGCATTGGCCAGAAAAAGTTTGAGAACCACTGTAATAGGTGTGCTAAACCACTACATCCTGCTGTGTTGCAATCACAGCAGTTAACACCACACTACCATATGTTTCATTACAAGTATGCTCAGATATAACACCCAATGTGATTTACCACACCATATGTTTCATGACCAGTTCCCATGAGTGTCATAGCCACACAATTATGTTTCTTTTTTTCAGAATGCATTAATGCTGACAGAGTATTGTAATAGCCTTGTTGGGTGTTTTTAATGTGGCCAAACTTCACAGGTTCAAGTGACAGGAATTCAGGTGATATGTTACAGTACATTAAAATCAGATTATGTTGCAGCTGATTTAGTGCCCTACACAGCAGCAATCCACTGCCAGTCATTCAGGTCTTGTAAAGACATTGGTCAGTTTGAAATGATAATATTCATTTACATTTCATGTTCAGGAGGCATTGATTATAACAAAACAAGCCTCATTAGTATTGTACCTTGTAATGTAATAGTTTTACCTTGTAATTTAATTGTATTACCTTGTAATGTAATAGTATTACCGTCAAACAGAACAAAGACATTTTAATTCTAATATACTTATAAAGCTTTTGGCCTAAGTAAAGAAAATGTTACTTAATTTTACAAGCATTTATTTCATGCCTATTTCGGTGCTTCATAAGATATTGTACAGTGATCAAGTAGCCAATGTGCTGTCAGTTAAATGATAGGGTGTGCAATGTTAACACCTGCTTTAAAAGCTATATTCATCTGTACATTAAATAAACTTTTCAAATTGTATTATTAAATAACTGTGCTGGTACACAAATTGCTTTACATCAAGAGATCAGAGTCTAATTGCTGAAATGCCCTGGCATTCAAGCTTAAAAATCTTAGAAAAAAAAACTGAAATTAAAACTAATTGTTAGCCCTTACCTTAGCGTTTGATCCAATCTGCCTTGTCCAGAAAGAATATAGAAAGCAAGTGCACCATTGTTTATTTAAACAGTCTATAAGATATGTACTGTAGCACTACATAGCTTAATTAAGTCATGGCTACACTGTGAAAGAAGAAAGCAAATACTTTATTTTGCTTCTAGATTAATGAGAAAACCTCAACAACAAATATAATTAAAATATGAGCAAGTGAAATTATAATTATTTTTGTAGTTGTTTAGTGTTGTTTAGTATTTTAAATTAAAGCCCCTTAGCTGATCAGCTTAACTATTACCATATAAATACATTCTTAAGGAAATTGAATTGTTGTTTTGGTAGGCTAATGCTAATTCATAGACTAATGCAAAGCTTTTTACAATCCTTTTTCTTGAGCTAAGTTTAATGGAGTTGCACATTGATTAGAGATTAAAAGGAAATCATAAGTCATATGAATATAAGAATCCATAAAACCAAAAAACCTATTTGGCAATATTTGTCTTCAAAATGAATAATAAGGCATAATATCTGCTACTCTGTAATACTAATAGATGGTGAAAATATATATGTCTCCAATCATTAGATACTGAGAAATTAGGAAGGCTGAAAATGTATAATTTATGTAGATTAGGGTTAAGCAGATCAATAAGTACAAAATCTGTCTTCTGCCATTTTATTAATCTGTGTCTGTCTTATTTGACAAATTAATGGGCTAATCAGCTTTAGGTTATCGGAAAATGCTACCAAGATGGTATCAGTATCAGTAAATATAGGTGGTTTACTACTAAAGATTTGATGTTTTTAAATGCTGTTGTTGTATATCTACAAACTGCATCAGTTTTGTTAGTTTTTTTGTTGTGCTTTTATTTTATATTTATCTTGGGGGGAGTCGTTTGGCTTTTGTGTGAGTTTAATTAAGTCATTTTCGATGCTAAGTGGGGTGTGGGACAATTAAGCTTGGGAAACACTACTCTGGACTCTGGGACAATTTTAAACAATTACAATGTGTCAATGTCGCTGACAATATAGGCCTATATTTTAAATAATTTTTTTACAAATCAGAAGGTGAACTTTTAAAAACATTTATCCTGGAATTTTTATTTATTATGCATTTGATACAAAAAGCTAATAGATTCCTACAATTAATTGCAATACATTTTATCAAGCCACTACATAATTAGGCTACATAATAATAAATCCACTAGCCATTATGATAACTGAAATTGTCTGCCATTGACGTTATTGTAGTAAGGCTGCCTAATCTGTAATTTGCCAAATTCTTATAGGTGCAATTATAATATGTATAATTAATAATTATTCAAACTAAGGGGTCCAAAGCATTATCTATGCTATTTTTTATTTTAGCAGCCAGACAATTTTATATCACATTGGCTATCATAGTTAGTAGCTCATTTAATTTACACTTTTACAGCTACTGCTAAAACTGATACTGATTTGTTACATATTGTTACTTAGTACTAGTCATCATTAGTCTATTGACATACTATTTTATATTATTCAAGCCTAGTAATTGTTAACCTACTATAAGTAGTAGTAGTAGTAGGCCTATCAAGAATTGTGGTATTGAAAAAATTATTTAATTATTTTAAGGCTATGGTGACCACTTTTTTCAAATTAAAAACGGATATTTTACCATTATTACCTTGAAAACCAGGACACATAGAATGGGTTTGGTTCCATGGATATTGCAATTTATTAATTTTAATTTAGGTTGGCTTATTATTATTTTATTATTATTAAATTCATAACCAAACATGGGATATGATTGAGATATACTCACTACCTAACTTAACAGTACTCTCAAAAAAATAACTTTTTCATTTTAGAAAAAAAGATTGTCACACCTGTTAAAGAAGGTGATCATTCATAGATTCTTATTGATTTTACCAGTTTTTTTTACCTATGTGGATGAGTATGAGCCTATGCCTATGCCTATACTAACTATGTCCTGGTTAGTCGTGACTATTGACAGTGGTGAGTAGAGTAGTAACCAGTTCAGTACCGATTACAAAATAAAAAAATGATTAAGCTTAATTATTTTATAATTTAACAAAAGTTTGAGTACATCACAACCAGGCATAAATGTTTTATGGGGAAAAAAATTAATACATCCCAATGATCCCAATTCGCATTATTTTTTTTCCTTACTAACATTAACAAATCACAATCACAAGACACTTTATCTCTGTCTCTACAATTACTTAATTACCATTGTTTATTATTAGGCCTACGCCTAATCCTCGTATAGGCGTACACCGTAAACGTCAATAATTATTTACTGACCAAGTGATTACGGATTACTTCCCATTTGTAGAAACACTTTTCCGACTTTTCGAATCGCTGATCATCCGCCTACTCATTTTTTTTACTCAGTCTTTTAGTGCCTAAAACTAGAGCCTCGCAATAGCATATATGAGAAAATATCATTTTTCCTATTTAAAAGACACTATTAATGTTCGCTGAATTAACTATTGCATTTATGCAATATCTGAATTCAAATAGGACCCAATCACGAAATAAAAATTATATAAATGCATACCACTGAGTTAGAAACAGCAAAAGATAGGTAAAATGCCTCGGCCTCGACTGCTTGTTTTGATGTTATAAATCCAAGATGGCCGATGTAAATGGGGAATCCTCGAACAGTCTATTTTTAGAGCAGCTTCTTTGCCAGTTTAATGCTAGGATCTCATCTGCACACAAAATAAAACTAAATACAATAAATTTTATCTCAAATTTTGATTATTACCACTCATGATAAGTGGAGTTTCCTCTCATCAAATAAGAAATAACAGATGTAATCTTACGCATTAAAATGTTATTAATATACTAACAATTCACACTTATCCTAAATATTATTCTGCATTTGATTAGAATGGACTACGATTAGTCACTTCCTTGTTTTGTCACGTGATACGTACCAGCCATTAGTAGGCTTTCTGCTACACATAACAACACATAACAACAGATAAACAGCTGATCAGCCATTGCCATTATCATTAATTCTAAAGCAAAATGTTTGTCTCCATTAGCGCTTCCCCAGTGTTTATTAAAATTTTACTTTTCAAAATATTCTTGAATACACGCGTTTCTTTAAATGACATTCAATAAATGTGACAATAATTATAATTCAGTTATGATTAAAGGAAGAAAGTTGTTTGAAGAAAAATGTGTGAGCGACTAGTGTGTTGCAGACAGCCTACCGGAAGTATTACTTGTTTTTACACGTATCACGTGACAAAACAATCGACTAATCGTAGTCCATTAGAACTGCTAGATTTAAGTTTTTAAAATGTTTTTAATTGTAAAAGTGTTGGACCGCGATAAAAATAAAGCTTTAAAATAGATTAAATAGACACGAACAATCTGTGTCAATATAACAATATATATTAAACTTTAATAATAATTTTACATTACACATAAGTAAAATATCGTAGCAGTCAGAATTAAATTTAATTAACTAATTATAAAAGTGACTGATCTTAAATTCCTTATTTTTTAATTTTCTTGCCTTTCACTTTCATGGTTGAAGTTAAGACCGGTTAAAATTTGAGTAAATTCGGCAAAGTCGGTAGCATTTTCTTGCAATAATTTGTTATAATAAGAAAAATGCTTCCCTAAAACGCATATCAATGATCAAGTTAATATTATTATACCGTAGTACGTAGTCTAACGAATAATTGAATATATATAATGAATATGAAATAGTATCTCCTACTCCTATCTAATCTATGATTATGAATGAATGATTAGTAAAATAAATAAATAAATAATGAACATGCCACAACCCTTTTAATTTAAGAAAAAAGAAGTTTATTAATCATTGACGTTAACAAATTTTTTATTAAATTTATTCACTGGAGGATACAAAGACACAAACACAGTCACATGAACACACTGGGCTGGGTATCTTTACTGACTTAAAAACTAAAGGTTACTTTAAACAGAGGTCTCCAAACTTTTTTGTCTCGTAGACCACTTGCCATGTTTTTCGATTTTGGGTAGACCCCGTGCTTACCTGATATTGATTTTTTTGCAAATTCATTAACTTCAAATGTATTTTTTACAGCCGATATAGTGCTACTCACTTTGAAAGATTTATATTCATATATGATATATCAGAAAATATACCTAATACCTTAAATTTTAATATGATTCTTCATCACGTTTCATGAACAATTATGTTTTTAAAATTTTTACTTCATTGTTACTTTTATAATTTATGTAGGAAGATATTTGTCTTGATATTATAAGGTAATATTATGTAAGTAAATAGGTACTATCTATGTTTGTGGATTATTCCATTCATGGAATGCCAAAATAGAAGTCATGACCTACTTACATGAGATCCACTATCATTGACCCCCATTTTTATTTCATGGACCCCCAAATTTTTTTTTTTTGCCTACATGGACCCCTTGCAGTTGTTATTGACCCATGAGGGTCGATATATAGACCACTTTGGGAATCACTGCTTTAAACATTTAAATTTAATTGTCATTTTTCCCCCTACTTTGGCTATTATTGGCATACAATTTAACCTACATAATTCATGATATGATGATGATGAATCAAATTAATTTGAAAAAAATATCTGTGGAACTAGGTATTTGTAACTAGGTGAAATAATTATAATTTAAATTAATTTAATTTACTAGCCGCTCCAATGATTTGAAAACATATATTAAATTTATATATTAAACAGTTGCCTGAGTTGCTGACACAGTTGCAAAAATTGTTAACTGATACTTTCAGTGTTATGGACTACAAAAGAACTCTTAGTTCAAAAGATCTTGTAAGTTATAATAAAATCATTGATACTCATTAAAACTAAAGTAGTATGATTTATTTTTTTACTGTTGTTTGCTGATAAATAAAATCACCAGTAGAGTTGTTTCTATTTTTTTTTTATAAATATGTAATCTTTTAAAACTTTTCTTCAGAAATCTATTAATCAGTTATTGATGCAAATAAAATCCAACTTTCAAGAACTAAGCAAGGATTGGATGTCACTTCAATCACATGCAGCTTATTCTGTCTCACCTAAGGTAGAAATTTGAAGTTATTTGTTTTTAGACATTGTGATGTATTTAAAATATGTAGTCTTAGTTATTGTTGCAGTCTATAACTGTTTATAAATTAATATCCTCTTTGCAGTTAAGTTAAATAATATCAATAGGCTGACAGCATTGTCAGCATACCTATCTTTTGATCATGATGGTAATCATTGTCATAAAAGAAATACTAATTTTGTTTTGTTTTATTCTGACTCTCATGAAAATAACTAATGCAATTATTTCCATTAAACGTAATATTAGTATTGAATTACTTCTGAAATATATAAGTTTAAAAAATAAAATCTTTTACATAATGCCAAGACGTTATAGACAAAAAAGACCTCCTTAAAATAGTTATTAGATAAGATTGCAGCAACAGCTAAGTATTTGGAATTCATACTGCAAAAACATAGTGCTTTAGAGACTTTAGTTTTTACAATTTACTTAAGAAAATTAAACTGGTAATTATGTTGTATACATAGAACTCCTCTTTATTTAACCAGTATATTTTCATGGGCAACTCTTGGCTTAAACTTAAACAACAGTCATTAAATTTTAATATATTCAAAGATGAAGCCTATTAGATGCAAATATTTTGTTAATGCATACCTTAAAATAACTCAAAATTTGTACTTTACAATATTTAATGATTAAATTGCACTGTCCATGAAAAAAAAGTTAACCACATTAAATGATGCATAATTAATCCGTAAGGTTTTCGCCCAAAATGCTGTAATTGTAAAAAAATCAGCCCTTCAAAAATTCCAAGTTGATGCAGCAAAACTGAAAGTACTTGCAGTGACTGTTGTCAATCAAAGTGAGGAATTGTCAGCCCTCAAAATTAGGTCACTAGAAGCAGGTAATTTGTTTCATAACAAAAGTGCTTCATTACTAACAAACTTTTCCATTTCATCTTTAGATACTTATGTTGAGCTCTAATAATATAACTAAATCTGCTACCAAATGGTATTTATCAATGGTGTTACAAGATTTTGACACAAAGAATAAATAAAAACTGAATTTCTTAATTTAAAAAAAAAACTTAAATATTTTGGATTGTGGGGAGGAAGGAGTTGTGTGCAATTTTAAAATCTACAAATTAAGGGTTAATTTGGGGTGATATTTCATCTACAAGTACTACAAATATAATATCATCCATCTAATCTTGCCTTTGAATATTATATTCTCCTTGGACACATCTACTATTTCTACTGAAACATGCTAATATTTTTCGTAATACTTAAACGCTGTATAAAATATATATGGTAATCGGTTTATCGTTTCATAAAATACAAAATTTAAAACTGTTAGGGGATTCCTTTATGTGCTGGTGTTTTATATTCTTCAACTTAATACATTTAGTAACTCCTTAAATATTTTATATACAAATTTTAATAATTTATCATAGAAAAATTTTAATTTAAAATTTCTGTGAAATCTTAAGTTTTTAATACTCAACAAAAGAAATCATTTCTTAAATAATTAAGCTTAAAATATTATTTAATTCTATTTAATTATTCTCTATGCAGAATTAGAGCAAATAAGAACTGAAAGAAATCAACTGCAAGTTGAAGTGCAACACTGGAAGTCTCAGTTAGACACAAACATCTCAGAGACACAAAAGGAAAAACAGGTCGTCTTTAGATTTCCATTTAAATGACTAATTATGATATTGATATTTCAAATTAAAAACTGTTACATTTTCATTGTCCTGTTAAACATTTTCATTGTCCTGTTAAACATTGTCATTGTCCTGTTAAACATTTTCCCGCATATAAAAAAAAAATGAGAATTAGTCAACCTTTTTTAAAACTGGTTCTTTTGATTCTTCTCTAATAGGCACAGCTAAATCTCAGAGCTGACATCAAGGTTCTAACAGATCAACTCTCACAACAGTCAGAATTTTGCTCATCTCTCGGAGCAGCCAGCTGTACCTTACTGTGGAGAGTCTCAAAGCATGAGAGCAATATTCAGACTATGGTATCCGGGGTCAGTGTTTTATTTTCCTACTTCTCTTCGTCAACATTTTAAAGATCCATTATTTTGGCTTAAGTGAAGACATTTTATGATTATCGGAGGCTAATGTTTACTACTTCAGAGCAGAAGTCCAGAATTCCTTGAGCTCATAGCCAACTCTATTCAAAACTACTTAATGGCATACAAGGAAGATGAGTGGCCAAATCAAAACACAGATGAGGCAGTCTTTATTTTAGCTTTATGTGGCACTATTACAAGTAAGTTTTTAGAAATCCTAGCTATACCAGCAACAAGTAATGATGCTGTATTAATCATTATTAATAGTGCACATTTCTCAAATCTCCCAGCATTCATTTTACTATGTAAATGTTGTTGTGCTCTTTCCTCCTTGTTTGACAGTAGATCTCATGCACACAAATAAGCATTTAAGTCAGAGCTTCATTTCTGATACTTGGTTTTAAGCATAGGTTTACTAATAAGTAATAATCAGCACATTTTATAACAAATGGGAATTGATAGAATTTGTTTATTTAAACTCTGAAAATATGACAATGCCATTGATGTTTAACAAATGAAACCAGTTCTTATTCTTAGAAATTCAAATAATCTTGAATGAAAAAGAGATGTGTAATCACTAAGTAAGTGCTGCATTCTCTGAGTCAGTTTTTAGAATGAATATTGTGTTTGGACCATTCAACCCTTTTTCTTTAGCTAAACAGTAGGGAGAAAAAAAGATTATATTTGAACATTTTTCTTGCCATGTTACATCAGATATTGCCCTTGCCATGTTACATCAGATATTGCCCTTGCCATGTTACATCAGATATTGCCGCATCAGCATTGGGGAGAGAACAGTTGGCTTCCTGCCCTCAGGGCTTCAAAGTTATGGACACATTCATCAACTTTATAAGTGAAGCCCCTCTCGGAAAGAGTGCTAACATGAAAAGGTTCAGTGACAAAGATTTACCATGCGATTTATTGAAAGGAACCCTGATAAATAACAATGTAGGGTGTAATCAAAGAATGACTTCAGAAAACGATGAACAGTTTAGAAGATACAACTTTTAAAGAGTACTTTTGTTTGTAAAAGCCAGTTTAATTTTAATCAGGCAATTAGTAATGAAAGTAGAAGTAAGTTAATTCTGATAAAATGACAGATTCTCAGCTCTTCAAGTGTTCAATAACAGAGTTCAAAAGAAATCAGCTCTGGTATTATCAATTCTTAGTCATTTAAGCTTTTTTATTAATATTTTTTTACTGTTTCCTACATTTTTTAATAAATACCAGAATGATTAAAGATATCCAAACTTTACCTTTAACTCAGTTGTACAACTCTGTTTAACTCAGTAGTACAACTCTGTTTAGTTTAACTCAGTAGTACAACTCTGTTTAACTCAGTAGTACAACTCTATTTAACTCAGTAGTACAACTCTGTTTAACTCAGTAATACAACTCTGTTTAACTCAGTAGTACAACTCTGTTTAACTCAGTAGTACAACTCTGTTTAACTCAGTAGTACAACTTTAACTCAGTAGTACAACTCTGTTTAACTCAGTAGTATAACTCTTTTAACCTCAGTTGTACAACTCTGTTTAACACAGTAGTACAACTCTGTTTAACTCAGTGGTAAAACTTTAACTCAGTAGTACAACTTTAACTCAGTAGTACAACTCTGTTTTTCTCCACATCTTTAAATCTTTGTGTTTCTAGCCTGATGTTAATGAGTCTTTACAATATCAGCATCAACTGCAAAGGAATCAAATATCTCAGTACTAAACCTCATTTTATGAGTATGCTTGCCTGGCACCTCAAAGGTAAGATCGTTGGTAATTTTATTTTTTAGTAAGAATACTGATTTATATTAACATATAAATTTTATTTTAGTTATTGGCAAAATCAGTTTTAAATATGTATTGTAATTATTCTATTGAGGTCTTACAATACAAATATATATATTTATCTTATTAAATAATTCCTGAGTGGATGTGTGCCGCCCAAATTGTGCAACGTGATGCACTCTGAATCAATACTCCAGCTCCCCCAAACCCTTCCTGCCACATTGTATGCTTCTAATGCACACAAAAGAACACAAATAGAGTCAATACAACTAAGCGTTGGTGAATATATGGAGCGCCACCTAGAATTATTAAAATATAGATTTTGCATCTATTCCTGTATTTTACACACACAATGTAGTTGCATTGCCCCAGCCAGTATAGTTATGTTTTCCATAACATAGATCTGGAAATCTTCCCAAACCTATATAAATCTATTCCTATTTTTTAAAATGACATTACACCCATACCTCGCTTTACGGCCTAGATACGTTCCGGAAAAGTTGGCCGTAAACCAAAAAGCCGTATAATGAATCAATAATTTTGATATAAACCCATACAAATTTAATTTGATCTGTTCCAATATTTGTTTAAAATAATATAGTCGTTAGTTCATAAATCATTTTATTCTTTTCATTTCCTATAAAAATAAAAGTACAAAACATTTTAATAGTAAACAGAAATAAAAAAAATAAACATATAAATTAAAAAACAAAAGAAATCATATGCACATATTTATACATAAAATAAAATTCACCAATTAATCCAAACAAACAAAACAGAAACAAACACTTCAACTTACTGAGTCACAGGATATGAATAAGGTGGGATAGCACAGGAAATAAGGCAGACTACTAAAGCAGAGCCGCCTAAGGGAAGAAGCTGAGGAGGAGATAAAGAGAGGATATCTATTGGCCGTATAATGAAACATCGTGGGCCGTAAACCGAAAAAGTGCCATAATTTAAAGTTGGCCGTAAAAAGAAATGCCGTATAAAGAGCGGCCGTATAGCGAGGTATATGTGTATAGTGGAATTTGAAATTGCTTATAAGATAAATGATGCATTAGATGATTGATTATAAAATTGATTGCAGAAGAAAAGGATACAGAAAACATTGTGAACTCTCTCAGATTAATCCAGTCTTTGATATCAGATGAAGTCAGTGCTCCTATATGTATACATCAGCTTCTTGAATCTGTAAGTTTGATTGTTGTTAAGTCTTTACCAGAAATGTTCACAGTCCTATAAGCTGTACACTACTGACCAGAAATGTTCACAGTCCTATAAGCTGTACACTACTGACCAGAAATGTTCACAGTCCTATGAGCTGTACACTACTGACCAGAAATGTTCACAGTCCTATGAGCTGTACACTACTGACCAGAAATGTTCACAGTCCTATGAGCTGTACACTACTGACCAGAAATGTTCACAGTCCTATGAGCTGTACATTATTATTTTGGTTTAGTAATAATCTCAACTCCTTCATTAATTAATAATCATATTTCTGTAACTTGTGATTAGTTAAAAAAAAAAATTACAATGGTTAAAAATTCATTTTTTTTAGCTTATTGTGCAGTGCTGAACTGTTGATTAATGATGAATGAGACACACTGCACGCATAACAAAAAAATACTTTATTTATTTTAGGTAACATCAAAAGCATCTTGTCAACATATAAATATCTATCAAACAAAATTATATGGCATTAAACAATTTATGATCAGGGCCAGATGGGTCTCAAATGATAAATATGTAGGCCTAATAATAAATTGTAACTTTTCTCATGAGGAAAATGATATACTTCTTCACAATTCCCTAGTTTAGTTATTTGAAAAATCTACTCTGTTCATCTAATACAAATCTTAAAATAAAATATTGAATTGATGCAATCATCTTACACCTGAAACATTTACAAATCTCTTTCGACCAGATTATATGAGCAGGATATTATTGGACAGTGTTCATCTTTATAATAGCTTATTTTTGCTAAATATATAGGCCTATAAATTTAATCAGATCTCAACATGGTTAAAATTCATTTCTGGCTTGTCTCCCTTTGGGGAGCGAACTCCATATTATTCAATCATGTATCTTTACTATGAAAAATATTAGCCCAAAATCGCGTAACTCTGATTGATTATCAATGCACGCATTTGATAATAAAGAAATGATGAAATTGAAATTTTCACAGGTGCCTGTCGGTTTTTTACAACACCTGGCCTCAAGCTGTAACAAAGACATACAAGTTCTTACCCAAGACATATTAGCTGATATGAGAGCATTTAAGATAGAAGATTAATTTCTATCCAAAGAAATCTGCTGCTGTTTAATCTGATGATGAATTTCTTGATTTGTCAACCTGCGTTTATCAGAATGCTATGAAGATCATTGCAGATGTTCAGATCAGTGTTGCATTGAAATATAGAATATCCTGAATAAGAAGTGAGCACCTTGTAGTTACTTTTAAAAGAACTGAAATTGTTTTTTGTATTGAAAATGTTTTGAATTGAATAAGTTTATGTTACATTGTTATATTTCTTATAAATAGTTGATGAAGGCAAAACTAAGCTGAATTTCTGAGTCATGTTTTCAATTAATAATATTTTGTTTGCTGCACTCTACAGCTTGCACCTTAGGTTCATCTAAAATATGAAATGGAAATAATTTTATAAAGAGTTAAAGTTAAACTCAAATTTCAAATTATGCAATGTAATTATAATTGGTTTTAAAAATAAAAATTATTAGAAATCTTTTCATAATTCAAAAATACTGGTTAAACACATTTAAAAATATTTCAATCTTTGCAATCATTTTTTGGAAAAAACACTAATGTTGTAGTTTACTAGGTAGTTGTTTTTTTAAATTTTAGGATAACATAGAAAATTTAATTGACATCATTTATGAATGTAATTTCAAAAGTGGATCACTTAGTTCATAATGACCAACCTTTAATTTAGTTTTAGCAACCATGTAATACGTCATTGCAGAGGGTTGGAGTGAAGAAGATACACAAATAAATGCTGTTAAGTGTGGGGACATATTTTGGGATTAAAGTTTTTTTTTTATATTTCTTGTTAAATTGATATTTAAAAAAAAAAACAAGTTTAATTTTTTCACTCAAAGTCTCACCTGTGACAGGTGGTGAGTCACTAAAATTCTCACTTTTGATGACTGGTTGGTCACTCACAGTCTCACCTGTGACAGGTGGTGAGTCACTAAAATTCTCACTTTTGATGACTGGTTGGTCACTCACAGTCTCACCTGTGACAGGTGGTGAGTCACTAAAATTCTCACTTTTGATGACTGCTTGGTCACTCTGTGATGGCTGTTTAGCAATTGCATGTCTCACTGTGATGGCTCATTGGGCAGTCAAAGTCTCAGCTGTGATGGCTGTTTAGCCATTGCATGTCTCACTGTGACGGCTCATTGGACAGTCAAAGCCTCAGCTGTGATGGCTGTCTCACTGTGAAGGCTCATTGGGCAGTCAAAGCCTCAGCTGTGATGGCTGTCTCACTGTGACGGCTCATTGGGCAGTCAAAGCCTCAGCTGTGATGGCTGTCTCACTGTGGTGGCTCATTGGGCAGTCAAAGCCTCAGCTGTGATGGCTGTCTCACTGTGGCGGCTCATTGGGCAGTCAAAGCCTCAGCTGTGATGGCTGTCTCACTGTGGCGGCTCATTGGGCAGTCAAAGCCTCAGCTGTGATGGCTGTCTCACTGTGGCGGCTCATTGGGCAGTCAAAGCCTCAGCTGTGATGGCTGTCTCACTGTGACGGCTCATTGGGCAGTCAAAGCCTCAGCTGTGATGGCTGTCTCACTGTGACGGCTCATTGGGCAGTCAAAGCCTCAGCTGTGATGGCTGTCTCACTGTGACGGCTCATTGGGCTGTCAAAGCCTCAGCTGTGATGGCTGTCTCACTGTGGCGGCTCATTGGGCAGTCAAAGCCTCAGCTGTGATGGCTGTCTCACTGTGGCGGATCATTGGGCAGTCAAAGCCTCAGCTGTGATGGCTGTCTCACTGTGACGGCTCATTGGGCAGTCAAAGCCTCAGCTGTGATGGCTGTCTCACTGTGACGGTTCATTGGGCAGTCAAAGCCTCAGCTGTGATGGCTGTCTCACTGTGACGGCTCATTGGGCAGTCAAAGCCTCAGCTGTGATGGCTGTCTCACTGTGACGGCTCATTGGGCAGTCAAAGCCTCAGCTGTGATGGCTGTCTCACTGTGACGGCTCATTGGGCAGTCAAAGCCTCAGCTGTGATGGCTGTCTCACTGTGACGGCTCATTGGACAGTCAAAGTCTCAGCTGTGATTGTTTAATTTTCACTCCTAGTAATGCTACAAACCTTTATAATGTTTAAGAAATTTAATCTGTACTTTTAAAATTTGGGTCGTTCGATGAACAAGACTTGATAATCCTGTAATTTATAACAAGGGACAAGATTTGATAATCCTGTAATTTATAACAAGGGAGAAGACTTACTTGAAGCCTTCTTTGTTCCTGAAGTCTAGAGTAGTCCCCTTGGGGGAAATCTCCTCGCCGCCAGGAGCTCCCTCTGCAGCTTCTCAATCTCCTCCATCTCACATCATTCATCGGCGTTATCTTCACTCTGATGAATACGGCCATTATCATATTCTGTGCCAGAAAGGCAGTTACTTTCTTTTTAAAAAAATTATTTTTATATTTACCATGAGTTATAATAACCGTATATTTAAAAGACAGAAAAATCCTATTTTCTTTTAAATCGCGAACGACCTCTCAGGCAATGGGCAATCGCTACAAGAGTGTGGACTAAATTTTGAAAATCCATGCTTCTCACGTGGACAGCTTATTTTGTCTGCCCAGGCGTCGAAAAACCTTCTACTTCTAATTTATGTGTGTACGCCCCAGACGAAAAAAAAAATTTTAAAATTTTCTATTTAAAAATTACCTCAAAATGAAATTAAAATACAAACACTTTTTCTTTGAGTGGGATGCAGGGCTCTCGCTAATTTTAGAGATTGATAGAGATCTCGATCATTAAATTTTTAAGGGTAGCATGCAGAGTTTCAAAGATGCCAAACAAATGTTATGATAACTTTAAATTTTGAGCAATCTAGAAAAGAAAATTTTTCAGTGTATGACTGCTCAGAAGATGTTGTCTTAATTTGAAATTTACATATTACCAGTTCTGTAAATATTTGTGGGCTTGAGTTCGAGCCCCATGTAATACCGAGACAAAAAGAACACAACCGGCATTCCGACTGCACGATGGCTCATCTATGAGAAGTGAACTCCGAACTATAGAAACACCCGCTGTTTTACCGTTACAAACTCACGTTTTAAGGCAATTTTTTTTTTTACACCGGGTCCGGGTATTTTGAGAAAATATCCGGTCCAAAGAGTTAACTTTTCCTTGCCTCTTAATACTCAACGAAATCGTCGATCTATGTCGTGGTGAGAGTGCATTGCGTTCGTCAGCCGTTTGTGTCAAGAAATGACCCACCTATAGGAACAGACAGTTGTCGGATCCCGAAACAGAGATGGCGATGTTAAAAAAACATATATTCTCCTGTCTTATTGTTCGAACGTAATGAGACCACGCCTTAGCACTTCTTACCATTTATTTTACTCTCCTGCACCGGTACCCACTTCGTTCCTACAGATAGTCTTGACAGAGAGGAGTTGCCGATGGATAATAGATTTTTGTGACCACGTTACGCCCACTACTCGCTACGGAAGCAAATTATTGTTTTTGATGAATAGCAAAAGAATAGTTTTGTTTTTAAATTATAAATATCTGATCAACTTTACTCCAACATAAAGACATTTTCATCTCATACCTATAGATCGTTCTGCTGTCTTGTGCTGATAATAAAGCATTGCCGCTGGCAGAAGGTGAGACATCAGAATGCGCTTTGAAAATGTTAAAGATCTTAAGTCGTATTTCAAATAATAATACTTATTGGCACGCGTGGTTTGCGTTGTAGATTGATTTATGGCGGAAAGCAAAACTTCTCCAGGATGCACACTTTGGCAGGACAAAGTGTCTATTACTGAGGTGGGGTTTTTTTTTATAACTTGCCAAAATGTGTAGCATGTCCTCCGCTCTTAGCAAAATATGGCGATTTCGCTGGTTAGGCCATTCAAGGAGAAAGTGGGTATTCCAAAGAATCTGTTGTTGGGAGAGGGAGCAAGACTTATTGGACGACAGCGGCTGCGATTTAAGGACGGTTGGAAATGGAACATGAGGGAAGCCAACATTGAATCAACAAATGGGAGATCATCGCTGAGCACTATTCCAGCCGGTGCACAGAAATGTATGAGGGAGTCAAATGATGAGCAAACACTTTTCTTTTTTAAATGACTGCCAAAGTTAACCAGGGGTGGAGGTTCTTATGCCAGAACTGCAGTCGAGACTGTGGAACATCGGCTTCGTAAGCCTTTTGATAAAATTACAATAACTCCTCCATCATCTCCCGAAGATTGATGGATGCTACATATATATGTAGTATAATCTATTTCTTAAAACAATTATAACTGAATCTTCCAATGTTCCAAATCTCATACGAACGAAATTTCTTAGAACCGAAATTTAAAAAAAAAAAACTGTTTGAGATCAATTACATTTGATGAAATGTGGCTTTTTTTTTCTTTTTTTTTTTAACACCAAACACATTTTGTTCCACTCTTAAAGAACCGTGAACCAGACGTCATACCAAACGATTAAGAGGGACAAGTAATTGATAACCTGACAAATCATAACAAGATATATTGTAATATCTTTAAATATCTTTTCTAAAATAATTTTTTTTATCCCTCGCCTATAATCTTTTTCTATTATTTTAAGGATCGTATTTTTATTTTTCATGTTAATATTCAACCATTCTTTAATGCAACCAGAGACCCCGGGCCGACTCAACCAAATCGCCTTTGCCAATTCTTCTTCTTCTTCTTTATATTAAGGGCCCACGATCAATTTATTGATCATTATGGCTCCTATGAATGTAGATGGGATTCTATTACTCGATCCGCCTTTGGAAGCGAGAGTATATATATACAGGCTATATATATATATTTAAAATAATTATTTTTTGTTATATGAATTAGGAGGATTTCTTTTCTTTTTTTTTAAAGGTTTGGGGGGGAGGGGTGAACCTAGCGTAAGATAACTTAAAAAACATGTTTAAGAGCGAGATTAGAGGTTATCTTTTTGTTATTGTAAATAAGTAGATGATAGCAAGAAGAGTCAGTTTTGAACGTAAGACATGGTGTACTTTATCGTATGATTATGTTAATTAAATGGCGACTAGGGAAGACAGCGACATCGTATCGATCCGTTGAGCGAAACCTACAATGTTGTAGGTGGATTGTTCTACTTCCGTAAATTGGCCACGCATGCGCAAGGGGGGTGCTTAGGTGATCCTGGTTTGAGTGTTTTATTACTGATAAATTTCAATCCATAAATTTTAGTATGTTAGAGAATATGAAACAAAAGTATCTTAAAAGTAATAAGGCAGATGTTCACTATTATTTGTGATGTTAGGAATCGGTAAAGCATATTTTCATTTTTTTCGGAATGCATTTTGTTTTGTTTCATTCAAATTAGTTTCTAAAACTAAAATCTAAAATTCAAATGATAAAACAGCATATTTATTTATTAACAAATAATTTGTATAATCATCGGAAGGTCTAGGGTCACATCTAAATTTCAACATGATTTCATCTGTTACATGGTTTCCTCTTTAACATGGTTTTATCTTTTTCTATAGTTTATGAGATTTCCCATATTTAGATTCAAGGTGATATTGATGACATAATATACACTGAAGGTGTTTATTTGCAACGTTCAACGATCACCACTTCACAAACATTAATACACACAAACAGTAAATAACACAAACAGTAAATCATATAAGAACAAGGTACTCTGAACTTGACTTAATGGACAGGATTAAAGATTCGGACGTTTTGGCTTAATAAATCCTTCATCAGCAAACAAGACAAAAAGAAGTATGACAAGTAACAGAGATACGTAAAATACTTTTGAGATTTCCTTTTGTTGCCAGAAGTAGGATTACAGGAACAGTAAATCACACAATCATAACTTTGTTCTGTCTATTAATTCAAGTTCAGCATACATTGTTCTTATATTTCATTTACACAACTTGAATGCAGTCCATCAATTATTATCCGTAAATGACACAAACAGTAAAAAAAAAAAACAGTATTAAAAAAAATGGTTAACTCCAGAGACACACTGCACCCCCTTCAGTTCTTTGGCCATTGGTTGGTCAGCAGGCCCGATCTCTTTACGTCTCTAAAACACCTACCACATGTCATCAACCTCGCGAGTTCCATCCTGGGGACGAGATTACAGGAGATTAAAAAAAAATTATAGCAAGAACAAATAATAACATAAGGTCAGTAGCGCTCTCTCGTCTCTAATAATTGGCCCCTGTCATCACATAACATAAATAGACATGCCATTGGCCCTCCCAAACAAATGCTTCTAATAATACAGTCATTCCTTCACATAGCATATACATACATGCCATAGGGCCTCCCAAACAAATGCTTCTAATAATACAGTCATTCTTCCACATAACATAGACATACATGCCATTAGGGCCTCCCAAACAAATGCTTCTAATAATACAGTCATTCCTTCACATAACATAGACATACATGCCAGTAGGCCTCCCAAACAAATGCTTCTAATAATACAGTCATTCTTTCACATAACATAAACATACATGCCATATGGCCTCCCAAACAAATGCTTCTAATAATACAGTCATTCCTTCACATAACATAAACATACATGCCATAGGGCCTCCCAAACAAATGCTTCTAATAATGCAGTCATTCGTGGGTGAAAAAGTGAAAATAAACATATTTAAAAATAGATTAACTGAAGTCCAAAGAAAACTACGTTATGGCAGTTTTGGACCGTTCCCGGGCAAGGAACATTACTGCCCCACACTACAGACGGCAAGGAACATTACTTCCCCACACTACAGACGGCAAGGAACATTACTTCCCCACACTACTGACGGCAAGGAACATTACTTCCCCAAACTACAGACGGCAAGGAACATTACTTCCCCACACTACAGACGGCAAGGAACATTACTGCCCCACACTGCAGACGGCAAGGAACATTACTTCCCCACACTACAGACGGCAAGGAACATTACTTCCCCACACTACAGACGGCAAGGAACATTACTTCCCCACACTACAGACGGCAAGGAACATTACTTCCCCACACTACAGACGGCAAGGAACATTACTTCTACACACTGCAGACGGAAAGGAACATTACTCCCCCACACTGCAGACGGCAAGGAACATTACTTCCCCACACTACAGACGGCAAGGAACATTACTGCCCCACATTACAGACGGCAATTAAAAATTCCTGCCCCACACTACAGACGGCAAGGAACATTACTGCCCCACACTACAGACGGTAAGGAACATTACTGCCCCACACTACAGACGGCAAGGAACATTACTGCCCCACACTACAGACGGCAAGGAACATTACTGCCCCACACTACAGACGGCAAGGAACATTACTTCCCCACACTACAGACGGTCAGGGAAAATTTCCGCCCTATCGAGCCTAAGGAAGTTTTCAGCAGCTTTTATAAAGTTTGCTACATCTATGATATAATTTCTCCATTTTTTATATAGTTCCTCCATCTTTGATATAGTTTCCTCCATCTTTGATATAGTTTCCTCCATCTTTGATATAGTTTTTACCATTTCAAGTAATTTCGTCATCGCGGTTTACAACTAGAAGATTTTACGATCAATAAATTTTAAAAAGTTGTTTATTAAACGCATTGTTCAGCTATGTCAACTATTGCTTACCTAAATCTTCGACCAGCCAACAGCTATGTCAGCTATTGCTTACCTAAATCTTCGACCAGCCAACAGCTATGTCAGCTATTGCTTACCTAAATCTTCGACCAGCCAACAGCTATGTCAACTATTGCTTACCTAAATCTTCGAGCAGCCAACAGCTATGTCAACTATTGCTTACCTAAATCTTCGAGCAGCCAACAGCTATATTAACTATTGCTTACCTAAATCTTCGAGCAGCCAACAGCTATGTCAACTATTGCTTACCTAAATCTTCGACCGGCCAACAGCTATGTCAACTATTGCTTACCTAAATCTTCGACCAGCCAACAGCTATGTCAACTATTGCTTACCTAAATCTTCGACCAGCCAACAGCTATGTCAACTTTTGCTTACCTAAATCTTCGAGCAGCCAAAGAGTAGACAATAAAGTTTGCCGCGTACTTGTACACTTTGAAAACGTTGGATACATTGTCCATGATGGTGAGAGCCAAACTTAAGGTGTATCCATCCATGTTACTGGCTAATAACGGATAATGACTGTAATTAAAGATGATGATTGGTGCAAGAAAAACTCCGGTTATTGTATTGTAGGTTATGAAGTCTATATAAAAAATATTGAACATTTTGGATCTTATAATTTGAACAAAAGGAACAAATTTTCTGGCACAGGAAAGGATCAAAATATTAAAGACAAGTTAAGCACCAGACAAGTGAAAAGAAGTAAAAGTGTTTGGTAAGTGAGTGTGGGGTTGGTGGGGTGGAGAATTTTTTTTTTTTTTTTGTGTGGGGGGGGGGGGGGGGTATTTTTAAAGACAAAAATAATTCCGCATGTAATATATTAAACAAGTCGAGTCATCTGAGGGGTCAGAAATGACTGGGGGGGGGGGGGGGTAGGGCTGTAAATAAATTTAAAAACACCTGCCAGGGTACACGACAACACACGGAGGGTGGAGGCAGTGGCGTAGCGAAAGGGGGCATCAAGCCCCGGGCGCTACTCACAAAGAGGCGCCAAATGGTATATTTTACATATAATATTGTATGGTTTTCGAATGGGGGGGGGGCGCTAAAAAGGTATTGTGCCCCGGGCACGAGTTAAGCTCGCTAAGCCACTGGGTGGGGGTGATAGTTGGAGTGACCGTTGGTAGCGTGGGTCTTGCAATAGCATTAATGAGTGAATGGTGACTACAGGGAACAGTGTTGTTCCCCATAGTCTCACCTGTACTTAATGCATCCTCACCTGTGATTGATGCATCCTCACGAATAGTCTCACCTGTACTTAATGTATCCTCACCTGTGATTGATGCATCCTCACGAATAGTCTCACCTTTACTTAATGCATCCTCACCTGTGATTGATGCATCATCACGAATAGTCTCACCTGTACTTAATGCATCCTCACCTGTGATTGATGCATCCTCACGAATAGTCTCACCTGCGATTGATGCATCCTCACTAAAAGTCTCCCCTGGGATTGTTGCATCCTCACTAAAAGTCTCACCTGTGATTGCTGCCTTCTTTTCTCGGTACTCTGGGCGTCTGTTAAATTGCGTTGTTGTAGCAGTTTGGCTCTTTTCAGGCGGTTGGCGATCAAGATGTTGAACACAATTATAACCAAGATGGGAACCAAAATAAACTCTGTTGTGTAGACAATATTTTCATAAATGCTGAAAATGATAGATGTAATACAAATATGACACATGAACATAAGACAAATGTTATATAAATAAGACATATGAACATAGAACGAATGTTATATAAATAAGACACATGAACATAGAACAAATGTTATATAAATAAGACACATGAACATAGAACGAATGTTATATAAATAAGACACATGAACATAGAACAAATGTTATATAAATAAGACACATGAACATAGAACAAATGTTATATTTCACGGAAAACTTGTAGGAAATTTTTTTTATATTATAGAAATCTTTCTAAACTTGTACATCGAATTAAAAATAAGTGTGTCTTTTTTGTGTGTTTAAGAATGTCACTGAAGACAACCGCCTATTTTTGACTATCCGATAATGTTCTATCTAAATTTCTTTGTCCTGGGCCAATTACAGCAGAAATACAAGGTTAAAGTTGGCCTTTTACTTTTACGCCATACTTGATGTCATTTGACCATTAAGCTCATCGGAGTTTAAAAGGGAGATTATGAATATAAACCAGAGCAGCAAGCGACTCATTAAAGGAATAGTTGAGGATATTTCGTATTTATTGTTTTACTTATCCTTAATGACATGCGTTGAGTTTAAAAAGTTGTGTTTCTACCGGGTTGTCCAGAAAAGGACTGAACGTGCATATGTATTGTAGGTTATGAAGTCTATATAAAAAATATTGAACATTTTGGATCTTATAATTTGAACAAAAGGAACAGTTGAGGCGACAACACTTGACTCATTTGCGTCTATTGCCTCAGGTCTTCCAACCCCCAGTGCATGATACCCTCACACAGTTACTCTTGTAACCGGTGAAATATCCTCATCAACACCAGGCGCAGAAACATTGCAAATTCCATCTACATTCATAGGAGCCATAATGATCAATAAATTGATCGTGGGCCCTTGATATATAGAAGAAGAAGAAGAACATCCAAATATTTTTCTTAGGATAAGTAGTATATAAAAATTTTATTCTTACATAAAAAACGGTTGCCATCCCCAACCCTATTCTAAAGAAACAGTGTTAAACTCTTTGAGTTTTATCAGGGAGCGCAACAGTTCCTGAACTCAATTGTAAGTCCCGAAAATGTAACATTTGTCGTTACAATTATAGAGGTATACCTTTCCTTTTATGTGTATCCTTGTGTGAGGTAAGCATGTCTATGTAATGTGTATCCTTGTGTGAGGTAAGCATGTCTATGTAATGTGTATTCTTGTGTGAGGTAATCATGTCAATGTAATGTGTATCCTTGTGTGAGGTAAGCATGTTTATGTAATGTGTATCCTTGTGTGAGGTAAGCATGTCTATGTAATGTGTATCCTTGTGTGAGTCCCTATGAGGTAAGCATGTCTATGTGAGGTGTATCCTTGTGTGAGTCACTATGAGGTAAGCATGTCTATGTGATGTGTATCCTTGCTGCGTGATGTTTCTTGATTTGGATAAAAGAACCATTTATAAAAAAATCCCCGTTGACCTACCCAAAAGTCTGTATAAATTTCGATTATATACCTATCCCAGAAGTCTGTATAAATTTCGATTATATACCTATCCCAGAAGTCTATAAATTCCGTTGACTTACCCCTCCCAGAAGTCTGTATAAATCCCGTTGACTTACCCCTCCCAGAAGTCTGTATAAATCCCGATGACTTACCCCTCCCAGATGTCTTTATATTTTGCCCTCAATACACAAACACCTAAACCGTTAAGTCTGTACACCTCGATGACGTAGACGGACTGACCAACACAGATGATGGTAATGATGACAATCGCACAAACTGGAGTCAAATAGAAATTGGGAGAACCATTAGTAGAACATTGGGAGAATCATTAGTAGAACATTGGGAGAATCATTAGTAGAACATTGGGAGAATCATTAGTAGAGCCATTATTAGAACATTTTAGAAGTAGATACAGTTGGTATATTTATGAATGTCATAACTTTGTCACAAGCGCCATTATACATTAAATAATGTTTTAAAGAAATCATTTTTAAAAAAGACTTTCTGTCAAAGACGAGTTTAAGTTTAAACAAATTTTAAAATTTCTTAAAATGCATTACGCAACAGATAGGTTCCATATATTCCAGATACGTTCTATACATTCAAGATAGGTTCCATATATTTCGAATTTTAGCCATGGTTAAGAAGCCAAACATTGGGGAAAAGAGAGATCTCTGTATTGTTTTTAAAATGCTTGCTGCTTCGAATATTTTGAAAATAATGTTTTAAATCCTAATCAAAATTATCATTTTAAGTAAATCTATTTTGAAATGAACATTAGAATATAAAACAATTGTGACAGTCTTAAAATGTGAATAAATTCTTGCACATACGTTAGACTTTATTGTTTGGCAACTTTTGGTCTAACTCTTTTAAAAATACCTGTACGTTTTATGGAACACCAGACGACCATCTTGAGCAGAAACTAAACTGCGATGAACCTCTCCACGGTCAGACCCACTAGAAACAAATGGGTGGAAAACTCAGACATAGGGGTCATCAAGTATAAAAACTTGCAACTCCAGTCCTCCATATGAGTAATGCTCAGTAACAGGCTGTAACCAAATCTCAAAGAGAGGTTGAAGAGACCTGGGAATAAGACAGTAAGAGACGGTAACCAAATCTTAAAGAGATGTTGAAGAGACCTGGAAATAAGACAAAACAGGTAGAAACACGGTGTTAAACCTTGCTAACGGATATAATTACCACCGTGACTAACTAACTATAACTTACTTAAGAAAATCAGCAAACTATCGAGCCGAGGCTCATAAAGTTTTCCCCAGCAAACCTCCGTCGCCCCCAACCGGCATTCAACCACTCCCCCAGTGGTCTCTATTCTAGTCAGGCCGCGAAGCGGCATGCCGAGGGCTCCCCGCCCCTGAGACAGCCTCACCCACCCTTCCACTCGACTGACTATGCGAGTGAGGCCGCATCAGAGAAGGGACGCCTGGCCAGCCGGGGTGATGCTTACACAGCAACCGGGCCGGACTTCCTTGGGCTGGGGTGGATACAATTTACGTCTCTAAAGCCCCCCCTTCCCACCCCGGGGGGACTCGTAGGTGTTTACAGACGCCCTCTAATAGGGTTTACGTGGTTTTCTGTGGCGTGACTAGCTCACACCACAGCTGGGAGAGAGAAAGGTTGCCTAGGAGCAGTACCCTCAAGACTGCTTATTTTGAATCATCGGCTAGGGTCGCCACACGCCTTCGCCTCATATCCATACGGCAACTGTAATCATGTCCCGACCTGTTTCTACGTTATTTTCGATTGCACTTGGTAGGAAACCATGCAGCCGTGCTCTTTCTAACGCAGTTACCGTGCGTTACCTTTGCCTCTCAGCGCAGGTCCCCTACACGGTGATCATGTACCCCGGGTAACGTTTCAGGGGGTTCGTGGCAAACGCCTCTTTATCGACATGCCATTTTTGGGACGGACATGCCGACTAGAGCCCCACCGTGACTGAATGGGTTTAAATTAGGGCAGAGGCGGGTACTGACCCGGATGCCCAGAAATCCCGAGTATTAACACACCCGACACATACCCGGACCCGACACATACCCGGAACAGGTCCGGGTTTAAAAAATAAGAGCCAGCTTCTCTTTTTCTATATGTTCCACTGTTTTACCCAATGCGGACACATGAAATGTTGTATGGTATAAGTAAATCTTTTAAACATATTTTTTCATACATTTTAACTGAATTACATAAAATAATATAAAATACAATAAAATTACATTAAGAATTACAAAATAATAATAATAAAAATAATAATAAAAATAATAATAATAAAAATAATAATAATAAAAATAATAATAATAAAAATAATAATAATAGAACCCTGACCAGCGATTGGGGAGAAACTGAATATAAGCTAAATAACACTGAAAAGCTATGAAAACAAAAATGTACTTGTTGCGAATTGTGTCTAGTTATTTGTCTTAGCAAGATGCATATCTTTGGTTATGACCATGGCACTTTCTATTTGCAAACAGTATTTCATATGACATATTGATTGGTGGATGATACTGAGTAGCCAAACTTTGTGTGTAGGTGTTTTGATGTGTGTGGAACATTTCTAAATGATATCATGTAATTCAATCATAATAATGTCATTTAAAAGTCATTTAATAAGTTGAGCGGTTTAACTGATGGAAGGCTAGGATGGTGTCACCATGGTGATGACATATGTGTTTAAATGATATGCGTACGTTGGTACAAGAATAATGAAAACTGCTACCAGCCAGCGACAAGTAGTTCTGACACATATATCAAGGCTAGGCTCCATGATTGATAGTTTTAATATGTGTATGGGTTATGGCAGTGGTTCTCAACCCCGCACTCAGGTCTCCTGACAAAATGTCAGGGATCCTCGAGAATTTTACAAATTAAGGGGAGGAGGGGGGGGGTTGTATGTGTGTGTGTAAGTAATGCATTTTTTTCTTATTTTCATTTTAAAAGTTAAATATTATTTACATTGATAGAACTAGTCTGACTACAACACTCACACTACAACACTCTGACTACAACACTCTGACTACAACACTATGACTACCCTTTGAAAACACTCTGCCTAAATTCTGACTACACCCTGACTAAATTCTGACTATACTCTGACTATACTCTGACTACATTCTGACTACAAGATGCCGTGATAAATTGCTATTTTTCTTTTATTTTACATTCACGATGACTATCTTAGAGGTCGTTCGTTAATTACGTCACGCTCAGGGGGAAAGGGGGGAGGGTCAAGAATTTTCGACACTTTGTGACCGTAGGCAGAGGGGGGGGGGGGAGGGGAATTTGTGACGTCACGATTATCATTTTTTAAAAATATAATATTTTCTAATTTAGTTTTTTTTTATGTCTACCGTGAAACTCAGTCGCGCACTACTTTTGCGCACACCGAAAAATGAATGAAAAACTGTTGTTGCCATTTTTCATTCAGCTTGTTGATGACTTCGTTATTTCGCGCCACGGGATTTCTAACATCTTATTCCATTATCATTATCGGAAAATGTTAAAGAATAAAATAAAATCTTAGTTTAGTTATGAAAATGTTACGTACCATTTTAGGTGTGACGTGACTATATGAGGTAGGGTAAGAATTTGTGACATTTGGAGACAGGGGGGGGGGGGGGGGAGGGGGGTCTAAAAAATGTCATTTTTTGCGTGACGTAATTTGTGAACGGCCCCTTAGACAATATTTTTTTTTAATGTTAATTTCTGAATCCATTGAAATTGTGTTTCTCACCACTGTGCAATTCTATTTATACATCTAATGACGTCAGTAAGCGCTGAAATAGTTGATTGATCTGAAAATGTCACTGTGGCTCATTTAATAACACGATTAAAACATCATTGAAAATTCAAATGAACACGTGCTCTTAACCTGAGGTTCACGGATTATTATTATTATTATTATTATTATTAATATTGGTAGTTTTCTATAGCGTGGTAACCCAGCCTAGGGCTGGCCTCACCACGCTGTACATACAATTTAACAACAATAATCATGAACATAAAAATTAACGTACATTAATTTAAACAAAAAAATAAATAAATGTGTCTTCGCCCAACCATTCCATAACAATTTACATGTGCAGCCATGGACGGCACTCAGCAGCATCGTTTAACGGTCAGAGGGTGAATCAGTCAGGATAGTAGAGTTTAAAGAGATGTGTTTTGAGTGCAGTTTTGAAAGCTGTGATGGTTGATATATTGCGGATTGGTAGTGGAAGCGAATTCCATTGTTTTGGGGCACAGTAAGAGAAAGATCTTTCACCGTATGTTTTTGTGCGAGTCTGGGGTACAGAAAGAATACGCCCGTCTGCGGAGGTGCGAAGCTGTCGAAGGGGTGAATAGACAGAGAGAAGTTCGGTTAGATAGGAAGGGCAGGAATTCGAGAAAAATTTGTGGCAGAGAACAGAGAGTTTATAGTCAATCCGTGCTTGTACAGGGAGCCAATCAAGTGATTACCTTTTGGTCTTTGAATAGTCGTCAAGGGACCGTGAATTGTATTTCCTTTGTAATTTTATGATGTGCCTTTTTCAACATTTATATTAAGAAACTTTCCCAGAACATAATTTAGCTCCAAAGGGGTCCAGTGACTTTAAAAAGTTTGGAGCCCCTGATCTAAAACCAAACACACCTTGTAACAGTAGTTCACATACTGGGAAATCTCCTCGGTAGCATGACGTCGTTGTTGTACTTGGAACCTCGGGTAAAGGGACGCTAGTCCACGCTGTAACAATGTTACGATATGCGATATTCAAGTGTTGTCAATACAACTGAAAATATTATTTTTATGTTATAAATAGCTCATAAATTGACAGATAATATTAATATGTTACAGCTAAAATATGTATCTGTCAGTATTATTACGTCACAACTTGACAGGAGGATTTCATATATAGCAGGGAGATTACTTTGGGTTTGTACCTTTCTGATGTTATATAAATGATCTCCCTTTTATTTTCAGGTTCAAGCTCTTACACAAAACTAACTGGAAGAAGGGGGACACAAGGGGGACACAAGAGGGACACAGAGGGGACACAAGGGGACACAGGGAGACACAAGGGGGCACAAGGGGGATACAAAGGGGACACAAGCCGAAATGTTTTCATCCCGATTCCTCCACTGTAAAACTATATCATTGCAAAAATAATAACCAGCGCAAACTATTAAGTAGTTCAAACATATTCAATACCCCGGTAGTTGAAACACTTGATTTGCCCGTGCGTCATAATAAATTAGTTTATGAAGCAAACAACGAGCATCAAGAGAGTAGTTACCCAAATTATCTGCCCTTGTATCACTGGAGTTATGGCTCATAGCTTTGTCGCCCATTTCAATCTGTCAAAGTTGAAATGATTAAAACATGAGAAAGTTGAAATGATTAAATCATGAGAAAGTTAAAATGATTAAAACATGAGAAAGTTGAAATGATTAAAACATGGGAAAGTTCATCATCATCATGTCCCTTAGTCCTTGGACCGTTGACATGAAAACTACCCTTCTCCATTCCTCTCAGTCTTCTGCACTACGCATAGCATCGCCTAGTTTTAATCACGTCCACTCTTTGATGTTATCTTCCCATCTTTTTCTCTGTCTTCCTCTTCTTCTCACTCCTCTAGTTGTACCCTGCATGATTTCTTTGGCGAGCCCTTGTTTCCTTGTTACGTGGCCAAACCATTCAAGTTTTCGCTTTTTTACCGACACCAGGAGGTCATCGTACTGCCCAATTGCTTTACGAATCCTTTCTTTTACTTGTTCATTGGTGATATGGTCCCTATAGCAGATGCCAAGAATGCTTCTGAAACATCTCATCTCCATCGTCTTTATTTTCCTTTCGAGTTCTACTGTTAATGTCCAGGACTCACAGGCATACAAGAAAATGGAAAGGACTAGTGAGCGCATCAGCCTGATTTTGGTGCTGGGGGCTATATCTTTGTCGTTCCATATTTTCTTGAACCTCTTTAGTATTGTTGTGGTCTGCGCAATCCTGGGAAAGTTGAAATGATTAAAACATGAGAAAGTTGAAAGGATTAAATCATGAGAAAGTTGAACTGATTAAAACATGGGAAAGTTGAACTGATTAAACCATGAGAAAGTTGAAATGATTAAAACATGGGAAAGTTGAACTGATTAAACCATGAGAAAGTTGAAATGATTAAAACATGGGAAAGTTGAACTGATTAAAACATGGGAAAGTTGAAATGATTAAGACATGAGAAAGTTGAAATGATTAAACCATGAGAAAGTTTAAATGATTAAAACATGGGAAAGTTGAAATGATTAAAACATGAGAAAGTTGAAATGATTAAACCATGAGAAAGTTGAAATGATTAAAACATGGGAAAGTTGAACTGATTAAAACATGGGAAAGTTGAAATGATTAAAACATGGGAAAGTTGAACTGATTAAAACATGAGAAAGTTGAAATGATTAAAACATGGGAAAGTTGAACTGATTAAAACATGGGAAAGTTGAAATGATTAAATCATGAGAAAGTTGAAATGATTAAATCATGAGAAATTTGAAAGGCTTAAACCATGAGAAAGTTTAAATTATTAAATCATGAGAAAGTTGAAATGATTAAATAATGAGAAAGTTGAAATGATTAAAACATGGGAAAGTTGAACTGATTAAACCATGAGAAAGTTGAAATGATTAAAACATGGGAAAGTTGAACTGATTAAACCATGAGAAAGTTGAAATGATTAAAACATGGGAAAGTTGAACTGATTAAACCATGAAAAAAGTTGAAATGATTAAAACATGGGAAAGTTGAACTGATTAAAACAGGAGAAAGTTGAAATGATTAAAACATGGGAAAGTTGAAATGATTAAAACATGGGAAAGTTGAACTGATTAAACCATGAGAAAGTTGAAATGATTAAAACATGGGAAAGTTGAACTGATTAAAACAGGAGAAAGTTGAAATGATTAAAACAGGAGAAAGTTGAAATGATTAAAACATGGGAAAGTTGAACTGATTAAAACATGAGAAAGTTGACGGTTTCAATTAACTGATTGATTTCACAAATTGTCCGCTATTTTCCTCTTTTAAAAATGTTACCAATTCTTGTATTTAAAAAATAAGGATATGCATTGCTCTTGAGGGTTGTCTGAACATTCTATGTTAGAACCGCTGGTCCGTGAAGAGCACGTTTGTTCACAATCAAACGGCATCGCAAAAAATAATAATAAAATAAAAGAAACCAAAGAGAACAATTTCGTGACAGCAAAGTTTAAAAGTTACATTTTGGAAATGAGAGAAATATTCAATGAAGAAAGTCAAACAAAAACATCAGACAACAAGTTTATCATCAAGATTTGTTTCGTAAATTCGTACATTCTGGCAAATCTCATTAAGATATTAATCAAACGTCCGCAGAGGCGTAGCGTAAGGGGGGGGCAGGGGGGTACAGATGTACCCGGGCGCCAGCTAGTTAGGCGCACCAAAATGTGCTTTGATATTATTTTATTGATGAAAATAATGGATTTGAGAGTTGAAAAAAGGAAAAGAGGGCGCTTTAAAATTAATCTTGTCCCCGGGCGCCAAACACTCTAGCTACGCCGCTG
The DNA here is from genome assembly GCA_964017045.1 of Omphiscola glabra. NCBI lineage: Eukaryota > Metazoa > Mollusca > Gastropoda > Lymnaeidae > Omphiscola > Omphiscola glabra. The sequence continues at coordinate 31,272,282 of OZ024804.1, read as the reverse complement.
AACGTCCGGGTATTCCCTTTGGTCAATCTCTCAACAGCTGTTCGGTGCTTCTACGTTAATATGAGCCAGCAACGTGGGTCTCAACCTAGACAAAATCGTGGTTACAACTTTATTTTACGAAAAATTTTGACAAATTGTTACTGATAAATAAATGCGTAAATAAATTGCTCGACGCCATATTTTATGAAGACCATTGTCTAAATATTGTAACATTACGTAATGCGATGGGACGTTCTCCGGTCTGAGAAATGACAAAACCGTTTGAGAAATGCAGTTTGTAAAAATGTCTTTATGAAAAAAAGATATCCTTCTCTTGTATGCATGTGCATACGTGTGTAAGTGTGTGTGTCTGTATGAGTGTGTGCTTGTGAGAATTTCGATAATGTCATTTTTACTTTAATTCCCCCCGCACGTTGTATACGTATATTACAAAAAATATATTGTAAATTATTAAAGTTAAAAAAACCCAGGAAAGTATAGTGTAACTTGACAACAGTTTATTTCAGGTAATCGCATAATTATAAATTATTAGGGATACTGAGTGGCCCGTCACTGACTGAACACGACATTTTCCAGAATGGTGCTCTGGAATTGACTACTTTCATGAGTCACTATCACATGACCATAAGTGCTAGGGGCGGGGGGCAACTGACGAGAAATACAACGGGGCTGAGGGAGGTGGTACATGCTGGGTGATGATATTATTACACCGGTTGTTTAGTTGGTAGACAACATTAGTTCCGCCCCTGGACCAAATCATATAATTGTGTATGAAACATCATATAGACCATACCATCATGCATAGATTAAATACCGGTAAAAAGAAGGGAGATCTGTTTCAAATGCATGCATTGTTCTGAAAACTACACTCAATCTGAGGTGGTGTTGTTAAATCAAAAGCTAGAAAATTTTAAAACATTTTTGTGAATAAAAACAACATTAAATTTGTTAATGCGATCAACAATTAATTTGATCTAAATTTCTCTGTGACGATCTGAACAAGTAGCTAGTAGTTTATTAAGTCATCATATTTGCGAGGAGGAATATTTCAGCGTGCAAAAAAAACATTTAGCACAGAGCGTTTCAGAGGCCGAGTGAGTTAGCACAGAACGTTTCAGAGGCCGAGTGAGTTAGCACAGAACATTTCAGATGACGAGTGAGTTAGCACAGAACATTTCAGATGACGAGTGAGTTAGCACAGAACGTTTCAGAGGCCGAGTGAGTTAGCACATAGCGTTTCAGATGACGAGTGAGTTAGCACAAAAAGTTTCAGAGGCCAAGTGAGTTAGCACAGAACGTTTTAGAGGCCGAGTGAGTTAGCACAGAACGTTTCAGAGGCCGAGTGAGTTAGCACATAGCGTTTCAGATGACGAGTGAGTTAGCACAAAAAGTTTCAGAGGCCAAGTGAGTTAGCAAATAACGTTTTAGAGGCCGAGTGAGTTAGCTCAGAACGTTTCAGAGGCCGAGTGAGTTAGCACATAATGTTTCAGAGGCCGTCTGAGTTAGCACAGAACGTTTCAGAGGCCATGTGAGTTAGCACAGAAAGTTTCAGAGGCCGAGCGAGTTAGCACAGAACGTTTCAGAGGCCGAGTGAGTTAGCACAGAACGTTTCAGAGGCCGAGTGAGTTAGCACAGAACGTTTTAGAGGCTGAGTGAGTTAGCACATAATGTTTCAGAGGCCGTCTGAGTTAGCACATAACGTTTCAGAGGTCGAGTGAGTTAGCACATAATGTTTCAGAGGCCGTCTGAGTTAGCACAGAACGTTTCAGAGGTCGAGTGAGTTAGCACAGAACGTTTCAGAGGCCATGTGAGTTAGCACAGAACGTTTCAGAGGCCGAGTGAGTTAGCACAGAACGTTTCAGAGGCCGAGTGAGTTAGCACATAGCGTTTCAGATGACGAGTGAGTTAGCACAAAAAGTTTCAGAGGCCAAGTGAGTTAGCACAGAACGTTTTAGAGGCCGAGTGAGTTAGCACAGAACGTTTCAGAGGCCGAGTGAGTTAGCACATAGCGTTTCAGATGACGAGTGAGTTAGCACAAAAAGTTTCAGAGGCCGAGTAAGTTAGCACAGAACGTTTCAGAGGCCGATTGAGTTAGCACAGTACGTTTCAGAGGTCGAGTGAGTTAGCTCAGAAAGTTTCAGAGGCCGAGCGAATTAGCACAGAACGTTTCAGAGGCCGAATGAGCTAGCACAGACCGTTTTAGAGACCGAGTGAGTTAGCACATAACGTTTTAGAGGCCGAGTGAGTCCCGGGCGCTCAACTTTTTGAGGCTACCGAAAAGAGTTTTAAATAGTCCAAACCGTGTTATGAACAGTGTGTTAAACACGTCCCGTGGAGCTCTACTACTCCACACATCTGGCGGATTTAGGGTGTTTGCCTCAATAGACTGGTGGTTATAAAGATATCCCTTGTCTGGTAACTAATATTTCTAAATAGTTTAAACCTAAGTCTATATATAAAAATTAGTTCCTCTGACTTAAGTTAAGTTATTCACACACCATTCTTCTGGCCAATTGAGTGTCCCAGTGTTAGGTCATGTGACCAATTGAGTGTCACAGTGTTAGGTCATATGACCAATTGAGTGTCCCAGTGTTAGATCATGTGAACAATTGAGTGTCCAAGTGTTAGGTCATCTGACCAATTGAATGTCCTAGTGTTAGGTCACGTGGCCAATTGTGTGTCACAGTGTTAGGTCACGTGGCCAATTGAGTGTCCCAATGTCACCTTTAATTTATAATATTTATCAGTTAATGGAAATTTCGTTTACAGCTTGTTGCCAAAATGATAGAAATTTAAATATATTCTTTAAATCGTCTCCACAGCTTAAGGGCTCAGGGAGCATGAACTGAGAGCATTGTGCTCCCCGGGGCTCACAGATGGGCTCTGCTGGCTCCGAGAGGGAAACAGGGTCAAGGTAGCGCTGTGTGTGTGGGAGGGCCACTGCAAGGTGGAACCGTAACGTCCGCGAAAAAGCATTTTGTCTATGCTGCTGGGAACAGCTGTTGGAGCCGTTGTGGGTGTTATAGTGCTTAGATCCTTAATTAGGGATAAAGCGTGTATATTAAATGAACTTTATTATTATTTGTATTATTAATTATTATTATTATTATCAGCTACATTACAATAGATGTCCTTGTTTTTGGGTGTTATCCACAATACATTGGACACCATAGACAAACTTATTTTTTAATTATTTTGTTTAAGCTTCTCAAATTGTTCAACTCTTGGGGACTAGTGAATAAGTACTTCCGGTGAATGAAAACTCCTAGTGGATTAGGACTAACAGTGAATGAGGGCTACCGGTGAATGAGGGCTACCGGTGAATGAGGGCTACCGGTGAAGAGGGCTACCGGTGAATGAGGGCTGCCGGTGACTGAAAACTCCTAGTGGATGAGGGCTACCGGTGAATGAGGGCTACCGGTGAATGAGGGCTGCATGTGAATGAGGGCTGCCGGTGACTGAAAACTCCTAGTCGATTAGGACTAACAGTGAATGAGGGCTACCAGTGAATGAAAACTCCTAGTGGATTAGGACTAATAGTGAATGAGGGCTACCAGTGAATGAAAACTCCTAGTGGATTAGGACTAACAGTGAATGAGGGCTACCAGTGAATGAAAACTCCTAGTGGATTAGGACTCACAGTGAATGAGGGCTATCGGTGAATGAAAACTCCTAGTGGATGAGGGCTACCGGTGAATGAGGGCTGCCGGTGTATGAGTGCTGCCGCCCACATTGCCGGTCACCACTTTGAATAGCATAATAATAATAATAATAAAGTTCATTTGAAAAATCACGCTTCATCCCCAAAGGCTCGAAGCGCGGTACAAAAACTAAACTGGGAGATAATAACAAGCTGGAAAAGATTGTAGACATCATCATTCCAGCAGGTGTTTGCGAAATAGATGAGTTTTTAAATTTGTTTTGAAGGACTCCAGCGTCTGGCTGTTTTTGAGAGCGTCAGGAAGGGTGTTCCAAATGGTTGGGCCAGCAAATGCGAACGTGCGCTTTCCGTAAGTTTCAAGGCGAACACGCGGTATTGAGAGTTTGCCACTATCGGATGAGCGGAGTTGTCTAGTGGGTATATAAGGCGTCATGAGCGCTTGGAGATAGGACGGCGCCAGGTCATGCAAGCAGCGGTAGCACAGAGTTGCGATTTTGTACTCTATACGAGCGCGGACCGGCAGCCAATGCAATTCTATCAGAAGAGTTTTAGCATGGTCGAATTTGCGTTTACGAAGAACAATTCGAGCCGCATTATTCTGTGCTTTTTGAATTTTATCAAGGAGCGTAGCTGGAAGACCCACCATGAGAGCATTGCAGTAGTCCATGCGTGATAGCACGAATGCAGACATCAGCCTCTTTGATGCATCCAACGTTAAGAAGGGTCTGATATGACTAATTCTGCGCAGCTCTAGAAAAATCGCCTTGCAAATCATGTTAATGTGATTTTCCATAGTTAGTGTTCTGTCTAAGTAGACACCCAGGTTTCGCACTTTGCTATTATGGTACCGGTAAGAGTTCATTATTTTAAACAAATGTACTCTCCTATTCAAAATGCCGGCGGTGTGTCTCAGTGTGTCAGCAATGTGTCTTATTGTGTCTGAATTATGCTTTTCTCGATGATACTACTTTAATTAAATCTTCATAATTATTGTTATTTAAAACGAAACATGAATACTGCTTTCTTCATTACTCTGACCAGTGATATTGTTACGTACCGTTATAAATATAGAGAATGTAATCTCTTATTTGACTCCATGGCTCGTGTCAAACAGCACATAACAAAGGACGATAACACTAATTAAATACAGTATATAAAGGAACGATACACTAACTAGAGATAATTAAAAATGTATTAAGTTAATCTAAAATTACACAATTTAAAAAATAAATAAAAATAAACTAAGGTTATTGACTTTCAGTACAATGGTAAACTCGTACCAGTACAAGGTTGAAGAAGGTGCGCACACACACAGTAAATATTAATATACAAATCTTTGGATCTCGTGATTCTGCAGAATTATTAATATTTTTAAGTGAGCATTCAATTCTTGTTGTGTTAAATGATTGCTTAGACTTACTTGGTGTACTTAAATGATTGTTTCGACTTACTTGGTGTAGTTAAATGATTGTTTCGACTTACTTGGTGTAGTTAAATGATTGTTTGGGCTCACTTGGTGTAGTTAAATGATTGTTTCAACTCACCCACTATTCCCATCCACGGATAGACTGGCGCCGGCTGTTCGGGTGTGGACGTGTCTGAGGCGTTCGTAGGTATGCATTTAAAAATAGTGTAGTCTTAACAACGACACTTTATGCCTTAAAGTTTGTAGCTGTACAATTTTGTAAGACTGTAGATCTCATCGATGAGTACCTGAGATTTCAGAATGCCGCCGAAATTTGTGTTGAGAAGTGAAGAAAATTGTAGAAATATGTAGGCAAGTGTACACAAATGTAGCGAAATGTAAGCAATGCTACACATGTGAAGAGACGTTTAAAGTGTGGAAAGGTGTAGAAAGTATCAAATTATCATGATCTAAACCAGCGTAGATTATAATTAACGAAATAACTGGTTTGTTATTCAAATAAACATAAAATAAATTACTCATCTAGGTGTTTCTCACTTTGATTTCTGTGTTTCTTACTTTGATCTATGCGTTTCTCACTTTGATCTCTGTGTTTCTAATATTTACTTTCATTTTCCGACCAAATGGTTAAACAATAAATACGTTTAAAACTTATTTAATGGGTTGTTGTTTTTTTTTGGGGGGGGGGGGGGGGTGCTAAATTCCTAACATTTGCTCATCTATATATATAAAAATGAATGTATGTCTGTATGTATGTATGTTTGTCTCGTATGCGCTCCCACACCATTCATGCGATTGCAACAAACCCTTGGTGAGTTGTTGGCCACCTACCTGGGCATTTAACTGCGTCATTAAAAAACTTTTCAATTATTCCGTTTTCGGCCGTTGGCCCTTCATTCGTTTTTTTTCTTATACGAGCTTTGTAAAAAATATTTCCGTCTGCGCTCCTACACCATTCGTCTGAATGCGCTAAATCTTTGGTAAAATGCTGCAAGCACGCCCACAAAGGTTTGGAAATAATTATAACCATTTTAAAATATTCCGTTTTGAGCCAGGGGCCCCATGTTCGTTTTTTCTTATATGAGCTATATAAATATAGTTTCAAACCGTATGCGCTCCTACGCCATTCATGCGATTGCGACACAACATTGGAGAGTTGTATTCCACAAGCTCGCGCATTTTACTGAGTCATTATAACACTTTTAAAATATTTCGTTTTGGCCGTTGGCACCAAAATCGTTTTTTTTTCTTATATGAGCTTTGTAAACTATAGGTTTCGTCTGCGCTCGCTCCTACATCATTTATTCGAATACGCTAAAACTTTGACGAGATGTTGCGAGCATGCCCACAAAGGTTTCTAAATTATTACAACCGTTTTAAAATATTCCGTTTTGAGCCAGGGGCCCCATGTTCGTTTTTTCTTATATGAGCTATATAAATATAGTTTCAAACCGTATGCGCTCCTACACCATTCATGCGATTGCAACAAAACTTTGGTGGGTTGCTGGCCACCTACCTGGGCATTTAAATACGTCATTAAAAAACTTTTCAATTATTTTGTTTTCGGCCGTTGGCCCTTCATTCGTTTTTTTTTCTTATACGAGCTTTGTAAAAAATATTTCCGTCTGCGCTCCTACACCATTCGTCTGAATGCGCTAAATCTTTGGTAAAATGTTGCAAGCACGCCCACAAAGGTTTGAAAATAATTATAACCGTTTTAAAATATTCCGTTTTGAGCCAGGGGCCCCATGTTCGTTTTTTCTAATATGAGCTATATAAATATAGTTTCAAACCGTATGCTCTCCTACACCATTTATGCGATTGCAACAAAACATTGGAGAGTTGTATTACATAAGCTCGCGCATTTTACTGGGTCATTATAACACTTTTAAAATATTTTGTTTTGGCCGTTGGCCCCAAAATCGTTTTTTTTCTTAAATGAGCTTTGTAAACTATAGGTTTCGTCTGCGCTCTTACACCATTTATTCGAATACGCTAAAACTTTGACGAGATGTTGCGAGCATGCCCACAAAGGTTTCTAAATTATTACAACCGTTTTAAAATATTCCGTTTTGAGCCAGGGGCCCCATGTTCTATTTTTCCAATATGAGCTATATAAATATAATTTCAAACCGTATGCGCTCCTACACCATTCATGTGATTGCAACAAAACTTTTTTGAAAGGTTGTCCATAAAGTCGCGCATGTTAATAGTAATTACAATACTTTTAAAATATTCCGTTTTCAGCCGTTGGCCCCAAATTCTTTTTTTTTCTTATATGAGCTGTGTACAAAATAATTTCTGTATGCGCTTCTATACCATTCATCTGAATGCGATTAAACTTTAGTTAGATGTTTCTCCCACGCCCGCAAAGCTTTTCCAATTATTACAACCGTTTAAAATATTCTGTTTTGAGCCAGGGGCCCCATGTTCTATTTTTCCAATATGAGCTATATAAATATAATTTCAAACCGTATGCGCTCCTACACCATTCATGCGATTGCAACAAAACTTTGTTGAAAGGTTGTCCATAAGGTCGCACATGTTAATGAGTAATTACAATACTTTTAAAATATTCCGTTTTCAGCCGTTAGTCCCAAATTCTTTTTTTTTCCTTATACGAGCTTTGTACAAAATAATTTCTGTATGCGCTCCTATACCATTTATCTGAATGCGATAAAACTTTAGTAAAATGTTTTACCCACGTCCGCAAAGCTTTTCAAATTATTACAACCGTTTAAAATATTCTGTTTTGAGCCAGGGTCCTATGTTCTATTTTTCCTATATGAGCTATACAAATAAATTTTCAAACAGAGCTAATGTGTGGATGGATAGATTTTTAATCAAATACAAATAGCGACATTAAATTGTGCGTGTCACATAATAATTAGGTTTCTGAAGTAGTTACAACACTTTTAAAATAATCCGTTTTTTGCCGTTGGCCCCAAAATCGTTATTTTTCTTATATGAGCTTTGTAAAAAATAATATCCGTATGCACTCCTATACCATTTATCTGAATGCGATACAACTTCAGTAATATGTTTCTCTTTTTTTAATTTTGTGATATAATAAGTAGGTTTCTGAAGTAATACAACAATTCTACAATATTCCGTTTGTGGCCGGGGGCCTTAATTCGTTTTCCATCCTTATACTATCTATATAATTATCGTATGCATTCCTATACCATTCATCCGATTGCGATAAAAACTTTGGTGAATTGATATGCGCGCTCCCGCAAATGTTTCTAAATTAGAACAACATTTTACAATATTTCGCATGGGCCGATGTCCTTAAATTCGTTTTGTTTTCTTTAACAAACTTTATCAAAATAATTTCAATCGGATCTATCAACTCAACCGCCCTTGAACAAATGCCAACAGACATCAATTTGTAGCAAGAGCAGAGAAAAACATGTTTTTGCATGTTTAGTGTAGAGAGTATTTTTGTTGTTTTTATAAATAAGCTTGAATTTTGTGACGTATTTTAGAATCGGATATAGCTTTGTAAATGTGTTGTGATTTTGAATAGCAATGATGTAGTAATACATCTATTATATAAGAATGATATATGCTGACCGTAAATCACAAAGAACCGATACGACTTAAATACGTTCCCATTTTTTAAAACAATCATAGTTTTCTTCTATTATTTTAATGGTAATGCGAAAAATATATTGTATATTCGCTTTAATTTTAATAAAATTTTAAGTATTAATAATATAAATTACAAATAAATCTGGAGTAACAACTAAGGAACTATTTTAAACATTTTATATGTGGTTGAAAGTTATGAAAATTAGTAAAACAAATTATAATCAAAGAATTACACTGTAGTCACATTTATCGCGGAAACCAAAACATCTGTTGATTTTAATGCATTTTTTAAGTACGTTCCAAATATTGCGTAATAAAAGTAAAACTAATTTGTTCTAAATAATAACGCAAATGACGTCAGAACTCAAATTGTCTATTTATTCAATGCAAAAATTTATCTGATTTAATAACCGCGCCTAATAAAATTGATAATGTATTTCCCCCTTCCTAAAAGTAAAATTAATAAATATAATAGATTGCTTTTTAAATTGCTACAATTTAAAAAATGCAATAAAATTTTTGCTTTTTATTTTTAACGTTTAATAAATTTTTACTTTTATTCTTTCCAAAAATATACATTTATGAAATTTATAAATTAATTTAAAAAAAACAAAAAAACCCCTAACCTTTAAATATACTTTTAATACGAAAATGCCGTTTAATGCAATCAGTGCAGCGAAACTACATATCCAAATAGCATCCACTAATGCACTTATCACTCATTTAAATAAGAACAAAGCATTTGAAATGCAAAAAAATTGTTTTTGCGTAAGTAAGTGGATTACAATCCCGTGGATGATTTTATTAATTTCTTTAAAACTCTGTTTGGGGTATGGGGAAGTTGACAAAATGAATTTGACAAATAATTTGCCTTCTTAGGTACATATACATGGGGGTTAGGAAATAGGGTGTGTACAATTTTATATCTTTAAATCCAATGATATTACTGTTGTGAAAAATAGATGCTATATTCTCATTTTACGAATTAAGAAAATCAATGACGTTAACACAACGTAAGTACATTTACAAAAGTATATCCATGAATATCAAAACCCATTCATTTTACAAAGAATTACCAGATTTGGACCGGGGCCCTATAGTAGTTTTTCTTTCTAATATGAGCTATTAAAATATAATTTCCGTATGAGTTCCTATACTATTCATCTGAATGCGATAAACTTTCAGTAAGTTGTTGTGTGCAGGCCCGCATTAGGTTTCTAAAGAAGTGCAAATATTTTACAATATTCCGCTTTGGGCCGGGGGCCTTAAATTCTTTTTTTTTCTTATATGAGCTATGTAAATATAACGTCAAGCAGAGCTATTGCATAAGTGGGTGGAATTACATTAAATATAAACTGTGACATTTCATTTTGTATATGTGACTTAATAAATAGGTTTCTGATTTAGTACAAATATTAGACAATATTACTTTTGGGGCCGGGGGCCCTAAATTTGTTTATATGTAATAAATGAGCCATATAAATATAATTTCAAACATAGCTATTGCATGGGGGGATCAATTGCTATAAGTTTTGGGACTAAATTTGGAAAATCCATGCTTCCCACACGGACAGCTGCGTGTGTTCTGCTGACACTTCTTAAAACCTTTTAATTAATTCGAATACGCACCAGACGGTTAAAAAAAGGTGGTTATTAGAAGAACTTACAAAAAAAATTATTAAAACACAGACACTTTATTTCGATGAGTGGCATTGCAACGCATGCCGGGTACTCGCTAGTTGTAAAATAAAAATAAAAGATCATACTGGTGAAAAAGTAATATGCGTATGCAGGGTGCGTAAATGTGTGCAACAGACCCCTTGATAGCACAGCAGATCCCTTGATAGCAAGCAGACCCCTTGATAGCACAGCACACCCCTTGATAGCACGCGATGACCCCTTGATAGCACAACAGACCCCTTTGATAGCACAACAGACCCCTTGATAGCACAGCAGACCCCTTGATAACACAGCAGACCCCTTGATAACACAGCAGACCCCATGATAGCACAGCAGACCCCTTGATAGCACAGCAGACCCCTTGATAGCACAGCAGACCCCTTGATAGCACAGCAGATCCCTTGATAGCAGCACTCGTGAAAAATGGGCACATCCTTGTTTTTAAGCGTTAATTAAATGATGGAAGAAATTAATTTTTTTGCGTCACAATTATAAGGCAGTTACATCAACTTAAATGAGATTCTCTTGTCAGATGCATAAAATGATCTTACCATCATAAAGACGCAATTTAATTTTGTTAGCAATTAAAAAAATGTATAACCATTTAATTTTGGCAAATGCTTCAATTACTTCGAAAATTGGCAAAAGGGTACAGGGGATGGGAGGGGGACAAAGGACTAAGAATCAGGCCAAACAATGGCGAGGCGGGTGCATCCCCCCCCCCCCGTGTCCGAACAAGCCCGAGAATAGAACCGTGCTAGGTGGGCAGCACCGGGGCCCTGCACCCCACCACTTGAGAAAACTCCCAACACTTTGAAATTGTCTCTAGATGCAGTTACTGTAGAAATGGCAAAGCATCTGCCGGTACATGGGTAACCTCAATACGTTTGGCTTACATTTTACCCCAAATCGCTTAATTTTGTGACTGACTAGACTAAACTGGCATTGGAATGTAAGTCAAGATAAATCATATTACGGTTAGTGTTAGGGCCAAGTCTTGACAGCATATGCGCATTTCAGGAAAGAAAAGAAAAAAAGCGAACGAAATCAAATAAGTAAGTAGGATTTTATTTCGTCTTTTCAACAGATTCCAGTTACCAACCACCAGGCACCAACCACCAGGCACCAACCACCAGGCACCAACCACCAGGCACCAACCACCAGGCACCAACCACCAGGCACCAACCACCAACCACCAGGCACCAACCACCAGGCACCAGGCACCAGGCACCAACCACCAGGCACCAGGCACCAGGCACCAACCACCAGGCACCAGGCACCAGGCACCAACCACCAGGCACCAGGCACCAACCACCAGGCACCAGGCACCAACCACCAGGCACCAGGCACCAACCGCCAGGCACCAGGCACCAGGCACCAGGCACCAGGCACCAACCACCAGGCACCAGGCACCAACCACCAGGCACCAGGCACCAGGCACCAACCACCAGGCACCAGGCACCAACCACCAGGCACCAGGCACCAACCACCAGGCACCAGGCACCAACCACCAGGCACCAGGCACCAACCACCAGGCACCAGGCACCAGGCACCAGGCACCAGGCACAACTCATATTATGTCCCAAACTAAAAGATAAATTATGTGAAAATTAGTAATAATATTTCTTTTTCGACTGAAGCGTCTGTTACGCGCGATTTAGGTTAATAAAGCCGTGAATACTTTGACACTGCTTGTCAATACTTTGACACAGGGGTTGTCAATACTTTGACACAGAGGTTGTCAATACTTTGACACAGAGGTTGTCAATACTTTGACACAGGGGTTGTCAATACTTTGACACAGAGGTTGTCAATACTTTGACACAGAGGTTGTCAATACTTTGACACAGAGGTTGTCAATACTTTGACACAGAGGTTGTCAATACTTTGACACAGAGGTTGTCAATACTTTGACACAGAGGTTGTCAATACTTTGACACAGAGGTTGTCAATACTTTGACACAGAGGTTGTCAATACTTTGACACAGAGGTTGTCAATACTTTGACACAGATGTTGTCAATACTTTGACACAGAGGTTGTAAATACTTTGACACAGGGGTTGTCAATACTTTGACACAGGGGTTTACAATACTGTGACACAGGGGTTGACTATACTTTGACACAGGGGATGACTATACTTTTACACAGGGGTTGACAATACTTTGACACAGGGGTTGTCAATACTTTTACACAGGGGTTTACAATACTTTGACACAGGGGTTGACAATACTTTGACACAGGGGTTTACAATACTTTGACACAGGGGTTGACAATACTTTGACACAGGGGTTTACAATACTTTGACACAGGGGCTGACAATACTTTGACACAGGGGCTGACATTAATTGAAATCATTTAGCGAAATTCAGGCATTAACACTTATTGTGTTGTTGTTTTTTAAAACTCAATTGTAAGCAAGAACGGGCAAGACCCCAACAGCCCAACGAAAAGCTAACCCCAGAAACATGAAAGGGGGAACGAACCAAACACAATACACAATATCAGTATTGGAGAATTACCATTAAATAAGTTTAACGAAGTTTCTATATTATCCTAGAAGGTTTTTTTTTCTATAACCGTTTTAGAATTATATAAATGTCCTAATTATGTTTATAATGGTTTCCTTAACTTTTATTGATCTGATGTTATGAAATAAGATTTAAAGTGAATTTGAAAAGTTTTTAGAAAGTTCCTAATTAACATTCTCTTTTGATGGCATAAGCTATATTATTATTATCATTATTATTATTAGAAGTAGTAGTTTTATATAGCGTGGTACCCCAGCCTAGGGCAGGGCTCACCACGCTGTACAAACAACTTAACAAACATAATCATGAACTTAAAAATTAACACACATTAATTAAATAAAACAAAAAAAATGTATATTTACTCCAAACATTGCATAACTATTTCCATGTCAAGCCATGGATGGCACCAAGCAGCATCGTCTATCGGTCGGAGGGGGAATCAGTCAGGATATTAGAGTTCAAGATGTGTTTTGAGTGCAGTTTTGAAGGCTGTGTGGTTTGTTATATTGCGGATGTGTAGTGGAAGAGAATTCCATTGTTTGAGGACAAGGAAAGAGAAAGATCGTTCAAGGTATTTTTTGTGCGAGTCTTGGGGACAGAAAGAATCCGCGAGTCTGCGGAGGAGCGAAGCTGCCGAAGGGGTGAATAGACAGAGAGAAGTTCGTTAAGATTGGAAGGGCAGGAATTCGAGTAAAAGTTGTGGCAGAGAACAGATAGTGTAAAGTCCATCCGTGCTTGTACAGGGAGCCAATGAAGTGAAAGAATTAGTGGTGTGACGTGATCACGTTTTTTTTCCTTTAGAACTAGCCTAGCAGCTGAGTTTTGAGCCTTTTGTAATTTTTCTGAGAAGTGTCTTGGTGAACTTGACAGAAGAGAGTTGCAATAGTTAAGACGAGAGAGAACAAGAGCACAGACTAGTGTTTTTGTTGCACTAACTGTGAGGTAGAGGCGGATGGAGCTGATCTGACGGATAGCGGTGTATGCAGAGTGACAATTGTCAGAGCTTTGATTTTTGAGAGAAATGTTGTTAGAAAGAATATAACCAAGATTCCTAGCTGGGGTGGGGAAAGCTGAGTGAGAGGATAATTTGTGATCGTGAATAAGGAGTGCTTCCGTTATGTCATCGTTAAGTTTCAACTTGCTGAGTGTCATCCATGACTTGACATCACCAATGCTCTCACGCAAAGTCCGGACAGCGGAATCGACACGAGAGGGATGGGTATTTTTTTATAGCTGCGTGTCATCTGCGAATGACTGGCTCTCCAAAGAACGCCTCTCGAAAAAGGAGCAGTGGCCTTGTATACACTATGTATCTTTCGTTATGGCCACGAGCCGCTTGTAGCACCAATGGTAGTATCGTAGTAAATGTGACCTAGGCCGCTTGTAGCACCAATGGTAGTATCGTAGTAAATGTGAACTAGATTTAATTCAGCCACAGCGGGTTTTTCAATCTGGTAGCTAATCAGATGACATGTCCACGATTATGAGTCGGTTGGTCGACTGATTGCTTAAGACTAAATAAGCCCAAAATATCCATCATCTTAGTTATGTGGCTGGTCGAAGTGAAAGTTCATATCACCTACTACCATACAAGTGCCAGCCAATGTGTTGCAATGATCCAGCAGATCCGGAAACTCCCGATGAAACACGGCATCAGTAAGTTTATTTTTCCTGCTAGGACAGATGCGATAAATGGACATAAAATGAACGCTTTGCTCTGGCACCGACAATGTAAGTAGAACTGCTTCAAACGATGTGTGAGCAAATGGAAAGTCTGTGACAAAGGCTAGATGTTGAGACCCGTTGGTTCTCACCAGTGTGAGACTCACTGACTCACAGGCAAAAATATTCCTAACCTGGGAAAATCCCAATATGACCCAATTAGGGTTTGGCCGTAAGGGTACGTGACCTAAGGGTCGGATCAGAGACCATGAAAACTTTCCAGGTTCTGTGACCGTGGAATAGCTTAGTATTAGTCCAATGGAAAGGTACCAAAACTTAGGACAATGAAACAGTTCAGTTAAACTCGCACGTCGCCAGAATATTGACCCGGCTTGTAAGCAAAGGGTTACTAGGTCATTGAACTTCCTTTATGTCTCAATGCCAACGGGCCTTTATAAGTTGGAAGCATGCGGGTGCTCAGTCTCTCACATTGATTGGCGAAGAAGAGCCTGGTAGATTTCCCTTTGGTACTATGGTTTGCATAGCCTAAGTGTTATCTGGTTAGTACTGGTAGCATTGTTAGTTGTTAGTAGCATAATAATATATAATGTTAGTAAGAAATGTTAGGATTGTAATTAGTTAGTCAAGTACTGTTAGATTATAAATACTCATTACTAATGTATTAGGAATGTACTTCTTTCTTGTAGCTTATGTATTGTATTTATTCTTATTTACAGTCAGTTAATACCAGTTAGGTTGAATGAAGTTAAGTCAGTTAAGTTAGGTTCTGTTAGCCTAGCGATAGATAGAATCGCATAGTAAAGCCTAATAGCCAGAGGCTTTGATTCTGATTAGATAATAGGTTGAAGTGAACGTAGTACAGTGGAGCATATAGAAGATAGCTCATTGTACATGATAACCCCGTAGAGTTGAGGACAGTCAGAAATCGGTGTAGCCTACTCAGAAGTAAACAGTGGACTGAAAACGCCGACGTCTTGTGTACAAGTGGATGCACCGGAGCGTGACTGGTCATTCATCACCCGTCACCTGTAAACGACAGTGACCCAGAAAGGGACGGAACGACCGTCGAACCTTGTAGTGTGCTTTGTGAAGTCTGGAGTGTGTATCGGACCCATAACAAGATTCCAGGCCAGAGACTACCCAGAGTACCAATCCAGTCTCTTATGTCACTAGTAACAAACTGTAACAATTAATGTCTTTATATTTATATGTATCAAGTATATGTGACGTAATTTGTAATTTATAGTAATTAAATATTTTATTTGTGGGCTGAACCACCTGTGTTATTAAGTTTACATATAAGTAGCAGTGTAAGCGAGTGAGAGAGTCAGTAGCGTTAGTGTGAGAGCGTGTAATATCACTCAGTTAATAATAATCATTCCTTAGACATAGGAGTACTAATCGACGTAGCGGTAGGGACCAAACAAAATATAAATATAAGAATATGGTGGCCATAAAATTACCAATATTTAACAATTAGGGACTAGCAAATATTTAACATTGGGGGCTCGTCTAAAACTAACGTAGATTAGTACAGGTTAGCAGTAACTTTAGCTCTAGAGTCAATTTTATTTTAAGTTCAATTTTATTTAAGTTAGCACTTAAGTTAGTTTATTGTTCATTTATTTGTGTTAGTTTCTACTATTTCAATAGTTACTTGTGCAAGTGGTGTTATTGAATGAGAGATTTTTGTAACACGTTAATCAAAATAGTTATCTTTAAATTTTTGTAACTTCCTTTCCACATATTTCTGTGTGTTTCAAACCGGAGCTGGTCACGATCCACTGCAGTTTGACGCTGGTGCTATAATGGCTGGATGAAAGAGATACTTGTCTCCTTGCATTGTATCGTTAACAATTAGGGACTAGCAAATATTTAACACTAGATAACGGGACAACGTGTCCTTAGAGATGACAGCCACAAGTTGCACGAGGAAATGATCGGAGAGAATTAATTTGCAATCATTTTGTTACACATAAAATAAGTTAAAGGTTTATTCAACACTGTACGGTTATACGTGTATTGAAGGATTTTGGTCAACTTTGGCAAACAAAACCTTCAAAATCCCACCAGGAACGGGATTTCATCGGGAAACGGGATCACACCGGGGAACGGGATCCCTTTCCTGGGAGGCTCCTGTATAGGGATCCCACCGGAAAACGAAATGTTGACAAAATTTAATATATATGATAAAAATTGTGTTTTTTACACGAATCACTTGTTTTTTCAGGGTCCTTTATTTCGATGTTAGCTAAAGGGCTGTGCCGGGTACATTAGCTAGTAATCTAATAAATGGGCCGAAAGAAATGTATCCTTGATGTCAATTTTAATATCCCCCAAAAGTTATTAGCAGCATCTCGTACCAGAGGGGGGTTGCACAGATGTACATGGGCGCCAGACTAGTTAAGGGCGCCAAAATGTGCTTTGATATTATTTTATTCATGAAAATAATGGGTTTGAGAGATGAAAAAAAGAAAAGAAAGGGAGGCACTTTAAAATGAATCTTGTCCCCGGGCGCCAAACACTCTAGCTACGCCTCTGTCTCGTAAACCTGTAAACCAAACATTTTTAACAAGTCTTCCATACAGTGGCGTAGCTAGGGGGGCAAGGGGGGCATCATGCCCCGGGCGCTACTCACAAAGGGGCGCCAAATGGTATATTTTACATATAATATTGTATGGTTTTCGAATAGGTGGGGGGCGCTAAAAGATATTGTGACCCGGGCGCGAGTTAAGCTCGCTACACCACTGCTTCCATAGACCCTAGCAGTAATATGTACCAACCGACGATCAATGCTTAATCAGTGTAATTTTTCTTTATACAAAAGTAGATACTATTCCATTCATTTAAGTCTCGCAATACGCTTTCAGTCTCTAGATGTATGAAGCATATAATTATCTCTCGCTTGTTTCCCTTGACTTACTGTTTAAATGAAATTAAGCGCAAGCATAAAGTTATCAACCTTTTTAGTAGATTTTGTAGTTACAAAAAAACTTCACATACCGAGACTTATTGAATGCCATTAGGCACATGTGTACCAGCTTATACTGTTGTTTCTATTGTTACTTGAACAAGGCATATAATAGCTCTAAACAGTGATTGCGCCAAAAAGAATTTGGGAAGTCCGTGACAAACTGGGAAAATCTGCCATTAGCAACGGTATTATTTAAATAATGGATGGTACATTTGGGTATCCATATGGCTTTTCCATGATTCTTTTAACCGACTATCATCCAGGTAATAGATTGCATTATTATTTCACAACCCCCTCCCACAAACTTAAAAAGCATTTACCTGGGAGGACATTCATTAAAAGAATATTTTTTAGCCCGTAACACAAAATGTGCCAAACAATAACCTCATTTACTTAAGAACTTTTTATTATTGAATTATCTTGCTATCATTTTTATGCTTAATTTATGTTATAGTCCGTTGTTTTTAATCATTATTCTACTATATTTCACATGGAAATAACGAATTCATCGAAATCTCTCTTTACTATTCATTACATGGTTCATCTGATAAGTTAGATTCCAACGTGATGACAAATACACCAAAGCTGTTAATTCCTCTATAGTCTATATCAACAAAAAAAATACTACAAAATAATACATGTTTAACTAGCAAGGGTTCTCACGCTGATGCGAGTGACCTACCCTAGGCCCCTCACTGGATTGAACACAATACAAGGTATATACACAACGTCCACCACCTCATTGCCCGCAATACCAGGAACATACACCAGGGCCATCACTCAATTGACCCCAATACCAAGAACATACACCAGGGCCATCATTTGATTGACCATTTGGTATGTTTCTTGGTCAGCTTGCCATCTCTCTTTGCGCCTCCACCATACTTGTCACATGTCAACAATCTCACGATTCCCATCCTGTGAAGGAGAGAAAAGAAGGTAAAAAGTCAGCGTAAAAACAAACTGCGAGTGGCTTGCCTGGTACCTACAGATGACCGAAAGCCTCAGTCAAAGTCAGGCGGGCCTACGGCCATGTCTATTATATTCTATCTGGACGTTTTTCCTAGTGAAATCTATTCTATACAATTTGGTCAATCTCTTGCTCCCGTCTATTCCATACCATCAGGACGATCCTCTGGTCCCGTCTATTCTATATTATCAGAGTACATTTATGAGCACAATTCAACCCAGCTGTGACGTATCAACTATTCCTTACCTAAACTTTCTAGCTGCCAAAGAGTACACTATAAAATTTGCCGCGTACTTGTACACCTTGAAGCTGCTGCAAGCATTTGCCAAGACGGTCAGAGTCATATGTAATGTGTACGCATCGATGACATCCTCTAACGTAAGAAGTGGACGCAAACTGTAACGGTAGAATATTTCGGGTGCAAGAAAAACGATGGAAGTTATGGATGCAGCCGTCAGCATCCGGTTTATCTGAAATAAAATTTTTTAAATATAATCCATTGTCAGAAAGTCTATGTATCAATTGAAATTCCAAATTTAAAAAAAAAATTCTTATGGGTGCCTTCTCCCAAAATATTCAGTCTCAAATATAAAAATTGTGGTCTTTAAAGAAATCTCTGGGGATAGTGATTATTATGGAACAAAATTATACCGGGAAAATTACAATAAATAATAAAAGGTGTTATATACAGCCTATTATAGCTTAAGGCTTGCCTTAGGTTTAAACTTCAAAATATTTATATTTTTAGCTACCACAACTTGTCTGCTAGGATGACCTTGATATTGATGTCGACGTGTAACTGTGTTGTGTCACTTCCACCCTGCCCGTCCCTTCCTTTGTTAGGGGAAAAGGTTGCGTTCCATTTGTTCTCAACAATTCCAACAGGTGACACAATTTCTAGATTTTATTTACTAGAACGTTCGGATTTAATTCCAATATAAAGCCTGCATGTTTATTATCAGATAGACCCACGAGACGTTTTATTATAGGGTTCATACATTGTTTATTTTTAGGGTTGTACCCTTTTTACTTGCTGTACGTTTATGCAGGTTTTTTTTGCTTATGTGCTCTAATTTTCATTGGTATAGACGTTTTGTTATATAATTACATAAAATTTTAGTATCATTTGCTTTGGTATGGTTTTCTTTGCATTCTGTGAATTCAGTCTTCTGTTACGTATTGTTTCTTCTACTAGCCAAACTGTTAACACAGATTAAATCTTCAAAACAATAACGTTACGTAACGATGGTTTCTACGTGCATGTAAAAAAACAACAATTAAAATATTGCTCTAGAAAATTTATTAGCTGGTGTCTTTTTGGAGTGAATAGGTGTAGATGATGAGCCTAGACTGACTTGGGGGTTAGATGGTAAGACTGGGGTGACTGGGGGATAGTGAGCCTGGGTGGTCTTGGGGGTAGATGGTGAACCCGGATGGGCTTGGGGTAGATCGTGAGGATTGAGTAACTTGGTTTTAGACCGTGAGCCTGGGGTGAATTGGGGTTACGGGTGATTTGGATTGACTTGAAAGGTGTATCTGGAACGACAGGGGTCATAGGAGTAACTGAGATCTGTTAGTTTCTGGGATAATTAGAGTGAACGTAATAAATGGAATGACCTATTTGTATGAGGACGAGTGTAAGACACGCGTGGAATGACTCACATAGTCTTAAGACACGCGTGGAATGATTCACATAGTCTTAAGACACGCGTGGAATGATTCACATAGTCTTAAGACACGCGTGGAATGAGTCACATAGTCTTAAGACACGCGTGGAATGAGTCACATAGTCTCACCTGTGAGTGCTGTCTTATTTTCTCCTCACTTTGGGCGTCTGTTAAGTTGCGTTGATGTATCAGTTTGGCTCGTTTAATCCGATTGGCTATCAATATGTTTAGGACAATTATGACGAGAATGGGGATCAAGATGAACTCTGTTGTAATGATGACCATTTCGTAGATGCTGAATAATCAAAATAGTATGACTTTGGTAATATGCACACAAAAAAAAAGAAAAACAAACAAAGATATATTTTTCAACTCAAAATTTAAAGAATAATTCTTTTAAATTAAGTAACGTTATCAGCCAAGTAAAAATATAAGTGTTTCATAAGTTCGTATTTTTATAACATTAGGCAAATTAGGCATCAAACCACTTTACGTCAGTCACATCTCAGGCACTCCTCAGTCACATCTCAGACACTCCTCAGTCACATCTCAGACACTCCTCAGTCACATCTCAGGCACTCCTCAGTCACATCTCAGACACTCCTCAGTCACATCTCAGACACTCCTCAGTCACATCTCAGACACTCATCAGACACTCCTCAGACACTCATCAGACACTCATCAGACACTCCTCAGTCACATCTCAGGCACTCTTCAGTCACATCTCAGACACTCCTCAGTCACATCTCAGACACTCATCAGACACTCCTCAGTCACATCTCAGACACTCCTCAGTCACATCTCAGACACTCCTCAGTCACATCTCAGACACTCATCAGACACTCCTCAGACACTCATCAGACACTCATCAGACACTCATCAGACACTCCTCAGTCACATCTCAGACACTCCTCATTCACATCTCAGACACTCATCAGACACTCCTCAGTCACATCTCAGACACTCCTCAGACACTCCTCAGTCACATCTCAGACACTCCTCAGTCACATCTCAGACACTCCTCAGTCACATCTCAGACACTCATCAGACACTCCTCAGACACTCATCAGACATTCCTCAGACACTCCCGCATCTGTATCTACCGAAATCGAAAAATTTGTTTCAGAAAGAATGACGTCAACGACCCGAGCCGAAGCTCATATGGACACCCCCCCCCTACCCGAGAGCTCTAACGCACCAGTATCATCACCCTCCCCTTTTTATAGAGAGGAGATGCCGCGATGCAGCTGCTCTGGGGTGTCTCGCCCTAGCGGCCAATCATCCCGCCACCACAGGGACGCCAAAGTTGGTAGCTCTCATATTTTTTACCTTACAAAGTAAGGAGTATATTTAATACTACGCATCACTGTGACACCCACACTTCTCTTTGGCAAATCATGATCCTATAGATCTTTTGAGTCGGTGCGAATTAAAGGTTATTTTAGGCCTAATTATACAAAATTGAAATAAATAATGCATGTCCCATAAATTGTTGTCCTAATAATGAATGTCCATATAATGTATGTTTATATGATGCATCGTTATGAATGACTTTCTTGTGTAAAGTATTTCTATGTGATGTGCTGCTCCTTTGATACATGTCTCAACGATGCATCTCCCTATATCGTTATAAATGACTTTCTTGTGTAAAGTTTTTCTCTGTGATGTGCTGTTCCTATGATGCATGTCCCTTAGATGCATGTTCCTACGATGCATGTCCCTATGATGCATGTCCCTGTATCGTTATGAATGACTTTCTTGTGTAAAGTATTTCTCTGTGATGTGCTGTCCCTATGATGCATGTCTCTACGATGCATGTCCCTATGATGCATGTCCCTGTATCGTTATGACCGACTTTCTTGTGTAAAGTTTTTCTCTGTGATGTGCTGTTCCTATGATGCATGTTCCTACGATGCATGTCCCTATGATGCATGTCCCTGTATCGTTATGAATGACTTTCTTGTGTAAAGTTTTTCTCTGTGATGTGATGTCCCTATGATGCATGTCTCTACGATGTGCTGTCCCTATGATGTGCTGTCCCTATGATTTGCTGTCCCTATGATGTGCTGTCCCTATGATGTGCTGTCCCTATGATGTGCTGTTCCTAGCATAGAAAACAAACAGCAAACATCCCGGTTGACTTACCTCTCCCAGAAGGCTATATATTTTGCCCTCAATACACAAAGCCCTACACCGTTAAGTCTGTACACCTCTATGGCGTAGACTGACTGGCCAATACAGATGGTGGTTATGATGACAATAGCATAAACTGGAGTAAAATAGATATAACATAGGTAGAACATTTAGTAGAACATTTGTAGAACAGTTAGTAGAATATTAGTAAAACAATTAGGAGAACTTTATTTGAAAAGTTTGTAAACATCAGTAGATGATGTAGTTGAGCATTAGTAGATCATTAGTAGAACATTATTTCGAACAATTAATACAACATTAGTAGAACAATTCGTAGAATATTAGTTGAACTATTATTAGAACAAATAGTGGAGCAATTAGTAGAACAATTAGAGGAACAATTAGCAGAACACTTAGTGGACCAATTAGTAGAATAATAAGTGGAATATTATTAGTACAACAACTAGTAGAATAATTAGTAGAACAATTAGTGTAACAATTAGTAGAACAGTCAATAGGAACATTAGTAGAACTAAACTAGACGATTGTTTTAAGAGCTATTGATTAATTGTAAGTATGATTGGTATGACATTGTTAGTTCGTAGAATAGATCTGGCTAGAAGACTGCTCTGGCAAATAGAATTTCGTCTGGTCAGAAGAACGTTACTTTGACCAGTCAGTTAAATGCAAGGAACATTCTGTTAGACCTGGATTATTCCCCCTACTTGAGGAAAATGTTTGCTTCTTTTAAAAAGTCGTTAGTAAAGGGACACAATAATTCGTTTCAACAAAATGACCTTGAATTATTTACCTTGAATTAATAGTTTCCATTGATTTGTAACATTTCTGGCAAATATTCTAAGAAGATATTAGATATACTAACAGATATGTTCATAAATATAATATTATCTATTTATGCCAATAAAAGTTCATAATTCTTTACACACGATGAAGAATCATTAGCTAATACCAGTAAAAAATAGGGGCTTTCATAATTATTTGTAATTTCTTTTCTTAAATTTATTTATTTCTTTTTCAAACGGCTAGAGTTGAAGAACACAAAAATAATAATTTAATATATAAATAAATTAATTAATTGCATAAAAATCATTTCAATTTTAAAAATAATATTTGGTGAAATTTAAGAAGAGCAGTCTTCTTATCTGACCTATTTATTCTACGAACATTAGGGAAAGGTGATCAATATTTATTTTAAAAGAGGAAAGAATCATAACTGTAAAAAAGTTGAACTCAGGATCATTCCTAAAGTTTGATTAAATTCTTGTGGGCGTAACACTGGTTACAGCAACAGTTACATGTACGTCTTATGGAACACCAGACGACCATTTACCCGTACGTCTTATGGAACACCAGACGGCCATTTACCTGTAAGTCTTATGGAACACCAGACGACCAATTACCTGTACGACTTATGGAACACCAGACGACTATTTTGAGTGAACGGATTACAGAAATATTTACCTGTACGTCGTATCGAACACCAAACGGCCATCTTGAGTGGAAACCAAACTGCAATGAACCTTTCCACGGTCAGACCCACTAGAAACAAATGGGTTGAATACTCGGATATTGGGGCCATCAAGTACAAAAACTTGCAGCTCCAGTCTTCCAAATTACCGAAGATCAGTTGTAAGCTTAGGCCAAACCTCATGGAGAGATTGAACAGACCTGGAAATAGTGTCAGGACAAAACAAAATAATAATATCACTCTAAAGATGGTCTCTCTAAATGGAAGCTTCTGCAAAACCTAAGAAGATGGGCAAATGAATGGTGAGAAAGATAGGTGGGAAATAGGTGTGAAAGATATGTGAGAAATATAAGTAAGAAATATTGTTTGGAAAGACAGGTAGAGAAAAAGTATGAGAAAGATAGGTGGAATGATAGGTAGAAAAAATGATGGGAAATAGTTATGGGAAAGATAGGTGAGAAATATAAGTAGGAAAAATTTGTTGAAACTATAGCTGGACAAAAAATTATCAGTAAGAAAGGTGGAATGATAAGTAAAAATAATGGTGGCAAGATAGTTGGGAAAGATAGGTTTGAAAGATAGGTGTAAAGATAGGTAGAAATAATGGTGGGAAATAGTTATGGGAAAGATTAGTAAAAAAAGGTGGTGGGGAAAAAAGATTTGGGAAAGAGTGGTATGGAAGGATGAAAGTGTTTAAGTTACACCCCAGGGCATCCAATAAAACTGTACCTGTCACATTGATGGCTGTGAACCAGACGAGTGAAGAGTTGAAAGGTCGCATTCGAGTGAGGACAAGGCAAGTCAGGAAACTGCCAGGTATTCCAATGACGAAGGCTAAGTACATGCCATAGAGTGACAGGTAATATACGGCTAATTGGGAAGGAAAATACTAAAACATCATTTAACAATGCAGAGAAAGTTAAATTTGTAAGAATATTCAATTATATATCAACAATAGTTCTTTTATCTTGAAATGATACATTTCTGCTGGTCCATCATACTCAAACTTTTGAGAAGCACCGGTCTAGATGCCCCAATAAATGACGTCATTATGGCTTAACTTCTAAGAATTTCAGGGACATGCCCAATCACTCAAACTGTAAAATTTCTGAAGCACCAACCTTGTAACACTACGTTACAGGATGTTTCTGGTCTTTCTGAGCACGACACTGCTGGCTGGCTTTTTACTTCCGGTACAGTATAGGTTGTCCACACGGTAACGATGTTACCGTACTCAAGGGTTGTCAGTAAAACTGAAAAGTAACAAATTTGTTAACTTTATGAACTGCCCGGTAACATTATGACGTGGATGTAACTTTGTAAATTTATAACTTTGTAACTTTACACCGAGTTAAGGTAGGAGGATTAAAAGATGAAAGGGTGCAAGCCCCCCCCCCCTTTTTCCATCATGTGGCACCTTATTCCCTCTTCT
The DNA here is from genome assembly GCA_964017045.1 of Omphiscola glabra. Classification (NCBI taxonomy): domain Eukaryota; kingdom Metazoa; phylum Mollusca; class Gastropoda; family Lymnaeidae; genus Omphiscola; species Omphiscola glabra. The sequence continues at coordinate 31,247,044 of OZ024804.1, read as the reverse complement.
GCAAAATGTCGTTATTTTATAGTTTTATCTAAAATGACGACAATTTGTTTAGTTTTATCTCAATTGCCGTTTATTTCTATGGTAGTATCTAAAATGTCATTCATTGAAATTGTATCTAAAATGTCGTTCATTTAGATTGTATCTAAAATGTCTTTATTTATATTGGTTAGATCTATATCTAAAATGTCGTTCATTGGTCTTTACTTTGTTTCTGTCTGTTTTTTTCACCCACTCCTATTTTTTCTGTCTTTTTTAGAAAGGATCTATCTATATATATGTATTATGTAAATTTGATTTATACTTATTATATGTCTTGTTGTTGTACTGATGAAGGCATGTGCCGAAACGTCTGCTTATGTGTAATGTAAAATTATGATTAAAGCTTAATATATATTGTTATATTGACACAGTTTGTTCGTGTCTAATTAATCTATTTTAAAAGCTAATCGCAGTCCAACACTTTTATAAATAGTCCATTAGTCAAAGCCGCATTCCCTGGTTTCCTCTTCTTCTTCTTCTAAATATTAAGGGCCCACGATCAATTTATTGATCATTATGGCTCCTATGAATGTAGATGGGATTTGCAATGTCTCTGTGCCTGGTGTTGATGAGGATATTTCACTGGTTACAAGAGTAACTGTTTGAGGGTATCATGCACTAGGGTTTGTCCAAGTTTTGGGATTGGAGGAAGGCCGTATTTCCAAGGCGCGATGTACGGCCATTGGACACATGGTTATGACCTTTGAAGACAGAAGGGTGCTTGAAATTTAAAATCTGCATTAAATTTATTCCAAAATATATTGAATAAAATACGAAGCAATAAAAAAAAAATTAAAGTACCAAGATTCCTCGCCCCAGTTCCACTGAAGTTGCCATCTGTCGCATTGCTGTACATTTCAATCTGTCAGAATTCAAAGATTAAAATCACAGAAGCGCGAAAAGTATATAAAACATTAATTTATTACACCATAGTATTTATTGCCTTTCATTAGTTTTTTAAACCCTTTGTTCAACGGGTTTGGGGGGGGGGGGGGTCTTATGAAAGGTTGTAACATTCCTGAGGTCATTCATAACTGGTTGTTGATGTAGAGGACAATACATACATAGTTATATGTCATCAAAGCCATAACATACTAATACAAATTTAAGATGTAAAAACTACACCACGAGAAATCAGCTGTATCCCTATTGTAGAAACTGAGATGTATCTGTCTTGTGACAACTCAGATGTATCTTTGTTGTGACAACTCAGATGTATCTTCCTTGTGACAACTCAGGTGTATCTTTGTTGTGACAACTCAGATGTATCGTCTTGTGACAACTCAGATGTATCGTCTTGTGACAACTCAGGTGTATCTGTCTTGTGACAACTCAGATGTATCTTTGTTGTGACAACTCAGATGTATCTTCTTGTGACAACTCAGATGTATCTGTCTTGTGACAACTCAGATGTATCGTCTTGTGACAACTCAGGTGTATCTGTCTTGGGACAACTCAGATGTATCTTTGTTGTGACAACTCAGATATATCTGTCTTGTGACAACTCAGATGCATCGTCTTGTGACAACTCAGATGTATCTGTCTTGTGACAACTCAGGTGTATCTGTTTTGTGACAACTCAGGTGTATCTGTCTTGTGACAACTCAGATGTATCGTCTTGTGACAACTCAGATGTATCGTCTTGTGACAACTCAGGTGTATCTGTCTTGTGACAACTGACAACTCTAATAAAATTATGACATGAGAAAACTCCAGTTTAAAAATTGCATTGTTTTTTTTATCTTTCCCGAATGCGTACGTCAGTGTATGCTGTTTAGCTTTTATGGACTTGTGTGTGCTTTGTGTGTGTGTGAGAATTGTGTGTGTGTGCGTGTGAATTGTGTGTGTGTGTGCGTGTGAATTGTGTGTGTGCGTGTGAATTGTGTGTGTGCGTGTGAATTGTGTGTGTGCGTGTGAATTGTGTGTGTCTGCGTTGAAGGTGTGGGCGATAGCGGTAATTTCTCAGGTAGCTGTAATTACCCGGTACAAAAGAATCTTACCAAAAAGGGACTGAAAGGAAATTGCCCCTAATATTGTACACGTACTTACTGTACTAATGGAACAACCAAAAACAAAAGAAAATATTATTAAACCTTATACATGTGTCTCATTTCATGTCATCGCACAATCACAATCACAATCACAAGATGGAGACAACGTTTAAAACAATCAATTGTGTACTAGTGATATCATGACAGCTTTTGTGAGTCATCACAGCGGGGCTTAAACGAATGACTTAAGGGTGATGCGGGTGACGCGGACGGGCGATGATTAAAGACCGGGTAATTATGTGGCCAAAAAATCATCAGTTATAAATCCTAAACTACGCTTGCGGATACAATCAAGTAATTAGTTCTGAAACATCACAAACACCGCCCCTGCCCCTAACCCAGTAGAGATATATCCTTTAAATTATACTATTAAAATTCAAAAAACCCTTGATGAGCATCTACTGGGTTATTAAAAATAATAGCTCTCAAGGCCAAGAAAATAACTACATGGTAGGGAATACTTAAGGTTTTTTTTTTGTTTCATACGCTTGTCATTTTACTTAGTCTAGCGTTCTATGTTATCAGTCTGGTTTTGTGTGTTATCAGTCTGGTTTTTTTTAGCTTAAAAAACGGCTGAAATCAATGCCAATTTCAAGTGTCTGTCATAGTTGTATGATCTGTGTGAGCCAGAAACGAACAAATAATATTTGAGTGGCTCCGGGGTACTGAGCGAGAGATGTGGTTCAAGGTCAAATGACAAAGTAGGATCGACCTTAATGTTAGAGATTGAAGGCGGGGCCAGGGGGGCGGTTCGGCCTCGGGGGGGGGGGCGATTACCTTGACTAAAATATGTATTTAATTGATCTAATGGGTGCTGGGTGGCCGAGTGATCTAAACTGAGTCAATCACAAGTTTATGGTCTGGAGCTCAATCCTCGCCAAAGCCCAGTCAAGGACAATCTTCTACCCGGATGGATGGGACTCGTTAAACCGGAGTCCCGTAGGCGGATAACATTGAAACAATGAAACATTCCGTAAACTCCGGCGACGACACTGTTGCCAAGCTGTATCATCCACATGACGTTCCCATGAGTTATCCAGTGCCGTAAGTCACATTGTGACGGACACATGACAGTCAAAAAAAAGGCGAAAATTACTCTAATTGTAAATTTTTGGTATATCGTTAATTTTATTGACTACAACCGTAGCTTTGTACGCCTCCTAGTATATTTAAATTTGTACAACTTTGTCAGCAGAGGCCCGTCTGCAAGCATCACATATCACACATCACTCATCACACATCACATATCACACACAAAAATTAACAAGGAGATTAATGTATTCAATTTTGTACAAACTAAATACGTTTTTGTAACTTTCATATGGACAGAGTGCAGTATATAGAAAGCTTTATACAGTAATGGATGGGGTTCGTAGAAGTAGTGACAGTTTTGAAGGACACATATTTGTAGACATGGAGCAAGAAATTTTGTCTTAAATTTGTTAATTGAACTCTCTCTCCCCTCCCTCCCTCTATCTCTTTCCCCCTCTCTCTCTCTCTCCTTCTCTCTCTTCCCCTCCCTCCCCCTGTGTTTCTCCCTTCATCCCCCTCTGTCTCCCCCTTGGTCTCTCCCCCCTTTCTATCTCTCTCTTCTCCTCTATCTCTATCCATCACCGTCTCCCCCACTCTCTCTCCCTCTCTCACTTTCTCTCCCTCCATCTCTTCCACACTCGCTCTCCCTCTCTTTCACGTTTTTAAGATTTCTCTCTATAATAATTATAATATAATATATGATACATATGTATCTATCTCCCTTTTCTCTCTTCCTCTGAAACATTACATTAACTTTTTGGGGCCAAGCTTAACACTCTTTTATTGCCCGGCAAGCAGTCTACAGGTTTGCCACATCACCTGGACATCATCTGGACATCACCTATAGACATCAGCTGGACATCATTTGGATATCACATGGGCATCACTTGGGCATCACCTAGTAATACCTGGACATCACCTGGGAATCACCTTAGATCATATTTTCAAAGTATATGTTTTAACTCCACCACAACAGCACTCGGCCAGTAAGTGCACTACTCTCTCCGGAGCCTGTGCACTACTCTCTCCGGAGCCTGTGCACTACTCTTTCTCCGGAGCCTGTGCACTACTCTCTCTCCGGAGCCTTTGCACTACTCTCTCTCCGGAGCCTGTGCACTACTCTCTCTCTCCGGAGCCTGTTCACTACTCTCTCTCCGGAGCCTGTGCACTAGTCTCTCTCCAGAGCCTGTGCACTACTCTCTCTGCGGAGCCTGTGCACTACTCTCACTCCGGAGCCTGTGCACTACTCTCTCTCTGGAGCCTGTGCATTACTCTCTCTCCGGAACCTGTGCACTACTCTATCCGGAGACTGTGCAATACTCTCTCCGGAGCCTGTGGTGGGAACTTGGATAACGAAGATGATGCAACTTCTATCTCTCCTTTTCTCTCTCTGCTCTCTGCTCTCTCTCTCTCTCTGCTCTCTGTCTCTCTCTGCTCTCTCTCTGCTCTCTGTCTCTCTCTCTCTCTCTCTGCTCCCTCTCTCTCTCTGCTCCCTCTCTCTCTCTGCTCTCTCTCTCTCTGCTCTCTCTCCTCTATCTCTGTGTTTTTAGTACGCAAATTTATAATATCATCAGGCTATTTATATCCCTCCATTAGTAGCATTAATATTTAGTTATAGAGTGGAATTTCTTGTTCAAAAAAACTCAAATATTTTATCTATGTAAGTATGATATTTTATTAAAAATTAACTTTGGACCCAAATGTCATCCTTTAAAAATCGTATGCTTGAGAAAAACAAAGTGTGTGGTCAGCCAACACCCGGGTTTCTTTCAAGATTCATCTTGTTTAAAAGCTTACAGTATTTGATTACAAATATCATACTGACCGCTGCTGGTTATAAACCGAAGTGTTACTTCCCGTTATTAGTATTGGTAGTTTTCTATAGCGCGGTACTCCAGCCTAGGGCTGGGCTCACTACGCTGTACATACAATTTAACAAACATAATCATGAACTTAAAAATTAACATACATTAATGAAATGAAACAAAACAAATGTGTATTCGCATATATTGTTTATTTTTTCATTTATTATTTGCAACATCACAAATTTAAAGACTTGATTAACACTATATTAAACTACCTTTACATCAATATCAACGGTCTACAATTCTAATAATAGTGACAAAAATGCGCATTCTATTTCCAAATTACATTTCATCATAAAAGTACGACTTTTAAAGTAGGGAAACGTGTTAATTATACATTGTATGATGGCATTAGTCTTTAAAAATTATTATAATTAGCATAACTATATATTTAATCTATTCCTTGTATGTTGAGTTATGTAAAATGGAAACTGTTAAAAAAATTAGATATTTGTTAAAATTTAGAATTTAACGGGTGCATACAAACAGTGCACATTTTATCAATTGTTTCATGGAAAATGTTTGTGTTATTTTTAATTTACTACTGTTACAGACTGTTGAAAATTATATTTCTTATCTATATATTTCTGGTCCCCAAATGTCGAAATTGGTACTTAATGGCCACTATAATGGTACTTTCAGAACAGGGGGTATATATATAGATAAAGGTCCCTAGTGCTACGTTGATTAGTATTACTATGACTATGTCTAGGGAATGATTACTACAATCAACAGTTATACCAAATTAATCCTCACTTACAATAACGTTACTATTACTAAAAAACACCAGTGGTTCAGCCACAAATAATTATTTAATTACTACAATACAAAATATATAGAAACATACAAATAGTAATAATTAATATCGATACAATGAATGCTTTACTAATAATACGATGTTATGATGCTGGACGTTCGGTGGAACGTTCGTCTCTTGGCTTGTCTGCTTCCTCGTCTGCTATACACACCGTCAGACTCTTACAGCACACAACAAAGCCACTGGTCACTCAGCTGTGCAGGGGGTGGGAAGGAACTGCTCGCCACGCTCTGCTACCTCTACAACACTTCTGTTTGGGTCGTCTGCTGACCTTATCTCTTTAGTGCGTTACTCGCTCGTTATTGTCTGCCTTGTGCAATTACAGCGTCAGGGTTAAACTGTTAACCGCTGACTTCGTATACAGTACTGAGTTCTAGTCTACTGAGCTCTGCTATGGCATATGCTTCTATAGCATTGAGCCTAATTTCATTTAATTGACTGAACTGAACTAACGTACTAACTGTATTAACTTACTAAACTAACTACTCTAACTAAACTAACTGGCTGTAAAGAGAATAATAGATACAACATATAAGCTACCACTAAGAATTACAGACTTATCACAATATTACTAATTAATCATAAATATAACGTAGTACCCTAACAATGACTTGATAACTAACTATAATACTAACATATCCTCTAACAAAATGCTAACATTACAAACATGTGAAACTACCAATTAACAATACTAATATTACTAACCCTACGACTCTTGATTGGACACACTCCAAAAAGCAAATAGTCATAAGCCAGGCTCATACTTGTCTTTAATAGCTCAAATTCTGACCTAGCCTTCCAAGTCTAGGCCTCACACTTACTTCGGATCCATTATTTATGCCAATTTTTACGCGCTCCCCCAACTCTAAAACTATTTTTTTTCAACCATTTAATACCATCAAAGACCATTTTGGTGCAACCGCTAGTCTACGCTAGTCTACGCTCCGGGGTCGTATTTCCCTTCTGCCACCCCTTAGTTAGTTCTCTGGCAACTGCTCACTGACAAGTGGCACTTCCCCCCTCCCCCAAAAATCTGAAATCTGAAAGAAACACTGGCCAACAATACCATCCCAACACTACCACCCAAACAGTCCCCATTCCAAAACTACCCATCCAACACTACCATCGCAACACTATCCTTCCCAACACTACCATTTCATCAACACCCATCACATTGAATCCAAAACGGATTTAACTTTGGTATGCTACACAGCTTATTCTCAATCTGTCATTTAATTTACTATTCCACTCCCCGTTTATTTCCCATAGCATGTAGTCCAGTGCGGTTTTAAGGCATGGGCACTAGAGACCGACCGAAAGTGATTTCTGATTTCGACCGAAACCGAAGCTGAAACCAGAACAAAATAACAAATGACTTTGGTTTGAAACCAAAGCCGAAACAAAAAGCTTAACGAGCCTTTCGGTCAAAACCGAAGCTGAAACTGAAGCGAACCCAAAAGGTTAAGGAGACCTTCTGCCGAAACCGAAACAGTTCGATATTTTAACGTTCGTTCACGCATACGTTCTTCGTGCATCGAAACACGATTTGGGAAATATCCATATTTATATTCTTTTTATAAAAAAATGAGATTATCGTGTTTACTAATAATCATTTAATGAATACTTTGGCTTTTACCATTTTAGTTCAAACGGTTAACTTGTTGAAAATGTATTTTAAAGTTGTATGGTATATTAGAGACAATTTTATAAGGAATTGAGATTCATTATTCATGCAAAATAAACCCTTGGTGCCTTTTGAATTAATCATATAATTAAACGCTACCTAGACATGTTCTGTATCGATCGACACAAGCTTAGCGTTAGAACAATATTACCATTCACGTAGATGTGTATCCTCAAAATTATTTACTCATGGGACAAGTGGATCATCATGCAGCTGTGAGCATTTAAGTGGGTCATCATGCAGCTGTGAGCATTTAAGTGGGTCATCATGCAGCTGTGAGCATTTAAGTGGGTCATCATGCAGCTGTGAGCATTTAAGTGGGTCATCATGCAGCTGTGAGCATTTAAGTGGGTCATCATGCAGCTGTGAGCATTTAAGTGGATCATCATGCAGCTGTGAGCATTTAAGTGGATCATCATGCAGCTGTGAGCATTTAAGTGGATCATCATGCAGCTGTGAGCATTTAAGTGGATCATCATGCAGCTGTGAGCATTTAAGTGGATCATCATGCAGCTGTGAGCATTTAAGTGGATCATCATGCAGCTGTGAGCATTTCTCGCGAAGGATTAGTTATTTAACATACGATGACAGCAATACGTCGAACAATAAGGAATATCAGATTGCCGGTCAACAGACAGTCAGTCTAACTAGTGGTGCATGACCGAAAGTCATCACTTTCGGTCAGATGGCCGAATGTCTCAATCAATTTTGACCCGAAACCGAAAATAAACCGAAAGCTAGCTTTTCTGTTTTGGCCGAAACCAAACTACGGGGAAAGTGATCAATTTTCGGAACCGAAATCGAAGCTAAAATTGGGTCGGTCACTAATGGACATACTGGACAGTTGTTCAGGGCCCCACGCTTCTAGGGGGCCTCACGCTTAGTTGCCCTTAGTGCTAAGGAAAATTGAAAGATATTTAGGCAATTTATTTGCATTTTATTTGCATTAGGTGACCTAAATTTACACTATTAACTCTTCTTTCGCTTGCCAATCAAGTGATGAATAAAGCAAAAATAAATTATGCTATGCGCCAAAATGCATTCCTGCATTTCGAATTGATCTAAATTTTCCACAACTATCACATGCCTTTAAGATCACAACTATAACCATCACATGCCATAACTGTCACACGCCATAACTATCACACGCCATAAATATCACCGGATCACACGCCATAACTCATGACATAACTATCACATGCTACAAGGATTACACGCTATAAAGATCACACGCCATACAGATCACACCACACGCTTTAACTATCAAATGCCAAAATATCACACGCTCTAACTATCACACGCAATAACTAGCACACGCAATAACTAGCACACGCAATAACTAGCACAGGTATGCGTGTGATCTTCGTAACGCGTGATCTTTATGAAATATGATCATCATAACGTGTGATAGTTATGGCGTGTGATAGTTATGGCGTGTGATAGTTATGGCGTGTGATAGTTATGACCTGTGATAGTTATGGCGTGTGATAGTTATGGCGTGTGATAGTTATGACTTGTGATAGTTAGGGTGTGTGATAGTTATGACTTGTGATAGTTAGGGTGTGTGATAGTTATGGCGTGTGATAGTTATGACTTGTGATAGTTAGGGTGTGTGATAGTTATGACTTGTGATAGTTAGGGTGTGTGATAGTTATGACTTGTGATAGTTAGGGTGTGTGATAGTTATGACTTGTGATAGTTAGGGTGTGTGATAGTTATGACTTGTGATAGTTAGGGTGTGTGATAGTTATGACTTGTGATAGTTAGGGTGTGTGACAGTTATCCCGTGAGATCGTGTGATAACTATCAGACGATACACGCATTAAAAATAATTAGAATAAACTAAAAAACACGCTATAACTTTCACAGTAACTAGCACACGCTATAAAGATAACATGCCATAAATATAACAAGCCATAACTATCACAAGCTTTAAAGATCACATTCCATAACTATCACACACAATAACTATCACACGTCATAACCATTACACGCCATAACTAATACACGCCATGAAGATCACACGCCATATCTATCCCATGTTATACTTATCACACGCTATAACTATAGTACGCCATAACTATCATAAGTTATAATAAAACAACTATCATTATAAACTAATTTACTAATAAAATAGTTTTTTAAAAAATCCATTTAAATGTTTAAATAAATTAAATCCTTTAATTATGCTAAATGTTAAATAAATCGATAAAATCTATTACATATTTTAATAGATCTTGATGCATATTTGGAAAAATAGATTCATAATTAACATGTTTTGGGAAAAAATATGTTTGTGAAAAAAGATTACCATCTCTTGACAGGTATCTGTGAGAGGAGAAAGAATACTTGAAGATCGTTTCCGACAAGGTTGACAAGGAAAAATTTCATTTGATGAAGAGTTGGAGTTTTGATAAAATCGCAGGACTTGCCGGAATTTGTCATTGTATCCGCTTACGGGACTCCTTCTCCGGGTTTCGATTCAGATGAGTTGCTATCCAAGGTTAGCGGGGGGGGAGGGGGGGGGCTGGTGATATTTTTGCTTGACTGGGTCTTTGGGGGTGATTGAACTCCAGACCACACGATTGGGATTGATACAGTTTACATCACTCGACTACACAGCATCCAATAATAAATTGTTCTGTGAAGCTGTCAGATGGTGCGGCCTGCGCCACCTATTGACGACACTTTTTTTTAAAAATTAATGTTAAAATATGTACTTTTTAATCTGCTAATCGGTAGATGAGACTTTCTCCATCTATTTAGGGAGAACATAAAAGAGACTGTATTCAAGAGACTGTGCAGTCACATTATGTTGCAGCTGGATACCCAAACCAAATATACGTAGGCTAAAAAAATAGACTGTAAAATCTGTAGCTTAAAATGCAGACACCCAAAACTGTGGCCGTGGCCAACAAAAGATGCCCATGAGGAAAAGACTGAAGTTTGGCGCACGCAATCCAAAACGTTTATATTATTTATAAATTCATAAATTTTTCATTAAGAATGACGATTTTAGCGTCATTTTGAAGATGGCGCCCGAAATGGGTGCCAACTTTGCCTGCCTCCCTTATCACCAGGCGGTGTTTACCCCAACTTAGAAAAGTGTAGCATTTAAAATATAATTAAAAGGTGTGGAAGGGAGAGGGGGATAATCTACAACTATGAAAACATCTATTTTAAAATAGTGTTTTTAGGATTGTCCCCCTTTTCAATATTTGTCTTATACGGATTGCCATGCAAAGACTTTTCTTTTTTCCTTTATTATATTTCTTATGAATAGTTAAACTTTTTTTGTTCAATCCGCTCCACCTAATGACGCCATTGTTCCAACATCTGAAGTAGTTAGTAAGTTTATTTAAAACTCACACAAATAACACACATCATACATTCCAATTATTTGTATGTAATCCTGACACCTCTATCCTGTGAAATGGTGTCATTAAAAGAGGTTTCATAACTTCACCTTGTAAGGAAACCTCTGTAATTTAAATGTTAATTAATAAAATATTGAATGTTTAAATGAATCTTTTAAATATCAAGGGTTAAAATAAATCTCATTGAATACATTGCTGCCCCATTTCCTTAAACCACAATTGAAGTTTTGTTTTCCCAGTTTGCCTTGGATTTATTTTAGTTGTGTTCGGAGTTCGAATTCATTCTTCAAAATTCCCGTCTTCCATACTAAGTCGATTGAAAGAATTTTGGAGCCTGTAGCTCAGCAGATGAGTCATAGTTAATAGGTCTCCAAATTCGGTGTATAGAAAACTTTGCATGAATTATAAAAAGGTAAGCATCCAGACAGGAAACAGGTCATGATCCCGGTTCTGTCAACAAAGAATACATTACTGTGTCGTTACAAAGAATACATTCTGTGTCATTACATATCGTCTACACCAACACTTGATTCAAGATCTTGACCCAAATAAAAATCAATTTTAAATCTTAACTCAGTATTTTTTAGTTTAAAATTATGAAACACGTGAAAGCCTAATAAGACATACAATTTACATTCTTAACAGATATCAACATTATACACGTATTAATTTAAATGAACAAGCGTAGACCGTATGATGAGGAAGGATGTGCTCAGCTCTCAGAAGTTAATCCACTCTGTAGCATTCTCAATTAAAATATTTTAACTAAATTATTTTCTATATGTCATAAGCCAAACGAATATAGATTTTTCTACAGTACGTTTTTAGTAATCTCATGTTGCTTGACGACTTTGTTGACTACGCCTATACTACAATAATCAGAAAAGATGACTTGAGTTTTTAAAATGAAGTTTTCATTTTTAAATTAAAAGTGATTCATGGCCTACTTAATGATAACATTCAAAAATTGTCTCTGGGGCCTTTTATATTAGTGTATAAACTATAAATGTAGACCTAATCTAATGTAATCATATTAGGCTATTTTTAATATTATTAAACCTAGTAGTGGTAATTGTTGGACAAAACATATTGATAATTAGTAGACGTAATATTAGTAGGTTACGGCTAGGTTGGGGTTAGGGTTAGGGTTGGGGTTAGGGTTGGGGTTGGGGTTGGGGTTAGGGTGGGGTTGGGGTTAGGGTTGGGGTTAGGGTTAGGGTTGGGGTTAGGGTTGGGGTTAGGGTTGGGGTTAGGGTTAGGGTTAGGGTTGGGGTTAGGGTTGGGGTTGGGGTTAGGACGTGGGTTAGGAAAAGGATTAGGGCAACACCTATTTATAATTATTTTATTTTTATCTGTCAGTTAAAGTTACACTTGAAACGTGGGAGATTTTCCACATCTCTAAATAAATGACTAATTGTTTGGGCTAAAGCAAGTTACATGGCCCCTGTCTCCTAACATTTGCTGAGGATCTGGGCATCTCCCATTCGTTTATAAGCTACACAACCACAAGGATGTACATCGGTCACCAGAAATGTGTTTGAAAGAAATTTGGCGGAACGGATCTTTAGTCGAACGGTTTATCATCGGTTATGTTATCATAGGTACTGTTATCACCGATATCGTTATCATCTGTACTTTATTCATCGGTACTGTTATCACTAAGCCCCGCAACTAAGACCACACTTCGTCATTCCTCATGTTCAACAAATATGTATTTATTGAATTAATGGCACTAAAATGCTGAACAACTTTTAAAACAATCATTGTCTTGCACGGGTTTAATCTGACCGCTCAGTTCGATTGATTTTGAATGTTTGACGGCGAGTCAGCAGGAGATCCATGGGGCTTCTGTTCATCATTTGTTCGTGTTTTGGCGGGTCCGCGTTTTTGGTTGTAAGATTATGTGTGCATCTCTTGCTTCGTGCTTGGTAGTCGTGACATATTTGGGTGTGGGAGATGTAGTTGTTGTTGGATTATATGGTTTAAAAGGGGTAATGGAAAGGCAGAGAGAAAGCAGATGAAAGAAGATACGTTGCTTGTTTTTTCAATAAAGAACCATATGCCGTACAAAGAACCATAGGTCGTATAGAGAACCATATATCATATAAAGAACATATGTTATATAAAGAACCATATGTCATATAAAGAACCATATGTCATATAAAGAACCATATGTCATATAAAGAACCATTTGTCATATAAAGAACCATATGTCATATAAAGAACATGTGTTATATAAAGAACCATATGTCATATAGATCATTGATTTGTTTAATTACCCGTAGACGTAACAAAGCCGTTAAACTGCTAATCTAGTTGGTAGTTCGTAACAGCGTCATTTCAGTAGCAGCCGGAGATTTTACTTTGAGAGAGATATTTTCTTTATTAATCTGTTTTAAAAAAATAAAACAGGCAGCATCATACGTTGACCTAAGTTGTTTGTAAGCAGCCGGTTCCATCTCGTTATCTTCTCTTTGCTAATGTCTAAATGTGGGAATAAAGAAAGCCCAAATGATGGAAGAAGGGGTAGAAAGAATACCCCAAATGACGGAAGAAGGGGTAGAAAGAAAACCCCAAATGACGGAAGAAGGGGTAGAAAGAAAACCCAAATGACGGAAGAAGGGGTAGAAAGAAAACCCCAAATGACGGAAGAAGGGGTAGATAGAAAACCCCAAATGACGGAAGAAGGGGTAGAAAGAAAACCCAAATGACGGAAGAAGGGGTAGAAAGAAAACCCCAAATGACGGAAGAAGGGGTAGATAGAAAACCCCAAATGACGGAAGAAGGGGTAGAAAGAAAACCCCAAATGATGGAAGAAGGGGTAGAAAGAAAACCCAAAATGACGGAGAAAAAAATGAGAACCCACCCCAACGATGACCAAAAAGAAGACACATCATAGGGGGGCAGGGGGGGGGATACTCAGCTAAAACACCAGTGATACATTGTAATCATTAGGACTGTTACCAATGGGCCCAGAGACTGCAACAACACTTTATCATTGTTCACGTTTAACAAATATGTGTTTATTGAATGAATGGAGTTAAATACTTCTTATGTTTCATTGGCATAATGGGGACAAATAATAACGACTGACAAGCGCAATATTTATTGCTCTACCAATGTCAGGAGCCAATGTCCATTGACCTAAAATATACCAAGGAGGATATAGGAATGATATCGGTGTTGGTTTAAGGCAGGGGGGGGGGCAACTCTTTTTTGGCTAATGAGCTAATTTCATAAATTATATATCTCCTAATGGAATATGTAGGGAGATGCAAACAGAGGCGAATTGGGAGACACACAATTCTAAACACAATGACAATATTTCTGACCTCATGATCTTCAAGGTTGACCACAAGTCTACAAATCTGATAATCAATGTGATCTTGCTGATGGCATATCTCAAGTCCAAATCTTAAAAAAATTCTTACCCAAGTCAAACCACAATCTTCAACACCCGTTTTATAAATCTGACCACAAATCTTACCGCAAGTCTTACCTCAGTGACCTCAAGTCTTACCTCAGTGACCTCAAGTCTGACCTCAGTGACCTCAAATCTGACCCCAGTGACCTCAAGTCTGACCTCAGTGACCTCAAGTCTGACCTCAGTGACCTTAAGTCTGACCTCAGTGACCTCAAGTTTGACCTCAGTGACCTCAAGTCTGACCTCAGTGACATCAAGTCTGACCTCAGTGACCTCAAGTATGACCTCAGTGACCTCAAGTCTGACCTCAATGACCTCAAGTCTGACCCCAGTGACCTCAAGTCTGATATCAAATGTGTAGGGAATTATGCTTCTGAATCGAAATAAACCCAAGAAGAAAATGTACCAAATTTCAAACAAAAACCTAAAAGGAAATTGTTATCTTTGTATCTCTTACCTTGCTGCTAACATCATCAATGATAGATCTTTAAATTGATTCAGTTAATTTGATGATATTGAAAGCATTGTTACATCACTTCTTTCATGCAAACATCGGAAATAATTCACACAGAAACTCAAGATAATATTCTGTCAACAATACTGTGGCTTAAAAATATATTGAAGAGATTGAAAGAGAGGGTACATCGTCATCATCAGTGGTGCTACAGCCCATTTAGGGCCCTGGCCTGCTCCACCACATCCTTCGATTTGGACATCATCATCAATGGCGCTACAGCCCAGGTAGCGCCCTGGCATGCTCCACCACATCCTTCCATTCACACATCCTTATTAGTGGCGCTACATCCCATGTAGGACCCTGACCTGCTCAAAAAACATCCTTCCATTCAGACATCATCATCAGTCGTGCTACAGCCCATGTAGGGCCCTGGCCTGTTCCATCACATCCTTCCATTCAGACAATATCATCAGTGGCGATGTACGGCCCTGGCCTGCTCAACCACATCCTTCCATTCGGGTCGATCTAGACAGGTTACAGAGAGACAAACAAATGATCACCTCGTGTTAAGGGGACAAAATGAAATTTAATTTTGTTTCTTGTAATTTATGAAATAAGTAAAGTACTCAATTATCGTTTAAGTCCAGTTATTTACTACGCTCTCCGGCCATGCACTGCTATTTATGGTCATTACTACACTTTCCGGCCATGCACTGCTATTTATGGTCATTACTACACTTTCCGGCCATGCACTTTTTGCTATTTCTGGTCTTACTAAAATTTTCGGTCATGCACTATATTTTCCTATATTTCTCTAGACTTTCCGGTCATTTAATACATTTTCCGATATTTCTCTACACTTCATCCAAACTAATATATATATTAATTATGCTTTAAAACCGGAAACTTTTCATAAGTCTTAAAGATTGGCAGCGCTCTGATTCTCCCTGGCATTGCTCCAATTGTCTCTGGCAGTCTTGAAATAAAAATCCAAATAATTTACAGCTGTCTACGCGTTCAATCATCATAAATGCCTTTTTAATTACTTATATACTTGAACTGAGCAATCTGTTTTTTCTATGCCAAGTCATCTAACATCAACAGTCCTCCTGTTTAAGCGTATATATCAGCAGAGCATTAGTACAGGGAAGGTCTATTTTGTCACTTTCGTCTATATGATTCCTGTTTCTACCAAACAGCTTGTATCTATAGTTTAAGCATTGATTTCATAATTCGTTTTTTTTTAAACTCTATATGTCTACTAATTTAAATCAAAAATAACATTCCAATTTATTCAACAATGGAGAAAGTATCCTTTAAGACAAATGCAGGAAGTGACGACAAACATTCGTGAATCAAAGTTGTCTGATTTATTTAAACGCCAAAAACCATCGAGAAAAACATAAATAAAACAAAACATCTTTTTAATAATTACAACAAAAAAAATATTTTTCACCGTAAACTTGACGAAAATCTTCAGATGAAAGACCTTCTGTAACGTCATTAAGTTAAGAAAGTCTGTGCAGAGATGAAGTGAGGCGCTCTATGAAGCTAACGGATTCGAAATAAACGTTGAATAAACTTAATGTTAATTTTTTAAAAAATATTTTCTGCGCAGACTTTCTTTGCGTAAAGCATTTTAAGACTGAATTTTTTTTTTATACTTGTTAGTGCTCTTAAGCTCATCATGGCAAGAAAATCTCAATTTTTTTAAATAACATTTTTTTTTTCACTCTTTAGTATAAAAATTTTAATCTGTAGATTATCGACAAAAGAATAGTTATTTTCTCTTTAAAACAACGACTAGAACGGTTAAAGGGACTTAGGCGACACTAATCTTTAATGCCACAATCCACCTTCCCAGAGCCGTCACAACACCTCACACACACTGTGTCAGCATCTCTGTGTCGGCAACACGATTGCGTCGGTCTCGTGCTGACCGCACGTGGGAACCACGCAGAACGTCCACACTTCTTGTTGACAAACTCGACGCATCTTTACCTGAGCTAAATTATTATACAATAATCAATAATGTAAACGCTTTTGGGGGGGGGGGGAGAAATCGTCTTGCTGCATAGTGGCTATTTACTGGCAGTCCATCACATTAAATAGTTCGAGAACCTTTGTTCTTCATTGTGAGCATGGTGAAATAAAGTTTTCTGTCCCATTCACTCACTGCAATCGGACCCCCCCCCCCACTATGCAACCACCCCCCCCCCCCCCCCAAAAAAAATCTGCGTTCTCAAAATTTTCTCATCGCGTGGAATCTCAAGTGCACACATTTAGTAGAAATTATATTTTCTAGTATTTTTTTTTATTTCATCAAATGACAGTTTGTGACAATTTATGGCTATAATCATCAAGTGACAGTTTGTGACAATTTATGACTATAATCATCAAGTGATCATCAAGTGACAGTTTCTGGCTATAATCATCAAGTGACAGTTTCTGGCTATAATCATCAAGTGATAATGTATGGCTATAATCATCAAGTGACAGTTTCTGGCTATAATCATCAAGTGATAATGTATGGCTATAATCATCAGGTGACAGTTTATGGCTATAAGCCAGGCTCCCTCAAATCTCGTTAACTGCGTTGAATTATGCAACTTAGTAGGCTCTTAGATTTCCACGTCACGACCACATTACAGAGCGGCTCTTAGATTTCCACGTCACGACCACATTACAGAGCGGCTCTTAGATTTCCACGTCACGACCACATTACAGAGCGGCTCTTAGATTTCCACGTCACGACCACATTACAGAGCGGCTCTTAGATTTCCACGTCACGACCACATTACAGAGCGGCTCTTAGATTTCCACGTCACGACCACATTACAGAGATATTTAAGCAAAGGAACCCTAAAAATAGATTTTTTAAATAGGGTAATTTTTTTAAAATTAAAAATTAAAAACAATTTTTTTTAGCATTTCAATTAACGAAATATTTGATGTCATTATCGAAACTGTTAATTAAATAAACCAAACTTTAGCAACCCCAATTTATCTTAGTTTCTTGTTTCAGGCGGTGCCCCCCCCCCCCAAATCACCCCCTCCCCCCAACCTTATCAATCCCATTGGAGGTCACTTCCCCATTGGCTGGGGAGGTCACTTCCCATTGGCTGGGGAGGTCACTTCCCATTGGCTGGGGACGTCACTTCCCATTGGCTGGGGAGGTCACTTCCCATTGGCTGGTGAGGTAACTTCCCATTCTCTTTGAAGCTGTGCAATGATAACTTTTTATATCCTGCTCTTTATGTCAAACTACTTTTATGTCTATTAGAAACGATCACTTCTACCAGTTCTTCGAAACATTGTCTTGTGAATCTTTTGTAACGGATTTGAAACTATAATTTGTTACCTTTACAGAATTCACAACTCATAAGTTGTAAAGTTGTTGTTTTTTTTCTACAGGTGATCATATTCAAGATTAAAGAGACACGAACAATCTGTCTCAATATATATATGTATATATTATGTAAATTGGATTCATACATGATTTATATGTTTTTTTGTACTGACGGAAGCATGTGCCGAAACGTTTACTTATGTGTATTGTAAAATTATTATTAAAGCTTAATATATATTGTTATATTGACACAGATTGTTCTTGTCTATTTAATCTATTTAAAAGCTTTATAACAGTACAACACTTTTATAATTAGTTGATCATATTCAACTTTAGCTTAACAAAACATTTCATTAGCTAGTTAACTATTACTCTGGCTAAGTAGAGGAAATGAAGCAACTAATTGCAAGGCACCGACCTTTCAAATAACCTTAGCATTGTTCTCCATTCTTTGAGAGACAAGAACAAATAAGCAATTGTTTTTTTAAGCACTCTTGTATAATTTAATTCAATTTAAAATACATTATTAATTAAACTAATTAGAATCCTGGATCCCCGGCTGAGAGTTAATTCTATCCAATTATCCCGGGATAAGCCAATCCTCGTGAAATGAGAAAACCTAACCCTCTCCTGAAATCTACACATCCACCCTACTCATTAACCTAGACAACATCCTTCCATACAATCCACCCTACTCATTAACCTAGGCAACATCCTTCCATACAATCCACCCTACTCATTAACCTAGACAACATCCTTCCATACAATCCACCCTACTCATTAACCTAGACAACATCCTTCCATACAATCCACCCTATTCATTTATCTAGACAACATCCTTCCATACAATCCACCCTATTCATTTATCTAGACAACATCCTTCCATACAATCCACCCTACTCATTAACCTAGACAACATCCTTCCATACAATCCACCCTACTCATTAACTTAGACAACCTCCTTCCATACAATCCACCCTACACAATAACCTAGACAACATCCTTCGATACAATCCACCCTACTCATTAACCTAGACAACATCCTTCCATACAATCCACCCTACTCATTAACCTAGACAACATCCTTCCATACAATCCACCCTACTCATTAACCTAGACAACATCCTTCCATACAATCAAACAACTATCTTAAATTTAAGAGGGACTTACCAATAGCGATTGATGGAGAGGGGCTGGCGGGGACGGACTGCATGGCGTTGTCGTATCAATCTAATTTTGGCATACTGTGGAGTTAACAGAACCCAATATTCACCACGTTGGTGTAGGAGGGTCACTTCCCCTCTGTACAATAACTATTCTTCCTGTTAAGTGCGTTAATCAAGCATTCTAATATGGATTTCCGTAGAAAAGAGGGTGTACTTACATAAATATATTTTTTTTTAAAATTCTGTAAAAAGTTGAAATAAAAGGATCCGTTGTTGGTCTATACTTTCAACGCGCTCAAATGATATACTGTGTAGTCTGTATATAAGTGTGTAGAAATATACGTTGTGTTGCAACTGATTTGGAGTTGAAAGAGGATGGTGTATGGAATTAACGTTAACTTGTTGAAATAATGATATACATCTCTCAAACACATGTGAGTACTGAGACCTTAGAGTTAAATTATTTTTTTATGTTTTGATTCTTGCCAAAGACTGACATTTTAATGGCAACTTTCTTGAACTCTATTTGCCTATTAATACTATTATCAAATTTATATTTGCATAGTATCAGATTGTTATTTGCCTACTATCTGATTTATATGGTCTACTGTCAGATTTCGGTATTGTAACTAACATAAACGTGTCGGCATTCGGTAGTGTAACTAACATATATGTTTCGGTATTGTAACTAAAATAAATCTGTCAGTATTGTAACTAACATAAATCGTATTCTAAAATAAATATGTCGGCATTCGGTAATGTAACTAGCATATATCTGTCGGGATATGAGAGAACACAAAAAAGAGTCTAAAAAATCTCGAAATGCTACAAGTAGGGGTCGCCGTCCGGGATCCCGAATATCGAAAATAACGGTTTTGGCAAAAGGGACCGGTATTGCAAACAATAGCTACAAGTATACATTAGTAAATGCCAGATTGGGTCGGTTTAGTTGTTAGACATGTCCACTTGTTAACGTCAAGATACATGAAGAAACTTGATATTTCACTCAGTGGCGTAACCAGGAAAAGTAGCGCCCATTGTCATAAGATCTGCAGCATCCATTGAATCGCTTTGACCTTAATTGCAATTATTGCAGCTAATTCTTTTTTTTGTTTTGGTTTGAAAACTTAGCCGTGATCGATTTTCAATTATCGTATTGGCTGTCCATGCACTATGACATCGCCATTTTGTCTTAGTGGCTGTCCATGCACGGTCACACTGCCGTGGTGTCTTAGTGGCTGTCCATACACTGTCACACAGTATTGTTTTGTTAGTGGCTGTCCATACACTGTCACACCATCTTGTCTGTAGGTGGTCGTTGGCATTACACGATTAGTCTCTTGGGATCAGTGTTCACCATGAGGAACCTTAGTCTCTAGAAATCTATTGGGATTCTTGGGGATCATTGGCCTTTAGATCCTATTGGAAATCATTGGGCTCTAAATGTCTATGGGGATCCTTGTTCTTTAGATGCATATTGGGATATGGTCTATATAGGTCTATGGGGATCCTTGTTCTTTAGATGCATATTGGGATACGGTTTATAAATGTCTATGGGGATCCTTGTTCTTTAGATGCATATTGGGATACGGTCTATATAGGTCTATGGGGATCCTCTCTTGGGGGCATTTTGCTGCGGCACACCAAACATCATCTTGGGGGCATTTTGCTGCGGCACACCAAACATCATATTGGGGGCATTTTATAGCGGCACACCTAACATCATCTTGGGGGCATTTTGATGCGGCACACCTAACATCATCTTGGGGGCATTTTGGTGCGGCACACCTAACATCATCTTGGGGGCATTTTGCTGCGGCACACATAACATCATCTTGGGGGCATTTTGCTGCGGCACACCTAACATCATCTTGGGGGCATTTTGCTGCGGCACACCTAACATCATCTCGCGTTACAAAAGTTGCGGCACTCTGCTCTAGAAGTCTTCGGGGATCCTTGTCTCTAGAATTCAATGGAATAATCTTTTGCTGCCCTCTGGATACTACATCTGAGCTAAGTGCTAAATTATATATTTTTATACATTTTTAAATTTTATTCGTTTTTTTGTTTTTTCGCTGATGAAGGCTTCCTGCCGACATGTTCGTTGTTTTGTTGCGTTCCTTTTATCAGGTTTAACCTTACTGTGTTTTGCTAATTTCCTATTGGTCTAAACTGAGCAAATCTCAAGCTGATGGTCTGGAGTTCAATCCCCGCCAAAGCCCAGTCAAGCAAAAACACCACCAGCACCCCGGGTGGATGGGACTCGTTAACCTTGGACGGCAACTCATCTAAGAGAAGGCAACTCTGAATTCAAACAAGGAGATGGAGTCCCGTAGGCGGATAACATTGATACAATGAAACATTCCGACAACTCCTGCGACGCCACTGGTGCCAAGCTGCATCATCCACATGATGTTCCCTTGGGGTCATTCGTCGGCGTGGAGAGGGGCGATTTGCTGTTGGGAACCAGCTAATAATCCTAGAAAGAATAATCCCATGCCTTGTGGATGTCGTCCAGCGAATCCCAGACCATCGTGACGGACGGATGCCAGCAAAAAAAAAAATGGTGCAAAACATATGATAGATCTGATGTGGTTGTACTGGTACAAAGTTAGGACAGATCTGATGTGGTTGTACTGGTACAAAGTTATGACAGATTTGATGTGGTTGTACTGGTACAAAGTTATGATAGATCTGATGTGGTTGTACTGGTACAAAGTTATGACAGATTTGATGTGGTTGTACTGGTACAAAGTTATGACAGATTCGAAGTGGTTGTAATGGTGCAAAACATATGATAGATCTGATGTGGTTGTAATGGTACAAAACATATGATAGATCTGATATGGTTGTAATCATACAAGCAAATGATAGATCTGATGTAGTTGTAATCATACAAGCACATGATAGATCTGATGTGGTTGTAATCATACAAAACATATGATAACTCTTTTGTAACAATAACAAACGGCTGAGATGTATATCGCTATAATTGTAAAAATGGCTTCACTATTATCATTGAACTAGACACAATTTAAAATCCGTTAAGTGAACATTTTCTAAGGATCCTCAGATGATCCTTGGACAATCGCAGACGTTTCTATGTGTAGATGGGATTGGGCTGAATGACTCCTGGCAAAGACTAAATTATTTTATCCATGTTGGACGGCTGTTTGGTCATGTCTGGTAACAAAAAAAGTTTTGGTTCTGGCAACAACAAGGTAGTCTCTAATTTACCTTGTTCCAACCATCGCTTTCACCTAGTTCAGTGGTTCTCAAACTCTTCTCATCCACCGCCACACGTCAAGCCCTAAACACATCCCTACCGCCTGCTATTTGCACCCGTTAAAATAATTGTTAAGAATGGCAGTTTTGCACGTTTCGATGAGGAAACATGAAACAAATACTTGAACATATTACAAATAGTTGATCTTCTTGATCACACGATACCACGTGATGTTGTGAACATGATTTGTTAGTGTGATGTCTTGGTTGTTCATGCATGATGAGAGTTTGTATGAGAACCATTGTTATTGGTGTTAACACTTTTTGGGTGCATGAGTTGTGTTATGAATTGTGTTATTGTGGCTGAATGGTCATTGGTTGAGAGGGAATTATTAATAAACGAGTGAGTGTGTATAAAAGGACAGTGTGTTGTTTAGTCGGGAGTGCGGTATAGAGAGTTGTATAGAGAGATGTGTATAGAGAGATCGAGGGATTGCAAGAGATGACAGAGGAATGATAGAGAATTGCTGTTGAAGACTTGATGTGTGTGTAGTGACCCTGGATGGGACGACGTTTTGTACAAAGTGAATAAAGAACTGATATATGAACTATGAGGAATTATTGTGGGCTTAATTGTGTCATTGAATAGACCTAGAGAAGAGACCCTAGACAACGAGAGGCCGTAACATGGTGGAAAGGTCGTAACATTTGGAAGTAGAATGTCACGTTGTGAAGGTCATAACATTTGGGGAGTTGTGAGTTGGTGGAAAAATACGCACGCTTTCAGGCAACCGTCTGACAAGCGGAATGTCTCGTCCTCATAAATGTTCGATGTCAAAGAAAGGGGGGAGGAATGTTGTGAACATGATTTGTTAGTGTGATGTCTTGGTTGTTCATGCATGATGAGAGTTTGTATGAGAACCATTGTTATTGGTGTGAACACTTTTTGGGTGCATGAGTTGTGTTATGATTTGTGTTATTGTGGCTGAATGGTCATTGGTTGAGAGAGAATTATTAATAAACGAGTGAGTGTGTATAAAAGGACAGTGTGTTGTTTAGTCGGGAGTGGTATAGAGAGTTGTATAGAGAGATTTGTATAGAGAGATCGAGGGATTGCAAGAGATGACAGAGGAATGATAGAGAATTGCTGTTGAAGACTTGATGTGTGTGTAGTTACCCTGGATGGGACGACGTTTTGTACAAAGTGAATAAAGAACTGATATATGAACTATGAGGAATTATTGTGGACTTAATTGTGTCATTGAATAGACCTAGAGAAGAGACCCTAGACAACGAGAGGCCGTAACATGGTGGAAAGGTCGTAACATTTGGAAGTAGACTGTCACGTTGTGAAGGTCATAACACGTGACACAACTTTTAAAGTAGGATAATTATAAAACAAGAGTTCTTTAAATATTAGAAGTAACTCTCTTTCCTGATATTTGTTTTCTAAACGCTTTAGATTCGCTTTGGGGAGGGATATCAGCTTTTAAATATCAGCTTTTAAATATCAGCTTTTAAATATCAGCTTTTAAATATCAGCTTTTAAATATCAGCTTTTAAATATCAGCTTTTAAATATCAGCTTTTAAATTTATTTTCAACTTTATATTAACTTTGCTTTGTGAGTGGCTGGAATACTTTGGGACGGCTAACTGGCGCACTTCCCGTCAACCTCTTGAGCTGAAACTTGGCACATGGATTCGTTGCCGACGGCACACATTCTTTCAAATTTTCAGCCCAACCCCAAAACAGTAGTTTTCCTGTTTTTCAAGTGGAAGATGAAGGAAATATGATGCTACTGATTCCTTGAAATAAATCCCCGATAGCTGCGCTAAATGAGATTCTTTTAAATAATCGCTTTCGGTGCGTAATATTTTGAGTAATCTAAAAATAGTTCCTTTTTTTATGCGTTTCATCTCGTCTTTGATGGAACGTCTTTTTGAAAAGGTGTACAATTTTTTTAAAATTCAATGTCTGATTTAAAGTCACTGATCAAGACTCTTACATCTCCCTTAAAGTCAATGAACAGGACTCTTACATCTCCCTTAAAGTCACTGAACAGGACTCTTACATCTCCCTTAAAGTCACTGAACTCTTACATCTCCCTTAAAGTCAATGAACAGGACTCTTACATCTCCCTTAAAGTCACTGAACAGGACTCTTACATCTCCCTTAAAGTCACTGAACTCTTACATCTCCCTTAAAGTCACTGAAGAGGACTCTTACATCTCCCTTAAAGTCACTGAACTCTTACATCTCCCTTAAAGTCACTGAACAGGACTCTTACATCTCCCTTAAAGTCACTGAACTCTTACATCTCCCTTAAAGTCACTGAACTCTTACATCTCCCTTAAAGTCACTGAACTCTTACATCTCCCCATTCAAGAATCTGGAGCTTGTTCTCTGGGTTGGAGCTCAGTCAAGACAAAAACACTAAAACATTTTCTACAGAAGTTTCTGAACGAATCTTGACAGCGCAGGATAAATCATTGTCCAATGTCTTTTCTAATTTACCAATGTCTTTAAATAAAATGAACTAAATAACAATTTTTTTTTATTTAATAAAAAAGTCAGACATATCACCCCCGCCCCCTTTTCCCTTTTTTTTTTCCCCCGGCCTTTTTTATCTGAAAGTTTATCTCACATTATAGCCATACGTTGAAATGCTGGAAAATTTTGGGCAATCTGATTACATTTTGTAACATAGTTGGGTATTGGCATAATACAAAAGTTACTTAGTATAAGCATAAGCACCTACTCCACCAATAACCCAGAGAGAACGGAAGAATACAACCATAGACTACAAGAAGCTCTTGAACAAATGCCACCAATAGACACTATTGAGTCCAAGTGGTCTCATCTGCGGGACACTATCTATAACTCGGCTATCACGGCATTTGGCAAGAGAGAACGCAAAAGTGCAGATTGGTTCGAGGCTCACTGGCAGGAAATGAAGCATGTCACTGATGCTAAAAGAAAGGCTCTCTTGGCTTATAAAGACACGCCTTGCCCAGCCACTCTACAAACTCTTAAAAGTGCCAAGAAAAACACCCAGCAGGCAGCTCGCCACTACGCTAACACATATTGGCTCAATCTAAGCTCCAGCATACAGTCAGCTGCTGATAGAGGAGATGCAAAGGCTATGTACGAGAATATAAAACAAGCAACAGGGCCTCTGACCTCCAAGACTGCGCCCTTAATGTCAAAAACAGGGGAACTTATTACTGATCGGGATAAACAACTCAAACGGTGGATTGAGCACTACTTGGAACTATACGCAACAATGAACCATGTCTCAACCGCTGCCCTGGACGATATCCCAGACCTGCCGGTCATGGATGAGCTTGACACCCTACCCACCCTAGAAGAGGTAGGTAGAGCCATCGATTGTCTCGCCTGTGGGAAAGCCCCTGGCAATGATGGAATTCCACTAGAGGTTCTAAAATGTGGAAAGGAAGTTCTATTACGGCCCTTGCACGATCTCCTTACTATGTGCTGGGAACAGAGACAGCTACCACAAGAGTTGAAAGATGCAAACATTGTTACATTGTACAAGAACAAAGGAGACAAGAGTGACTGCAACAACTATCGTGGAATCTTCCTTCTTAGCATAGTTGGAAAGGCCTTCGCCCGAGTTGCATTAACACGCTTGCAGACCCTAGCATCGCGTGTACTCCCAGAATCGCAATGTGGCTTTCGAGCCGGTAGGTCAACCATAGACATGATCTTCTCTCTGCGCCAGTTGCAGGAGAAATGCAGGGAACAACATATGCCTCTATACATAGCGTTTGTCGACCTCACTAAAGCTTTTGATCTTGTCAGCAGAAGCGGCCTCTTCCAGATCCTAAAAAAAATAGGCTGCCCTGCACGTCTGCTTAACATCATCGAGCAGTTCCACTATATCATGCAGGGCACAGTATGCTATGACGGTGCCACCTCAGAAGATTTTCCAGTAAGTAGTGGAGTAAAGCAAAGCTGCGTTCTAGCTCCTACTTTATTTGCAATCTTCTTCTCCATCTTACTCCAGTATGCCTTCAAGAACAACAGCGATGGGATATACATTCACACTAGAGCAGACGGGAGATTGTTCAACATTGCGCGCCTTAGAGCTAAGACCAAAATAAGAAAGGTCATGCTACGTGAGCTCTTATTTGCAGATGACGCCGCTTTAGTATCTCACTCAGCAGACGGCCTGCAGAGCCTTGTATCCAGTTTATCCGCTGCCTGCAAAGAGTTTGGCATGATCATCAGCTTAAAGAAAACCAACATTATGGCTCAGGACGCTGACTCTCCCCCCACTATCTCCATCGACGACTGCGACTTTGATGCTGTTGACAGATTCACATATCTAGGGTCGAACATTTCGAGCACCCTCTCAATGGAGGATGAGATAAGTGGTAGAATAGGGAAGGCCGCAACTGTCATGGCGAGACTGAAGAAAAGAGTCTGGTCCAATGCCAAGCTCACAACAAGAACTAAGCTGCAGGTATACCAGGCCTGCGTACTGAGCACACTCCTCTATGGATGTGAGTCTTGGACCACATACAACAGGCACGAAAAAAGACTCAATGGCTTCCACCTCAGATGCCTGCGCCGCATCCTTGACATCAAATGGCAGGAAAAAGTCCCCAACACGGATGTCCTGTCTCAAACAAATATGTGCAGCATCCCAGCCCTTTTAATCCAAAGACGCCTCCGCTGGCTTGGGCACGTCAAGCGAATGCAACCTGGTCGCATACCTAAGGACGTGTTGTACAGCGAGCTGGCGACAGGGAAAGTGTCAGTTGGACGGCCTCGTCTCAGATACATAGACATTTGCAAAAGAGATATGAAGGCGGCTAACATCAACATCTCAAATTGGGAGGACCTGGCGGAGGATCGATCCACATGGCGGGGCATCGTGAAGGAAGGATCACTACGTGCCGAGTAGCTCTACAGGGCGGAAGCAGCTGTGAAGAGAGCGCGGAGAAAGGCAAGAAAACACTACTCCACCGCATTCGTGTGCGGGACATGCACAAGAGACTGCCATTCAAGGATCGGTCTCATTAGCCACACGAAGAGCTGCAACCAGACAAGATAATCTATCGTCTCTCGTAGACGGAAAGATGCCATACATACATACATACATACATACTTAGTATAAACAATTACATCATATCATTACAGTATGACAGTGACATGTATATTTTGTTTAGAGGAATGTGTGGCATTGGTACCTAGGCGGGTAAATAGATTTTTGCTTTTTTAAAATTCTCATAGAATTATTCTGAAATATGGGGTAAATTTAAGCTATATGAATTTTTTTTAAAAATCATGTCCTCTTTGACAATTACCATCCATTATGATTCAAAATTTCTACAGTAAGTCGACTTAGATCTGTGACATTTTGGAAAAGTATGCATGTTAAAACATGTTAACACTGAACAACTCAAGAAGCAAAATCAAGATTCAAGGAGAATATTCAAGGGCATTTCAGATAAGACGAGGCCTAAGACAGGGAGACTCACTGTCTTGTATGCTTTTTTTACCAAACATTAGAGAGAGTTTTAAAATGCATGCATATTGACACTCGAGGAACAATAACAGGATACTTTCTGAGGGAAACACAAGACCCACAACCAATAGGCACTCTCTACAATCAACCCCTTCATTATCTTGCATATGCTGATGACATAGCACTGCTAGGGAAAAGTATTAAAGACATATCAAAATCCTTTATTGAATTAGAAGACGCATCACTACAAGCATGGCTGGAAGTTAACAACCAAAAAAACAAAATACATGACTATGATAATAGAAGAACAGACAAATGAAGCCATTTAAATTAGAAACCAGACTTTTGAAAATTAAATCAGTTCAAATGCTTATGATCTTTATTAAATGAAAGAAACGAATTACCAACAGAAATAAAAGAAAGAATATCAACCGGAAACAGGGCATAGTTCAGTAGTCAGAAAATACTCAAAAGTAAAAACATTACAAGAGAAACAAAGAAAACTATTTATAAAACTGTAATCAGACCAGTTGTAACATAATCTGACCACAAGTCTGACCTCAGTGACCTCAAGTCTGACATCAAATATGAAGTGAATTAGTTAACTATTAAATATCCCAAAATGATGTTTCTAAATCGAAATAAACTCAAGAAGCAAATTTACCATATTTCAAACAAAAACTTAAAGAATTTTTGTTATCGCTTGATCTCTTTTCTTGCTGCTTACATCAACAATGAAAGATCAATACATTGATTCAGTTAATTCGATGATATAGAAATCATCGCTACTTGATGCAAATTTCTGAAAAAGTCACACGGAAACTCTAAGTTTGAACAAGATTTTGAGCATACTAACATTTAGATAATAATGTTTACACTACGCTATGACGTAAAATTATATGTTAAAAGATTGAAGGACATGGACAAGAGTAAGAAAGAGAGAGCAAGAATAATCACCCCACGTTACTAACAAAATATATGATTTTTCTTGTAATTGATGAAGAAGTGCAGGATTTAGTTAATTGTTCTATTTCCTAGCTTAATTACCCCCCCCCCCCCACTTTTTAGTGGTCATTTATCACGTTTTCCCGTCATTTACTACACATTCAGGTAATTTACTATAATTTCCCTTATTACACTCCGAGGTCATTCACAACACTTTCCGGTCGTGCCTTACACTTCCGGTCATTCACCTTAATTTCCGGTTATTAACTACACTTTTCGGTAATTCACTATAATTTCCGGTCATTTACTACACTCTCCTGTCATTCACTACACTTTCTGGTCATTCACTATTAGTTCCGGTCACTCACAACATTTCCATTCCTTATCTTAAAAAAATATAATTACAAAATTAACGCTTAAAATATAGATACAAGCTGTTATGTAAAAAAAAACAGATGAAAGGAAAATGGAAGTATAAAAAATATCTTCATTACACACCTGTTATAAATAGACACACTTATAAATGAAAAGTAAAAAATGTACAAGCTTATGTGAAAGAGTAATAAACAGTAAACATAATTGTCACCGATTGAAATACTGCAACCAAATATCGAGGCGGTCGATATATTTGATGATCCGAATATTTGAGGCAAATATATATAATGTAGTTATCGATCCCAAATATTTGAAATCTTTGTTATTAAAATAACCTTCCCAACGATATGAATGTCTATAATCCTTATATATGTTTGAAATGATTCTTGCTACAAATCTTTACCCATGTGCTGCCAAAAAAATGTTGCACAAAGTAATTTAAACACATTTCCCTTTCTTTGGATCGATAATCGGTGTGTATCTTTTCTTAATGATCAAACACTGACAATATGTTTCAGATTTCTATTTCTTTTTAAAAAATGCGATTAACTTTTACACAACCTTTCTGAACAGAAATGTGCCTTATTTTAAATGTAGTTGAAGCCATGCGTGATGAGCTAGGTAAACATTGAAACTTTTACAGGAAAATTCAAAACATTTTAAATAAATTGAGATTTATCGTGAGCATTCTAATGGCGCATGTTTCATCAATTATTTTTGAATGGAAATTGTCTGTAATTACTTGATATTTGTTACTTTTAAGACATAGTTTACTGGATAATGGAAATGAAACGAAATTTTACCTGCACATGGAGTCTTGTATTAATTTCGTAACTGCATCTCTCTTTTTTTTCTTAATATCAGAATAATTATAACACAATGCCCTCCTCGGATCATATTCTCCTAACGAAACACTAGACAGAACATTTGCTGCCCAGGGTGGGGTGGGGGTGGGGGTAGTATTGTCCACTTTGAGAACCACGAATCAAGTTGATAAATAAATCGGCGTTGCAAATGAGCAATGCATTCGATCACAAAGCTGCCATCAGAAGTTGATGTTTTTTGTTGATGTTTTTTGTTGATGTTTTTTGTTGATGTTTTTTGTTGATGTTTTTTGTTGATGTTTTTTGTTGATGTTTTTTGTTGATGTTTTTTGTTGTTGTTTTTTTTTGTTTCGAGAAAACAGAAAGGTTTCTCATTCATACTTAATCACCCCCCCCCCCCCGCCCCCCCCTCCCGGGGGCTGGTGTTGTCTTTAACAAAATCAGCGTCACATGCTCATTGAAGGTGTGACGTCACGTGACAGTTCTAGGACCCTACACACAGCCCCCCAATCACCGTGTTACAGATTTTATGGTTACCTGTACATACTCTGCAGTAAGTGCAGCTCGTTGCACAGTCACTGCATGCATTGCAATTTGAACTTTAAGTATCATGAAACAAACACCATAGACAAAATCCCGTGTCCCACGATCATGTTATGCAAGGTGCGCGATAAATTCGACCTCTGGTCGGTGCTTTGGTTTTGATGCTGCAACAATCCCGAGTAATCGAGTATGAGTTGCAGTGTATCGATTTGTTGTCAAGCTACCAGTTCTTCCAGTTTGTTGTTGCTTTTGCCAGTCTCCCCTTTATGCACGATAATCTATCCAAAAAAACAACATGAACTGCCAGGCGTTCTTTGAGATATTTCATCGTTAAGGCTTAAACAAACAAGAAAACTGAACTGAAGCAGAAAATAACAAATTGTCGCCCGTAGGACTGGCGCAGATCCGTTACAAAGTTCGATATTAGTGAACTTCTTAAGAGTGAGTATTTCATGAGGAGTACAGAGGAAATGGTATTGTCATAATGGTATTGTTTGAATGGGATAGTGATAATGCTACTGTGTTCGTGGTATTTTCGTCATGGTATAGTGTTAAATGTAATGTTTAAGGGTATATTGGTTAATCAGCAGTTCTAGTGGGTATTGTGGTAATGGAATAGTGGTAATATGAAAGTGGTAATGCTGTAGTGATCAAGGAAATGTTTCAATGTTATTTCTTTAATTGTAAAGTGGTAATGCTAAAATGATTGATATAGCTGTAAAGCTAATGGTAAAATACAAATTATAAAGTTATATCTATATATATGCTAGCCAAATAACTCGGCTTAGCCCGCGACTGCCTCTTGATGCCATTTGGTATCCGTATCCTATCGGTATCCAGATCCCGATGGGATCCCAATCCCGGTGAGATCCCGTTTCAAAATGGCATCCCATTTGGGATCCCGACCCCACTGGAATCCCATATCCCTTTGTAATCCCGATCCTAATGGGAATCGACTTCATTGGGCTACTGATCCCTATTAAGAAACCGATCGGCATCCTGTCTCCAAATCGGATCCCATTGGTATCCCGACCCCACTGGGATCCCAAACCCATTGAGATTCTGACCCCTTTGCGATCCCTTTGCCAAATGGCATCCGACATCCTAATGGTATTCCGACCCCTGTGGGATCCTGACCTAATTGAGATCCCGATGCGATCCCATTTCCAAATAGGATACCATTTTCCAATTGTTTCCTTTTTTCAGATGGGATATCGATCGAGATAGGATCTCGTTTCCCGGTGGGATCCTCTTCTCCGATGGGATCCCGTTTGACGTAGGATCCTAATTTAATCCCGTCACTCGATGGGATCGTGTTACCGGTGGGTTCCAGTTTAATCATTCACCTTTAGGATCCTCTTCCTCGTTCAGATCATGTGTCCCATTAGGAGTTAGCTCCAGGAAGGATTATGAAGGATCTCTTTTAAGAAAGTACCCATGAAAGTATAGAACTAAACTTACATTTCAATAAACTTTTAGATTCCATTGTTTATCCCTGTACAACAATATAGAACTTTCTGGAACACTCTAGATTAAAATTAATATCCTCCTCGAAAAGTGTAAACAGTAATTTTCCAAGTAATTATTTTTAGAAAAATAAAAATTAAACAACTAAATGCACTGCTATATTAAAATACATTTAAGTTGAAAGAGGGACCACGGTGGGGGTCCATTCCATAATTGTACCGATTTAGTTTTGCCTCTGAGATGGGAGGGGGGGCTATTAAAAATATTTAGATAAATTATGGAGTTTAAATTTAAAATATGTCCTATTAAAATCTATTTAAAAATGCCAAAGATATAGCTTTTTGAACTATCGAACTTTCTATAAAATTCTAGATTGCATATTATTAGTTTTAAATTCACCGATATTTCTTTAAGGACAATGATGCGTGTTGCTACAGAGCTAGGCATGTATCCATCAATTCACATAGAACCTATAGTGTTTTCTAAGCTTATGGTTATTTATATTTCTTATATTAGTAAAAATTAAATGAGGGCCACAATCCAAGAGGAAAGGATAAATATGAGTACAGTGCACTTCGGTATTTGAATATGGATAAAGTGTATTTGTTCTAAGTTTGTTCAAGATCCATCCATTCATGTAGGAGTATTAAGCCTATTGATATAATATATAAAGCTTATATAAGGAAAAATTAAATGCGGGAGGAATGTATATTATGAGTTCAGTACTCTTCGGTATTTGTATATGGATAATCAAGTCTATGTGTACTAAGTTTGGTCAAGATCCATCTATAAATGTAAGAGTATTTGTTGTTAATTTTAGTTATAAAGCTCAAATAAGGAACAAAACGAATTCGGGGCCCCCGGCCCGAAACGGAATGTTATAAAAAGTTCATAACCCCCTAAAAATTTCTTCCGGATAATGATGGATTTGTGGCTAAGTTTGGTCAAGATCCATCAATCCATGTAAAAGTCTTGTGGAACAGACAAACAAATTTTCACTTTTATATATATATGATATGATACATATATCTATATATAGAGAGAAAAGAGAGAGAGAGGCAGAGAGAAGGATCATTGTTAAAATCGACCATGACCATATTAATCATCGTAGCCTGCTTGGCTGTGGGTGCGCAGATGGCTCAGGTGACCAATTAAGGCTCTTGTGCCCTAAGTGCAGGGGATTGATGGGGCATCTCCACGCCCAGTGTTAACCCTGTCATTTCTTTCATGTCTTGTTTGCTCTGCAACCGCTGTTAAGTTGGCTTCATGTTGAATGGAGCCGTTGCGTAAGAACGAAAGCCAAGGTGCTGATCATGTTCCGATTGTTCCCATGTTTACGTGTCTGTATCGAACGCTTCCATTGAGACTTTCAAGGTGTCTTTAAAAGCGTTTCTTCTGCCCACCATCAAATCGCCTGCCATGCTGGAACTCACCGTCAAATAGTCTTTGGGGTAAGCTTAGTCCTTATTGAACGGTAAGGATGCCGGGTACACGTGTCTGGACCAGTACATCGGCGTCTGGGACCCAGTCTGTGCCAGTATATCGAGGCCTGGGACCCAGTCTGTGCCAGTACATTAGCGCCTGGGACCCAGTCTGTGCCAGTGCTTCAGCGTCTGGGACATAGTCTGTGCCAGTACTTTAGCGCCTGAGACCCAGTCTGTGCCAGTACTTCAGCGTCTGTGGATCCCGTCTGTGCCAGTATATCGATGCCTGGGACCCAGTCTGTGCCAGTACTTCAGCGTCTGAGACCCAGTCTGTGCCAGTAATTCATCGTTTGGGACCCAGTCTGTGCCAGTACTTCAGCGTCTGGGACCATATCTGTGCCAGTACTCCAGCGTCTGGGACCATGTCTGTGCCAGTACTTCAGCGTCTGGGACCATGTCTGTGCCAGTACTTCAGCGTCTGGGACCATGTCTGTCTGTGCCAGTAATTCATCGTTTGGGACCCAGT
Organism: Omphiscola glabra; assembly: GCA_964017045.1. NCBI lineage: Eukaryota > Metazoa > Mollusca > Gastropoda > Lymnaeidae > Omphiscola > Omphiscola glabra. The sequence continues at coordinate 31,212,958 of OZ024804.1, read as the reverse complement.
CTGTGCCAGTACTTCAGCGTCTGGGACCATATCTGTGCCAGTACTCCAGCGTCTGGGACCATGTCTGTGCCAGTACTTCAGCGTCTGGGACCATGTCTGTGCCAGTACTTCAGCGTCTGGGACCATGTCTGTCTGTGCCAGTAATTCATCGTTTGGGACCCAGTCTGTGCCAGTACTTCAGCGTCATGTGATGTTGAGGATTTTTTTCTGAGGCTTAAATGAAATATGTTCACCTTTCTTGCGTCAGTACTTCAGCGTCTGAGACCCAGTCTGTGCCAGTACTTCAGCGTCTGGGACCCAGTCTGTGCCAGTACTTCAGCGTCTGGGACCATATCTGTGCCAGTACTCCAGCGTCTGGGACCATGTCTGTCTGTGCCAGTAATTCATTGTTTGGGACCCAGTCTGTGCCAGTACTTCAGCGTCATGTGATGTTGAGGATTTTTTTCTGAGGCTTAAATGAAATATGTTCAACTTTCTTGCAATTTCTTGATATAATTCCACAATTCACAGGCATAGAGATGTGTAGGAAGCACTTCCACCTCGTATAATTTTATTTGTATTTTGAGGTTTGATACCTCTCCTGGTCCATAAATTCTAAGAAATGTTGCCATAGGTGGCACTGGCTTAGGCAAGAAGAAGGTAAAGCTTGTCATCGACGGTTGCGCTTTGTGACAGTGTACTGACAGGTTACGAGAAACTATTTACCACTTTAAGTCTTTCGCCATATAATTGAACTTTGGGTTGAACATTAGTTTTTGGGAGGAGCTGGCTGTTGTAGGACATCATCCTTTTTCGAGTTATTGGTGAAACCGAAGTTTTTGGATATCCGCATCTGATCCAGCGATGAGGTCATCTTGACACTGCATTGTATATCCGCATCTGATCCAGCGATGTGGTCATCGTGACACTGCGTTGTATATCCGCATCTGATCCAGCGATGTGGTCATCGTGACACTGTGTTGTATATTCGCATCTGATCCACACGATGTTGTCATCGTGACACTGTGTTGTATATCCTCATCAGATCCAACGATGTGGTCATCGTGATCCAGCGGTCACAATCGTCGGCATACAGGAAGTCCCTGGTGATGTCTGTCAGGACCTTGGATGTGGCATGTAACCTCTTGGGATTAAATAGGCTGCCATCCGTTCAGTGGCTGAAACCAAATTCTAAATAACTAATGATATGGTGGTAATAGTACAGCTGTGGATTTATATAGTGGTAATAGTATAGTTGTTTTGGTTTAGTGGTAATTAAGGGTCGCAATCCGGGATCCCGAATTTCGAAAATACCGGAATACCGGACCATAATTGATGCTCGAAAATATCGGGATTGGATTTATGAAAACCGGGATTTTCGATAATCCCGAGATTTCATTTTCAATTTTTTTTTAAATTGTTTTTCTTAGTTTCCACGTCGTAGTTAAAGCAAGACATGTCAATAATTTATGAGATGTGCAAATCCATCACACCACGCGTCTCAAGTTCAAAGAGAGCCGACCGACGTGCTAAATCTGTGTACTCTTTGTCAAGAATAATGATGTTGTGATTAGTTTTGTTTTTACATCGTGCGTGTGTAGCGTGTAAGTGGAGACGAGTCACGATGTGAAGGTACAGGATTGGTAAGTAAATGTTTGCATATTATTGACAAATAAGTAATTGGTGTTGTCGAATGAAGGTCGAATGTTGACTTACATTAATAAGAATTTGTATAGAAATAATTGAAATAATAAGACGTTGCACTCAAATCACGGGGTCAACTTATAATTTTTAAAAATATTTTTTGATTGCTTGATTTCTTTTAATTATTCCAAAAAACCTTCACATTAAAAAATAAGAGTAAATCCGTATTTTGATAATCCAATACCTTAAATTCAACTCATAATTGATTTTCGAGCTATTTTGTCTCCGTAACTAGCCAAAATTTACATGACTGAATGTCCCAATTTGTTTGTACCGTACTTAGTCAAACATTTACATGACAATTTAAACATTTAAAAAAATTTACACGCCAAACCAATTCGATTAAATTAATTTTTTTTTAATGATTTATTTTCCCAGGGTGATAGAAAGAAATAGGATAATACTTCCAGAACAACGGATGGAGACATTGGTACATTGGTAAAAATAGAAATGGTTTTATTTGAGAAAGGCGGTTCAAGAAGAAAATATCTAGAAATTGCGTATAATAGTCTAAGGTCTATTCTTCCAACCAGTGTGGATTCTGAGCGGGTGTTATCTTCATCAGGTTACTTTTGTAACCATTTGCGTCCAAAGTCAAGTGACCAAACATCAGACACGTTATCATTTTACGATCTCATTATTTATATTTGACCAAAGAAAACACAAATTATTTTAATATTTGATTAATAAAACTATTTAAATTAAAAAAGTTAAGAATATTATTTTTGTTCGTTTGATTTAAGTCTGAAGATAAACATTTGTGTTATTGTTAAAAGTTTATAAAAAATTCAAAATGTGATACTTGTTTCTGAATGTTTTTATGTCATTGATAAATCATCAACTCTAATCTCGAATCTCGACTAAAAATTATCTAAATATCGAAAATATCGAAAATACCGGGATTCCGGTATTCGTAAACTTCAATATCGAAAATACCGGTTTTGGCAAAAGGGACCGGTTTCGCGACCCCCTAGTGGTAATAGTACAGTTGTATTGCTTAGTGGTAATAGTATAGTGGTAATAGTACAGTTGTATTGGTATAGTGGTAATGGTATTGTGGTAATGGTACAGTGGTATTGGTATACCTGTAATGATAAAGCTGTTAAGATATAGTGATACTGATATAGTTATATTATAGTGGTAAGAATAGAGTGCTAAAATTATCGGGGTGACGGTTTAGTGGTAATATTTTAGTTGTAATAATATAGAGGTAATAATATAGTGGTAATAATATAGTGGTAATAATATAGTGGTAATCAGTGTTTCTTTCAGGCATACCTCCGGGGGAGCAATGCCCCCCGGAGCAAGACAAGTGCCCCCCAGGGGAAAATGTGTAAGAAAAAATAATTTTAAAAAAAAATACTCTAAATTTAATTTTTATAAAATTTTTAAAAGTTATTGAAATGTGTGCCTTTAATCGATTACAATTATTGGAACAAATAAAATATAGCTATGTTCGATATATATTGATGATCCATAGCGTTCAGGTAAATCTTGTTACAGGCTCGCAGATATCGATTATAAATATGGTATTGTTTTGAAAATTGGCCGCTCCTGATCATAAGCTAAATCTTACTTTTTCTGATTCGCAGATATCGGTATCTTTTATTTAATTACATTTTGCAGCTGCAAAAGTTGAAAGACTTTTTAATAACCCTGTATTAAACTACCTTTTCATCGATATAAATGTCTGTAAATTAAATATAGTTCTTGTTAAGAAATAAACATGTGCAATCTGTTTTCAAATTATATTGTATAATAGCATCATGCTTTAAAAAATCATTTTTAGCAAACATTTTAATGTAGTAGATTCCATAGATGTATGCTGACATAGATAAAATGAAAATTTAAAAATAATAATAATAATAATTTTAAAACAAAAAATTAGGAATTTACCGGTTACATACAAATAGTGGACATTTCATCATAATTATTAAATCGAGTGTTTATAATTTTTTAACACAGTTTCGGGAACAGAGTAAAATGATTTTTTAAAAAAAATAGTCTTTATTTATTAAATCCCCAATGACTTTTCTCTGTTAATATAATAATAAACAATCTTCCCCAGCTGTTTGAACTATTTAAAAAAAATTATTTTAAGATGATAATCCAGTAGAAAGAATATAATATATATTTAAACAACGAATAAAAAAATCGAGTATTTCGATTATCTTGTAAATGCCATTTTTGGTAGTAGTTAAAAAAAAATTAAATGGAATTGGTAAAAAAAATTGTTTTCAAGTATAATATCGAAGAGTCAAGTTGTAATGATCTGAAGCAAATTATAGTAGTCTAAATTTCTTAATTAACATTTCAATCAACTGAATATTGAGAATTGAAACTTTAATAATTTATACGAAAAAAAAAATCACAGGTTTCTGCCTGTAGATAGTTTTTGTTGCTCCATAATCCGGCATACTTTCAATGTGTCTTGCCTAGAGCAGTCTGCCTTTTTTTTTATATTGTTGTGACTATGGATGGGTATTTGTACAATTGATATAGCTCTTAGTTTGCACGGATTCCCAAAACAAAATTGTCTATCATCGGGTCATATATTTAGCAGGTTCTCTGCTTTTCTGGTAGGAACCAAGTCTCACTACTGGTCTTGTGATAGTGGTGTATACTGCCTTCTTTGTTCCCTTAGCGAGATTTTTGCTTTGAAGTAGCTTTTGTAAATTGAAAAAAGAACGGTTGCATGCTGTTATTCTTTCTTGCACCTCCGATTGTATTTCCTCTTGCTTATTTATAGTCACCCCTAGATATTTGAAAAAAGCTACCCTCTCAAAGGTGTAGTTGTTCATATTGTTGTCATCAGTGCGTATTTCCTGACATTATCATAAATATTGCCTTCGCTTTATTTACATCAAGACCCGCTTTGACCGTGAGATCTTCAAGTTCCCTGAAAGTTTTAATGATATCATCAATGCTGTTTCTACCAAGTAGCGCTATATCGTCTGTGTAGGCCAGGTATTGCAGTGGCTGGCTTTATAAAGTTCCTTATGGATGAAGTCTTGTCGAGACTCTTTACTAGATTGGCTAGCTCTTCCTCGCTTCCAGCCAGTCCGTCTATGTCATCCGCAAAACGTAGATTGGTGATTGTTCTGCCACCAATGCTGACTGTCCCTACATGCGTTTCTGTGCATCTGACATAATTCTCTCTAAGAAGATGTTGAACAGGGTGGGGGAGAGCAAGCAGCCTTGTCGTACTCCAACCGTGGTCTTGAACTATTCTCCGATGTTATTGTTGAAGAAGACTGCACTGGTGGCCTTATCAAAGAGGCTTCTTATCATTCTGGTTAAGTTTGTGTTGATGTTGTAGTGCCTCATGGTGGCCCATAAAGCAGCATGCCAAACCCTGTCGAATGCCTTCTTGAAATCTACAAAGATGTGGTATAGGTTTTGTTGCTGTTGAGCATATTTCTCACATAGTATCCGGAGGTTTAGGATCTGCTCAGTAGTGCCACGGCCTTGCCTAAAGCCCGCCTGTTCTTCAGCAATGATTCTGTCGGCATATGGTCTTAGTCTGTTCAGTATGACATTGAGCATGATCTTGCTTGGGTGGCTTATTAGGCTAATTGTGCGATAGTTTTGGCATAGCTGTAGGTTACCTTTCTTGGGGAGGGTGATGATGAGAGATTGGGTCCATGATTTGGGCCATTCCCTTGTTAGCCATATTTTGTTACAAATATTGGTTAGGGCATTTATCATTGTTTCTCCTCCCTGTTTCACCAACTCGGCAGGGATATTATCTACTCCTGCGGCCTTTCCTATTTGGAGTGCTTGGACTGCTGCTTCTACTTCTGCGCGGAGAATGGGGAAGCTTTCATTGTCCGTTGCTGGGGGGACATTAAGGATCTCTGGGTCTATCTTTATATTTTCATTATACAGCTCTGAGCAGTATTCAGTCCATCTTTTCAGGATATCATTTTCCTCGGTCAAACATTTGCCATTTTTATCTTGTCTGGTAGTACTACGCCCTTGCTTTGTAGTGGTTAGGAGCCATAAAGATCAATAAATTGATCGTGGGCCCTTAATAGACAGAAAAAGAAGAAGAAAAATTTGCACCACAATGCATCACTGCATTTTGAATTTATTATTTTTAAATTAAAGTGACCCCTGCCCTCACTTTTGCTCAAACTCTTCGGATTCCTCAATTTCTGCTATCCCCCCCCCCCCTTTTTTTTTTCCTTGACGTCAATCAATGTGACTACCGGGTTGAATCTAATCTTGTGTCAAATGATTTTCTTCGGCACACCACAACCAGAATGAATTTAGTTTGTGTCTGGCACTGGTCGCCATAATGTCTCCCCCGACGCTTGAAAAATTATTTCCCCCGATCAAATGAAAGTCTTATCAAAACATTCGAATCATGTATACTCCAAAATGCACCTTTTGATTGCTAAACAATCACACATTTTCTGCTACCCTACTTCCCGATAAAAATTACTTGCCATGACAGCCAAATTTGGTGCTGATATATACACTGCCCAGCGGCGTGCCTAGTGTTAGCGCCACCCTGGGTGGGTTAACTTTTTTGCCACGCTACCTTTCTCGATAGAAACTCTGCAGATGTCCGAAAATCCCGCCGCTCTATCTAAAGAAAAAATGACACCTGGGAAGACCAAATGTTCGCCCCCCCCCCCCCCCACTTCTACGTCACTGACGTCTTTGATACAGGGGACAAGATTCATTTAAACACCCCCCCCCCCCCGCTACACTCTGAAACCTATTATTTTCATCCATTAACACTATAGCCCATTAGATGCCCCCGCTAGTCTGGCGCCCGGGGACATATGTCCCATCTGCCAACCCTTAGCTACGCCTCTGGCCACTGAAAAACTGGCACTGCCCCCCCGAACGTCAAAAGTGCCCCCTCGGGGGAAAATTTCTGAAAGAAACACTGGTGGTAATAATATAGTAATACAGACAATTACACAAACAGTTAAACATAATGGTAATCTTTACATCAGTTGCATATAATTTTTAAAAAATTAAGATTAAATTGAAAGGAATCAATTGTCTACTTAAATATTTAATTTTGTGAGTCTGTGTGCTCACAGGTTATACAAAGAAGTACGGAGTGGTTGTCCTGTATGATACACTAGTGACTAGTGGGACATATGCGTGGTTGTCCTGTATGATACACTAGTGACTAGCGGGACGACGGAGTGGTTGTACTTTACGATACACTAATGACTAGTGGGACGTATGAGTGGTTGTACTGTAGGTTACACTAGTGACTAGTGGGACATATGAGTGCTGTCCTGTATGATCCATTAGAGACTAGTGGGACATATGAGTGGTTGTCCTGTATGATACACTAGAGACTAGTGGGACATAGAAGTGGTTGTCCTGTATGGAAAAACTAGTGTCTAGTGGGATAACAATAAATCCATACTGATGCAGGGGGAAATTGTCCAACAAGCCACAAGAAATAGCCATTATCATCTATGTTTAAAACTAAGAACAGAAAAATGTGAGATGATTTTGCGTATCCGGAAATTTGATCGAAAGAAATTTGGTCGACGGAAAATTGATCGACGGAAATTTGATCGAACGGAAATTTGGTCGAATCGTTTTTTTTTTATTTATACGTTAAAATTTTGCGTCAAATTTCTTTTTTGAACGCATTATTTTGCTTTACTATATAGTATAGTGCGTTCAAAAAGAAATATGACGAAAATTTTAACGTCTCGACTGAAAAAAAGATTCGACCAAATTTCCGTTCGATCAAATTACCGTCGATCAACTTTACGTCGACGAAATTTCTTTCGATCAAATTTCCGGTAACCATGATTTTGTGCCGTTAAATTGTTATTGATGCCGTTGCCTGAGTGAATATAAATTATATATTTTTTGTGTTCTATATTATATCGGCAGCTTGTCCATTAACAACACTCACATTCTGGAACTGCAGTGTCCAATAGATGCAGCAACACTAATAATCACCTGACATGCATTTTAATAAAGTGGCCAACACCAGAAGTAAGTAGACTGTGTAGTTAACATTCTGGTTTATCTCTTTCATTGGTTTTGTTAAAGATAAAGACTGGTTGATCTTAGTTTTTAAATTCACTATGGTCGTTTTATAAATTAAAAGAAAGTTTGTTTGTTGAAGTGCTTCCCTTATGAACCCAAATAAAATAAAATATACTTATAGTAAACATTGTTTCCCACCATCTTAAAGTAAGCAATGTTTCCCACCATCTTATAGTAAGAATGGTTTCCCACCATCTTATAGTAAGCATTGCTTCCCACCATCTTATAGTAAGCATTGTTTCCCACCATCTTATAGTAAACATTGTTTCCCACAATTGAGCTGGGATTCATTCAAGATTCCAATTCGGGAATTTCGCCCAAAATGTTTTTAAAAATCTTCTTGACTGACAGATAAAATGACCACTGGACTGACCACTACATTGACCATTTTAATTAAAAACGTTTATTTAATACAACGACCCTAAAACTGTAGATGTAGAGATTGACTTTATCAAACTCCCAACTAAATATCGTGGTTTGTTTAACTTACACCTCGTATTCTCATATTGTCTTATTTATGGATTTGTTGATGATTCGTCAGAGAGGTAAAATGGGTAAAAGAAAATTTACTATGTACTATTTTTTATATTGGGGGGGGGGGGTTAGTGGGGTGGACCCATTGAATAATTACAACGAATTCATTAACTCTGACTTGACAAACCTGACTGCCTGGGATGGAAAGTTGTGACCATAACGTACGTATTATAAGTAAAGTTTTGTTTTTGTTATATGGGAGTAGGAAGGCGAGCTGTTCTATAGAAGGGTAGGATGTGGGGAGGTTGTATGGGAAGGTAGTGTGTGGGGAGGTTGTATGGGAGGGTAGTGTGTGGGGAGGCTGTATGGGAGGGTAGTGTGTGGGGAGGTTGTATGGGAAGGTAGTGTGTGGGGAGGTTGTATGGGAAGGTAGTGTGTGGGGAGGTTGTATGTGAGGGTAGTGTGTGGGGAGGTTGTATGGGAAGGTAGTGTGTGGGGAGGTTGTATGGGAAGGTAGTGTGTGGGGACGTTGTATGGGAGGGTAGTGTGTGGGGAGGTTGTATGGGAAGGTGTGTGGGGAGGTTGTATGGGAAGGTAGTGTGTGGGGAGGTTGTATGGGAGGGTAGTGTGTGGGGAGGTTGTATGGGAGGGTAGTGTGTGGGGAGGTTGTATGGGAGGGTAGTGTGTGGGGAGGTTGTATGGGAAGGTAGTGTGTGGGGAGGTTGTATTGGAGGGTACGATAAGGGGAGGTTAAGTGGGGTGGTTTTACTGGAGGGTATGATAAGGAGACACCCCATCACGATTCATTGATATGGGTTTTCTAGTTTATTATACATACTTTTTTTAAAACTATGTCATCCAGTTTGCCTGCGTGCCCTTGCCGTGTGTTTACTGGCGGGGATGGTCGTTCTGGGATATCTGGCGAAAAACACGACACTCATCTCAACTTGGTCTTATCAAGCCAAAGGTAATGTGGTAGCATGAACAATAAGTAAGGCAAGAGTATTTGGTAGCCTAAACGATTGCAAGGCAAGAGAATGTGGTAGCCTGAACGATAGCAAGGCAAGAGTATTTGGTACCTTGAATGATAGCAAGGCAAGAGTATTTGGTAGCCTCAACGATAGCAAGGCAAGAGTATTTGGGAGCCTGAACGATAGCAAGGCAAGAGTATTTGGTAGCCTGAACGATAGCAAGGCAAGAGTATTTGGTAGTCTCAACGATAGCAAGGCAAGAGTATTTGGTAGTCTCAACGATAGCAAGGCAAGAGTATTTGGTAGCCTGAACGATAGCAAGGCAAGAGTATTTGGTAGCCTCAACGATAGCAAGGCAAGAGTATTTGGTAGCATCAACGATAGCAAGGCAAGAGTATTTGGTAGCCTGAACGATAGCAAGGCAAGAGTATTTGGTAGCCTCAACGATAGCAAGGCAAGAGTATTTGGTAGCCTCAACGATAGCAAGGCAAGAGTATTTGGTAGCCTCAACGATAGCAAGCCGAATGAATTAATGGATGGTAAGTGGTATGTCTGGTATTGATTTTCTAAAACGCCCAGGTCAATAATCTTAATTAAAACAAGTGATAAGAATAGGCGTTCTCATTAAGATCCAACTATTCAGATATCCAACAACCAACAATTCAGATATTGCTGCTGGGAAGGCAACATATGGTACATAAAAAAGGTGTAAACTTTATTATTGCGCACTTACAGTTGCCTGTAGTTTTTCCACACAAAAAACTGAGCGAACCCACCCACCCCCACCCCGTCGACGTCTACAAGGGAGTTGATAGTGTACCTCCATGAAATTCTCCGTAAAGTCTCAACATTGTATTTTTCGCCAAGTTTTAGATGCCCCATATCAAGCCCCACTAGAAGCCCCCATATCAAGCCCCACTAGAAGCCCCCATATCAAGCCCCACTAGATGCCCCATATCAAGCCCCACTTGAAGCGCCCATAGCATGCCCCACTAGATGCCCCCATACCAAGCCCCACTAGAAGCCCCCTACTAAGATCCCCCTTTATAATCCCCCTACCTAACCCTCTACTAGGCTCTTTACCAAATCCCATACCAAACTCTCCAACCTAGCCCCCACCAAGCCCACTACCAAGACCCCCTTAGAAGCCCCCTACCTAAGCCGCTACCAAAACCCTCTCTGAAAAATTCGTTAGTATAAGGAATTGTTATTGATCCAAATAAAAGGATTTTTTTTTCTTTCATTCATCGTACACATATTTTATTCAGTCGTTGAAAGCCTTTTCATTGTTACTTAAAACTCTTAGTCTGTAGTAAGCCTTTCGTGGAATTATCGTGTGGTATGAAGAACTGTTGACTTGCTTAACGTGAGTTGTAATATTGAACAGAGTCGTAGCTTATTGTTTCAGCAGAGTTCTCGGGTTTGTTATCCCCAAGATCTTGGATAGTCCTTATGTATGTAGGTGATAGGTCTTTGTGACACTGCTTATATCTGTAGCCTATGTGTCTTTTTGACATTCATTATGTCTGTAGGCGATTTGTCTTTGGATTGTTGTCATGTGACATATGTCAGATACGATCATTTGGGATGAAAAAAAAAGAATGTTAGGACGCAACCAGATACCAGATAGGCGTATCAGTCAACCTGACATGTCTCAAGTCACACGCAGAGGACAAAGTGTCTCACGACACACGCTTAGGACCAGGTATCTCAAGACACACGCTCAGGACCAGGTGTCTCAAGGTACACACTGAGGACCAAGTGTCTCAAGACACACGCTTAGGACCAGGTGTCTCAAGACACACGCTTGGGACCAGGTGTCTCAAGACACACGCTCAGGACCAAGTGTCTCAAGACACACACTGAAGACCAAGTGTCTCAAGACACACGCTGAGGACCAAGTGTCTCAAGACACACGGTTAGGACCAGGTGTCTCAAGACACACGCTTAGGACCAGGGGCGTGTGAAGAGCCACTAATCGTTTTTAAATTGTCAATTTTGCTGCAGTAATTTTTTTATATATTTAAGAGGTGACATTTTCAGATTTGGCCCCCAGTCTTGGCTCAAAGTCAAAGACTCGGCTTCCTTCTTCGACAAATTTCAATTATTTTTTTAAAAGTTATTTTGTAAAAGAAAATGGGAATTGCTATATATATATAGTACCTCAACAAAGTGTATAATTGAACCTGGTAATGTTACCGCGAATGGGTAAGAGACCAAACTGTCACTCAAAATACTAATATGTACAATTGAACTTGGTAATGTTTGTATGACTGAGTAAATGACCACATTGTTACACACAGAAGAAGCCCCTCACGTCTCGACTACCCCATCAGCCGGTACCGACTGGAGCGTGAAAGACCTGTTGACTATTTTTAACAACTTATTGAATCAGCCATGCGACTCACCTGTGGCGAATTTTGGTCAAAAATGTGGAAATAAAGCTTCAGGTAAGCTAAAATAATAATACAGGTGTGTGTCAATTCATTCCGCCCACCAGCGGTATTTGAATTTGCTTGATAAAACATTAGAAACACGAGAAGTTGTGATACAAATTGAATTTAAATATTATGTTTAGAATACTAGGAGATCTTTGGACGGGCAGAGACTTTCTGGCTTCTATGCGCCTTAAATTTACCATTTTCAATTTCAAGTTTAAATTATTGTAAATTTTCTTGTTTATTGCAGATCTGTTTACCCTGTAACTCATTAAATCGTACAATATCATCTCAAAATCATAAAATATGGTATCTTAATAGTAAATAAATAAACATACAGTATATATGATGAATACAATAATTACTCGCCTCGCACTACCTAGTGAGATCGAGTTAACCGGGCGTCAAAAAAGTTAACTTCTAAAAGTTGATGACCGACTTTTATATTGCAATCTTCGGTCACTCTTTTGCAGACTCATATTTGCTTTATATATTAATTTATATTGAGAGGACGTTCAAATCACATTATCACAGTAAAAAATAAAGAATCTAGTGAAAATTAACGTGGGTCAAACTCGAAGTCAGATCAGCATAAAATAAAATGTTTTTCAATTAGAATTGATTAACAAATGATGAAATCATTGAAAAAAAATACCAAGTAACTTGAGCTTGTTTTTTTTTAAAGGAAAGGTTGGTTTTTTTTAAATAATATATCAATATCAATTAAGCCTATTCCCGCTAATATATTATAGTCTGATAACTACCACAAACTGTAACTGGAAAAGGAGTGATGGAAACATAAAGGGGCATTAAAAATCGTCTTCCCAACGGTTGGCAAGTTCGTTTTTGCGGAGAAAAGAAGAACTTGGAGAGAACATAGTGCTACAGATACGCGAGGAAGCTATGAACTTGCTGTGGTATTCTCTGGCGCTGGATGAGTCTACTGATCTCCCGAGAACGTCATAACTTTTTGTGTGTATTTGTTGTGTCAATTTGGACTTTCAGATAACAGAAGAGTTTGCATCCATTTGCAGCATGTATGGAACTTTCATGGAAGTGCAAAATGTTTTGTAGACTATAAACTTCACAGAAATCGGCTTCGTGGTGTTAGGGTTGATGGAAGAATAACAGGACTGAAATGAGGAAAGGTTTGGTGGGGCAGATCATGACTAAGATGGAAGATTTGCAAATTACGGGAGCTCTGTTTATACACTGTATCACACATCGGCAAGCACTCTGTGGCAAAGACTTAAATGTTTCTTATATACTGAAACCGGTCGTTTCTGCTGTGAACTTCATTCAGGGACATGCCCTCAATCACTCTAAGTTCCAAGCTTTTCTTGAAGAAATTGATTCTGAATTCATTTGACTTGCCTAATCACACAGGAGCGAGGTGGCTCTGACTTGCCTAATCACACAATAGCGAGGTGGCTCAGCTGCGGTTAAAGCATGTATCTTTTTATAAACTCCGAAACGACATAGACGTTTTTCTTACTGGTCCACAGCTTTCAGATCTTATCTAGCTGTCAGATCCTACCTGGCTGTCAGATCCTACCTAGCTGTCACATCCTACCTGGCTGTCAAAGTAGTCATTTTTGGTCGACATCAAATCCCACTTGAATGAAATGAACTTGAAACTTGAATGAAAGGATAGACACGTCTGTGATTTCTATAGAATCATCAAAAGATTTCGAAGAAAGCTTTCATTGTTTGAAGCAGAACTGGAAGAAGAAAACGTTTCCCATGTTCACTGTTTCAGAGATTTTTTTGCTACAATCGACGAGGTGTGCTCTATTAAATTTTAATTAAAACTTCGATAATAAATAACACTAATATTTTATGATATTGCTATCTTTAGACCCGTGTGAACTCTAAATAAACATTACATATGTATTTTCTTTTTAATTTATTACTCAAGGGGGGAGGGGCGGCACTGGGAAAGTGTTTATGGTGACATGAGGGTAGATACCAATAAAAGCTAGAGAACCTCTAATTTAAAAATAGCAAGGCGTAATGTAAAGACAACCCTGGTAGGTGTCCTTTAAAGGGAAGCCACCGACAGCTTTTCTCGAACTTTAACTCGACGCTGAAATAAACAAAGTCATTAACCTGGCTATTGCGGACTGCTATTAATGGAGAATTTAATCTCTTAGTCTAGTCTATAGGCTCGTTTCAAAACAGTCCATAATGAAGGACGATACCAAAGTTTAAAAACAACAACTAATATAACGATACACAAAGTCAGGGCTAATTACAATTAGCAAACACAAGTAGATATGATTAAAAATTATTAACTTACAGTATGGCTGGTACCGGTACTGTATGTAAAAAATACAATGAGTGCAAGTTGTACAATGAAAGAAAATCTACACACAACAAAGCAGTCTAGTATTAAATAATGACACACTGCACGTCTCGTGATAAAGGAAAGGATCTCCCTCTCATTCAGTTGTTCAGCCTTTTATAGTCTTTTTCAAATGATCATTCTCGAAAAGAATACGAAGTCTCACTGCTTTCCGCATCCTCTAGATCATTCGACAATTTTCTGACTGGAACGGACGATACTAAGTGTTGTGAACATGATTTGTAGTGTGATATCTTGGTATGGTGAGAGTTTGTATGAGAACCACTGTTGTTGATGTGAACACTTTTTGGGTGCATGAGTTGTGTTATGAATTGTGTTATTGTGGCTGAATGGTCATTGGTTGAGAGGGAGATATTAATAAACAAGTGCGTGTATAAAAGGTCAGTGTGTTAGTTTGTCGAGAGGAAGATCAATGTTGTAGAGAGATTGCTAGAGAGATTCATTTAGGGAGAGAGACCGAGAAATTTGTTGTGAAACGTGTGTTATTCTTTATGTACTAGTGACTCATGGCCATGTGGCAGTACAATGTGTATAATAAAGGATTGAGTTATGTAACACTGTTGTGGACTTAATTGTGTCATTGAATGGACCTAGAGAAGAGACCCTAGACAACGAGAGTAGACCGTGACGAGAGAAGGCTGTAAAATTGATTGAAGAAGGTTGTAACATTTTGGAAGTAGATCGTCACGTTGGAAAGGTCATAACACTAAGCTTTGTAAACAAGGGAAGAGATTCGCTAGCCACACCCCAAAGCGGCCTCGACTGTAAGAGGTCATGCACGTGGAAGAGGTTAAAGCGTGCATCAAAACACGTCATCCTTCATAACACTGCACTGGCGTTAAAGGGTATAAAATATTTCATTCATCATTATTGTCAGGTTTCCAAACTATAAAAAAATTTCTTTTGAATTTATAAAAGCTAGCACAATGAAAGAGCTAGCAATCAAAGTGCCAACTGGTATTCCTGATATTGCGTATTTGCCTCATAATTTTTTAATTTTAAATCGTAATGCATATCATTTGTTTTCCAGAAGACACATGCTATGTCTTTGTTTTATCTACAACTGGATCATGTAACTAAGCAGCTGGTATCGAGATTTTCTGGTGCGTTAAATTGAAAATAGCGCCAGATTTGTGTACTATTTTTTATTGACATTCGTGGCCAGTATAACTAGTTGCTTTGAACGAGAATCAGTGCTCGACCACACAGATTTTAGCACAGTCTCATCATTCCAGTAAATACAACATACGCCGCACCATCTCAATGGCCGACTATTCGGCAAGCTCGGTGTTAACAAATGAAGATCGATAACCAATTGGAACGGTTGCTATTTCATATTAAAGTGTGTCTGGGTATCTAAAGTCAATAGTCTCAGTTGAAGTTGGCTACATGTGCCTCTAAGGCCAATAGTCTCAGTGGAAGTTGGCTACATGTGCCTCTAAGGCCAATAGTCTCAGTGGAAGTTGGCTACATGTGCCTCTAAGGCCAGTAGTCTCAGTTGAAGTTGGCTACATGTGCCTCTAAGGCCAATAGTCTCAGTGGAAGTTGGCTACATGTGCCTCTAAGGCCAATAGTCTCAGTTGAAGTTGGCTACATGTGCCTCTAAGGCCAATAGTCTCAGTGGAAGTTGGCTACATGTGCCTCTAAGGCAAATAGTCTCAGTTGAAGTTGGCTACATGTGTCTCTAAGGCCAATAGTCTCAGTTGAAATTGGCTGCATCGGTCTCTAAAGTCAATAGCCTCAGTTGTTTTTAAGAAGCTATTCGAAAATAATGTGAATTACATTAGGGTTAAGAGTTATTTCGACCAGATGTTGGCAAATTAGATGGACAATGTCCGGTTCGATATTTGTATCTGCTTCCCGGGTACCCGTACGGCGGCCATGTCGGTCGGTTTAAGGATCCCTTACGGGTCTGATCTGGTCTGTTGGCCATATTTTGAGGACCACAGGATTAAATAATATTTCATTAACACGCTGGTTAAACAATAAACTGTCAGATTATATCTTTGATAAAGAAAGGCACACTGTTGTAATGTAACCTGATGGATTATTTTAATGGTTTCACCCCAGCCTGTACTTGGGACTACTTGCGACCACTGAGCAACATCTATCCATCCATCCATCCATCCCTGTGGCTTATAGGTTTTCTGCCGTTTTTTTTTAAGGGCCAAGTTTCACTTGCGTATGTTACAACTGGTCTGATCACATTTTATAAATAGTTTTCTTTTTTGTTCTTGTAATGTTTTTACTTTTAATTAGTTTCTGATTGCTTAAGTACACCCTGTTTCCGGCCGTGTTCTTTCTTTCATTTCTGTTAGTAATTCGTTTCTTTCATTTAATAAAGATCCTATTAAATGTTGAATTGATTTACATTTTCAAAAGTCTGGTTTTTGACTTTAATGGCTTGATCTAGACCATTAGGATCAGTGTTTCCCAAAGTGGGCGGTAGTGAACCACTCCCCAAGGGGGCAGTGGGATGTGTCGGGGGGGGGGTGATAAATTACTCAGTGGATTTAGGCCTCACCCGCTCGATAGTTTGATGGCTCAATCTTGGTCGCGGCCCTTAATTCTAGCTTCACTAGATTATATATTTTTCTTAATGACGCTGGTGTAACTATAAACTGAAGGATTCTATCATTAATTAAGGCACTGTTCAGGGCATGATGGGGCTTTCGCCCCCCCCCCTAAATGTGCAGGTGCTATTTAAATTGCTATATACTGTGGCGCCTCCAGTAATTAACAACATAACATGCCGACCTAGTTTTGGTCTTGCCCCCTTTCCTTGTAAAAACATGAAAGGACGCCCCTGGCATTGTTGCAACAGTAAAGTGATTGATTATTTGTATGGTCTCATCCCAGCCTGTACCCGGGACTGCTTGCGACCACTGAGCAACAACTCCGAGGAAAGACTCAATGACGTCATCACGTCTCCCAACTTGACCCTCTCACAACAACAAAGGGACGCCATCTTGTCTCTGTCAGAATCCATCCCTGAAAGTGACGTCATCTTCCTGTCTGCCAGCTCGTCCAATCACTACGACGAGATGCAGGCCATGTTCCACAACCTACACACGGTTGTCTTTCCCGTGATTCCCAACATGACTGTGGTATTATTTGATATCGGGCTCACAGAAGACCAACGTAAAAAGGTTTTGAAAAAATATAAATGTGGAAAATATTTTCCAAATTACTTATATTACATGAAGTACAGTTGATGACCATTTTTTTAAAATTACTTTTAAATATTTATTTTAAGATGAAGTGTGTTAATATCATGCATGTTTCTATAAATGTGTTAAATTATTACCTATAAATAGAAAGGCGTCTAAAATCTGATTGAATAATCTAACAACGAATTTTTTTTCCACATATATTTTAAATTCCATCATTTTGTGCAGACAGAAAAACACTGCAGATGTCACGTGGTAAGATTCCCAGCGGAGAAATTTCCACCTCATATGAAAACAAACATTTGCTACTCATGGAAACCTGTCATAGTCAGGGTTAGTATATATGTACACAAGGAACCATATAAACATATGTGGGAATCAACTGGTTAGGTCAGGAAATCATATAACTATATAATATGTTTAAATTAGGGAAACAGGGTCTCTATCAGGCATACCTCCGGGGGAGCTATATCCCCCCCCCCCCCGCCCCGAGGACGGCAAGTGCCCATGCGGGGAAAAAGTATTAAAAAAATATTTTTAAAATTGAATTTTAATTTTTAAAACATTTTTTTTAAAAGTAATAGAAATGTGTGCCTTTCAGCAATGACAATGAATGGAACCAATAACATATCGCGTTGTTCATCTTGTCACAGGCTCACAGAATTCGATTACAAATATCATATTGTTTTGAAAATAGGCCGCTTCTGATCATAAGCCAAACTCTTACTTTTTGTTGTCTCACACATCGGTATTTTTATTCTTCTTCTTCTATATATTAAGAGCCCACGATCAATTTATTGATCATTATGGCTCATATGAATGTAGATGGGATTTGCAATGTCTCTGTGCCTGGTGTTGATGAGGATATTTCACTGGTTACAAGAGTAACTGTTTGAGGGTATCATGCACTAGGGGTTGGAAGGCCTGGGGCAATAGACGCAAATGAGTCAAGTTTTGTCGCCTCAACTGTTCCTTTTGGAAGCTTGTTCCAGTCCCTGATTGTCTTTGGTAGGAATGAGCAGTTCCTATACTGACTTCTCAGTATAAATATTTATATATATTTTGCATATTCAGAAGTTGAAAGACTTTAATAACAGTGTATTAAACTACCTTTACATCGATATACAGGTCTTTAAATTCAGCGTTTCTTTCAGGCATATCTCCGGGGGTGCAACTAGTGGAATCTAAGAAATATCGCTACGCTCGATATATTTCAGTATTCGTACATTTATAGCTAATCTTGGAGGCCTACAGTATTCGCTTATAAATATCGTACAGGCCGCTCCAGTTTACTTTCCGTTGTTCACATAAATTGGAATTATTATTGATTTATTCTTTGAAATTTCACACGTTTTAAGACGTTAATAAAACTGTATTAATATACATTTACATATATATAATGGTCTACAATTTTAATAATAGTTAGTCAAGTATCCAACATGTGCATTCTGTTCTTAAATTATAATTTATCATTACCATGGCTACCATGCCAAATCCAATTTTCGGTAATAGTTTGAGAAAAAAAATAGTATTCTCATATCGTCAATTTACAATAAATTATGTGGATTTGGTAACCAAAAGTTTATCAAAGAGGCAATTTTTAATTTATCTGGAGAAATTTATATTATTTTAAATTTAAAAATAAAAACTTCAAATGAATATTTGGAAATTTTTCTCTTATTTGTATACGATTTCCCTCCGATAAATTCATACATTCATAAACATATATTGTCTTTTGCAAGCAATTTAATTTTTTTCTTAACATAATTATGCCGCTCACATTCCATTTATAAAAATAAAAAGTTTTCGAAACCCATAAAAATATATAGACTTTCTAATAAACAGTTTTTGTTCTTTTTGAATTTAGTAAAACTTGGAAATATTTAGAAAAAGTAACAATTATAAGTTTTTTCACTTGTAAAATGATGTTTGCATTACTTTTTAGTGATGAACAAATCATTGATGAATTAAGTAGCTACTCCCTTTAATGATGTAAAAAAGATAAAAGCCACATTACTATGTGGTAATATAAAAATATTTGCCAAGCACCAGCGAGTCAAGCAGAGCGGTCGGTCGACATTTCGTGGCTCTGCAAATTTTTGGTTTGGCCCCCACATCTTCCATTGACATATGATAATTAAGAGTATATCCTCATTACATCTGTAAGTCTCTAAAATATCCGAGGCCTCCTGCAGTCGTAGGGGTTTCTGGGCTCTTACGGTGGTTCTTAGGTTATGTGACACCTAATTTTTTTAATTAGCATCTGCTCCATTTCTCTACAATTAAGTGTAGAATGTTGCAAAACTATTTAAGATATGGGCTAAAATAAATACGGTACGTGTATTTTGAATTTATAAAAAAAAAATTCCGTGGACTATAAAGAATTAAGGGTTGAGAATAAGCAAGGATAAATGCATACCTTGAAGGGTGACACAACTGGAAGGAATTTAGTTCATGTCTCGCATGTGCTGAATTAAATGTCTTTGATCATTATTGTGGCTTATTTTGGCACTTCCCAACAAAAAGTTTGAAATGCCACATCAAAAATATCTAAATAAAAAAACGGATTCAAGTATGCGCCACAATGCGCCACTGTATTTTAAATTTGCCTGATTGTCTTCAACACCTTCAATTTCTTCACCCCTTTCTTCCCTCCCACTGATCCATGTTACATCATGGCGTTGAATATAAGCTTTAGCCAAATGATAACCCTTAAGAACACCACAACCGGAGTGAATTTAGTTTAATTATGCCACTGGGCGTCATAAGGCTTCCCCCAGACCCTTAAACATTTTCTTCCCCCGGAAAAAGGTCGAATAGAATCTTTGAATTCAAGAATACTTCAAAATGCACCTAGTGATTTTGAAATAATCAAAAATATTCTGGGGAGAGGGCCACTCCACCTTTCAAGATTCATCGGCACCCTCGATTTCTTTTCTACTTCCCGATTAAAATAATCACTAATTTTGTTATCTACATATAACACTGCCTAGGGGCGTGGCTAGTATTTTTTCCGCTCTCCTTTTTCACGATACAAAATCTGTAGTTGTAAAAAAATGCTGCAACTCCAAAAAAAATAATAATTGACACCTGGGTGGACCCCACCCCCCTTATGGACTAACCCCCCTTATGGACTACCCCCCCCCTCAACATCTCAACCCTGAAACCCATAAATAAATATCATCAAAACCCATTTTAACGCCCCCGCTAGTCTGATACCCAAGGACGCATGTATCATTTGCCACGCTATAGCTACGATTCTGGTTATTGTCCACAGGCACTGCACCCCCCACCCCCCCTTTCCCAAAAAAATCTGAAATTCCCCCCCCCCCCCCCCGGGGATGTCTGAAAGAAACACTGGGCGGGGCGTATTGGGCGGTCCTGGCCGGGGAGCACTAATTGAAGGGATCCTTTTTTGCCCTACTTCACAACTATTGCTTGTTTTCTCCTCTCTATGGGTAATAGTTTTTTCTAAACAAGGTGCGGGAAATTAAAGCAGACCCCCGTGTGTCACCAATTTGTCTACTGGACTTCGACGGACACATACTCACGGATAGACACGGGTACAATAAGATTCAGAAAAA
The DNA here is from genome assembly GCA_964017045.1 of Omphiscola glabra. Taxonomy (NCBI): domain Eukaryota; kingdom Metazoa; phylum Mollusca; class Gastropoda; family Lymnaeidae; genus Omphiscola; species Omphiscola glabra. The sequence continues at coordinate 31,192,234 of OZ024804.1, read as the reverse complement.
TTTTTAAATTAGATCAGTTTACCGGTACATATTACGGCTTCATACAGATAGATATGTAAAACTAGATCTGTTTAATAGGACGCACACTGAGCCAAAATACAAGGGTGATATTTTAAGTCAAATCTGTTAACAAAGGGAACACATAGACGCAAACGAATTATATTTAATGTTCGAATCTTTTCAAACAAACACAACAGGTATGTCGAGGCTTTTGTGATGCTCATTTACGACCTCGAGGTGCGATGATTCTTAAACTGAATTACCAACATCTGCTCCTTTGTTACGCTCTTTTATGACTTCGAGGCGCAATAATTAATTTAACTGCATGACCAACATCTGGTCCGCATTGAGCCAATTTAGTTGTGTTGGTGTTGGACTATTTGTGTTTAATGATAAACGTATGTCTGTTGTCTTGGATTAGAAAAAGACAACAGAAAAAAATCGTGTTTATCTTTTCTTATCAAGGCGGTAAAACTTAAGAGCCGCATTACCAATAAAGGACGCTTAAGTGTAGGTCTGGATGACGTGCCAAAATAGACTTTTAGAAAAACAACACTGACTGGTTTATCCATTTCGCCTGTTCTTTATTGGAGTCTGAACAAGACGTGGCCCCTGTTGACAAGAACCAACAATGTATTAGTCCAGACGTGGCCCATGTTGACAAGAACAAACAATGTATTAGTCCAAGAACAATGAATGTATTATTTTTATTTTCAAACTTTGCGTTGCAAAATTGTAATATTTTACAATGTGTTATATACAGTATCCATTTAGGACAGAGGCGGTTTGAATCACCCCAAAATGAAAGTACAGATCTAGGTCTCATCCCCAGTATAGTTCCCTCATCAGTAAGGTCCCTACCGTAAGTGATATTCTTACCTTAGTGAATTCCCTACCCCACTTAGGTCCCTACCCCCAGAGACGTCCCTACCCCAGTGAGGTCCCCACCCCCTTAAATCGCCTACCCCAGATATGTCCCTAACTAATCGAGTTCCTCACCACTTTGAAAGCCCTACCCCCAGTGATGTCCCTAACTAATCGAGTTCCCTACCCCCTAAAAATCCCTACCCTGTGATGTCCCTACCTCCATGATGTATCCACCCCCAAGAGGTCCCTACTACTTTAATTTCCCTACCCCAGTGAAGTCTCCCCCCTTGTGACGCTCCTATTAGTCATCATCATCATCATCATCATCAGGTCCCGTAGTCCTTCGACCGTTGGGGCGCCACAGATGACATGTACACTATTCTTCTCCATTCCTCTCGGTCTTCTGCCCTACGCATAGCCTCGCCTAGTTGTAATCCCGTCCATTGTTTGATATTATCTTCCCATCTTTTTCTTTGTCTTCCTATTAGTCTACTAAATATCTAAGAAGCTTGAGATTTGTTACTAAAAAAATGTGTCCATAAATTAAGACAATTTTCTAAAAGTTGACCCTAAATGTTGTGTTTGGCTCACCCCTGTTAAAAAACTACTTTCTCCCTGTTATGCCAAATACAACCCTTCTCTAGACTACCCTCCTGGTGGGCCTGGTCCACCTCTGATGAAGACTACCTTACCTGTTGGGCCTAGTGCCCAACTGTTAAAGACAACCCCATTCCAAGTTGTAACCAGATAACCCCTGCTAAAAAAAACTACCTCCCGTTTGTGTGAGGAACACCTCTACTTGCACAAGATTGCACATTTCTACTCGACATTAGATTTTTTAAAAACATATTTTTCAAAATCTTCTTCTCATTTACCGTTGATTACAAATTTGATTCGTTCCAATTGTTTTTTCACTAATGTAATCGTTCTAACCCCATTCTTCACAACTGATTTAACGTCACTTAATGGCAGACTCATTAGGCTCCACCATAGCTAGACATCGCAAAGACACAATGGGAACAATACATTCATTCAATCATACCAAGATATCACAGCAGCCCATAGTACCTGGTATGGGCATGTGGCAAAACAATGTTGGGCAACACTGCTGTGGTTGGATGATTAAAGTATATTTCTTCTGCAACTCTCCTACTTTCAAAGGCGACCATGGAGAAGGTGCGTCAGATCCTAGTGTACCAAGACGCGTCCATTCGATGGAATCAACAGTTGCTGGCAGTAATCAACAGGACAAGAACATTCGGCCTACAGTTTCATCGGGACGATCATTTGTCAAGGATATCACTGCATACTCTCAAACAGGTTTCACCGCATTAACATTTCTTTTGTTTCTTTTGGAAAGTGTCTTTTTATTTTTTGAGTTTGTGTGGGGAAACAAAATGTGTGTGTGTGGGAGGGGGGAGTGTCTTGATAATAAAAAAATTAAACCTATAAATACAGTGTTGATAAACCATTTGAGACAGTGTGTCAGACAAAAAATAGACTAGACACAGACTTTAATCATATATTACACAGACATGACACATTTAATATACAGAAATGATACAACACAGGGCGGATACAGACATGTGTCATATATAATATACAGAAATGATACAACACAGGCCGGACACAGACATGACACATTTAATATACAGAAAGGTTACAACACAAGCCGGACACAGACATGACACATTTAATATACAGAAATGATACAACACAGGCCGGACACAGACATGACACATTTAATACACAGAAATGATACAACACAGGACGGACACAGACATGACACATTTAATACACAGAAATGATACAACACAGGACGGACACAGACATGACACATTTAATACACAGAAATGATACAACACAGGACGGACACAGACATGACACATTTAATACACAGAAATGATACAACACAGGACGGACACAGACATGACACTCACAGTATCAGATTTGACATTTGATTATACTTTTTCTTTCTTTGTTGCAAACATTAGTGAGTGCAATCGGTTAATAAGGATTGGGTATTTTAAACTGAAAAACATGTTTTATATTTTCTTATAATTATAGTAGTATCACTGCATTTACTACAGACTTTTGACTATTTTGGAGAAGAGCCGTGCGCATTCTCTCCCTTCCCAGAACTTGAAGCCAACAATGCAATATATAAAAGAGATCCGTTTATTATCAGAGCTCTGCTTGAGCCCTGGGCCAGGTGTGCCTTGGAAGCAAGCTGCATGTGTCCGGTTAACCCTTATTCTGTTATAAGTTGCAGCAAACCCGTTGCTGAGCACAGGTGTCACAGGTGAGTCCCAAATGACTTCTCAAAGGTACTTTCTAGCGACCACTTTCGTTCGCCTGTGCCGAAGAGTGTAAATAAATATTAAGTGTGGGTGAGTGCTGGTCAGTGTCGGTTAGTATAGATTGATGTAGGTAGATGAAGGTCAGCGTAGGTCAGTGTCGGTTAGTATAGATTGATGTAGGTAGATGTAGGTCTGTGTAGATCATCGTAGGTAGGTGCAGGTAGTTGTAGGTCAATGTGACGCAATGTACGTTGTCTAGAGATAGGTCCCCTGCGTATGGCCACAGAAAAAAATGTAAGTGTCCAGAAAACATTGTCTTTCAAGCCCCTACAGAGCTGATGTGTTGAATGTTTAAAGTGCAAACGATGCAAAGATTCAGGTTTCTTAGTATTTATTATTTTCATATGCATGACAGTGGAAAATGCATAAGAAATAATCAGTGGTGCTTAGATTAAATTAGAACTGTCCAGTAATCCTACACATACTATGACCAAATATAGTTACATAACTCCTTGGGAAAAATTGTCCCAAAAAATCCTCTTCCATCCACAAAAATGTCACTCTCTCTCTACAAAAATAAGAAACACACACTATCCACAGACCTCGTCAATGTCTACTCAAAAACTCCTCTCATTTCCACACATTCGTATCATCACGTAGTGTTTCCCGACACACCAACCCGGTCATACGTGACTAAGAAAAGCGTGTGGAGTATACGGGGAAAAAATCTACGATCGCTCACTAACATCATCAAAACAGACACAGAAAAAACTCACGCGAACTGACCGTGACAGTCAGTGTAGGGAGATGTAGGTCAGTGTAGGTCAGTGTATGTAGGTGTAGGTCAGTGTAGGTCAGTGTAGGTCAGTGTAGCTCAGCCATGGTCATTGCGGGCAGTTAAAGGTCATTGCAGGTCAATTTAGGTGGGTGTAGGTCAGTGTAGGTCTACTTCAGCGACGATGCCAAATGAGGAAAAGCATAATTGCTGTTTTTACGTCTTTTCCGTGGTGCCAGCCAAATGACGTCACAGGCCCTTTCTAAAGGCATTTAATATGAGAAATAAGAAGCACCGACGACCAATGAATCTCTTAAGACTCTAAATTGGAGTGTAGCTGTGTACTCGTGGCTTAGAGTGTTTCATTTTCGGTTTCGTCTGTAATAAGTTAACCTTTTTATTCTTCCTGGGGAGGGGGGAGTCTCATATTTATGTCATCAGAGGATGGGTGTGTCGTTATGTCCAAAGCCGTACGGGTCAAATCCAGGGGGGTAGGGACATAAAAATATTTTTTGCATATGTTATATAAGGATGTACCCATGATGTACGCTTTTCTAATTGCAAGCCATGGATGATTCCGATTGTTGATGTTCATGCAAAGCATACATATCCTAACATTATCCTTTGATGTGTAGATGTACTAATTAAATCGCTAGGAGACTCTAAGACTCTAATCCGCAGAAGACCATCCTGTTTACTATCGTTTAAGACTTATAAAAAAAAAACGTTTATAATTATCATCACCTGGCCTTAAGCACAATCAATTCATATATTAGGCTTCTCTTCTCCCAACCCCACCCTTCACAAACCCTAACACCTGAGCCACTGCGTTCTAATCGCAACCTTCCTAATAGATCCACCTTACTACCACCACAACCGCTCTACCTCCCAGCAACGGACCTCCAACTCCTCCATGAACCATACTTCTACCTTCTACTTATTAACACCCTAATCTCTATTTTGCCACATTCCACGCACGTATCCCTATCCTGCCGAATCTTGCTCCTTACCAACGACAACGAGTCTATGTGTCAAGATTAAGCTCGATAGGTGACGGGAAGTGGGTCAAAAGCGCTCGAACAAAAGAGAAGTTACTATAAAGTATTTTTTTAAAAGACATTTCGTTAAAGTTTTAATTTAGAACATTCAAAAATATTATTAAAAAATAAGCCAAAAGATTGGAATTTCTTTTATTTCTTCGCAGAATTAAATAGAAGTGCATATTTTAGCAGTCGTGAACTGCAGATGATGTATTTCCGGGTACACAATAGCTCTATGGCAGTGGTTCTCAACCTTAGGCGACCCCCGGAAAGGCTCGTTCGACCCCCAAAGGGGTCGCGACCCACGGGTTGAGAACCGCTGCTCTATAGAGTACGTCCCAATTTTTGTAAGACGTAGTAGCTTGCCCGTGATTGCTTGCCTCCTACTTTTTTTAGTTCCAATATAACATTTGCTGTTTCGCAACTCGATTCCAGTAAGTTGAGTTGGGATAATTAAAACAGACACGATAATTTAGTTTTTAAACAATAAAATGTATACTTTTCCTATGAATAATTTCTTTCTTCTCAATTCGCGGTATCGTCATCCAATCCATGTTTACTTAGCCTAACCTTGACAACCGGAAAAGATCTGAAAGCGGATATGAACTGGAACAACCTTTTTTGCTCTTTTCTCACTGAAAATAAATATATGTTTCCATCATGGTCGTAAACTATAGCTATGCACTTCCATGTATCTAAACAATGCGGCCAAGCCAAAGTATGTTTCTATGTGTACATTTAATGGAGTTAATATATTCAGACATTCCTGACTAAGACAATGGCCAGAAGATCATGTCGCTTGAGTCATGATTTATTGACATTCTTTAGCCTTGTTCTTGTTTAATTTATTCAACTTCTATTCTAAACATAATTATATGACTTCTGATACTTCTATGGGCAGTGTAAATACATATCGTTTCTGATTCATTCCAACACTTGTAGATGTGTTTACATAATTTGATGTACATTGAATTTTATTCATTTTTGTTCTCTCACAGATTCGATCAGTCAGCCCTAGGAATGATAACTGCAAAATTATTCAATAAAGACATAAACAGAATTTTCCCCCCTTCAAACAAGTACATTGACATTCGCCGTGAGCATGTAATGCCAAACTATTTTAACTCACTGGACAAAGCGAAAGTTTAGTGTGATAGAAATTGAGGAAACACAATTCTGACACGTTACCATAAATAAAAACGAAGCTTCAAATGTAAAACAACCCGATCTGTTCTGCCCTAAGAAAAGAAATATCATGGTTGCACGTTGTCATGAAGAAAGGATGATTTTTAAAATATGTAAAGTCGGGCCTTTTAGTTTAAAGGGAGGGGGTGTCAAACAGACTCTATGGCAAGGAATCATGGTCATAGAGGGTCTCACATTTTCAATGCAAATCATAGTCATAAGGGACTATCAAATCTGCATTAAAAATCATAGTCGCGGGGGGGGGGGGGGGGGCGCTCTTAAATTTGTAATGGGAATCATAGACAAGGGGGCTCTCTAATTTGCAGTAGGAATCATGGTCACAGGGGCTCTCAAATTTGCAATGCGACGTATAACCTTTTATATATTAACTTAAGCTAAAATTCTACTTTGACAAAAAATTATTTCTATTATGATGTTGATTAATTTTGAAAGAACTTTACTTACAACATTAAAATATCTAATTTTTTATGATTGTTATTTGGCTAATTAAATTATCACAGAGGTATCGCGTATACCTGCATTTTTATGTAGAACTCAATCAATCGCTAGACAGCTGCCCCAGTGAATGTGAAATCGGGAGGGCAACCCAGTAGCTTTACCTGAATAAAGCCATAGGACAAGATGGCGACATCTACCAAGCTGAACGTCTCGTCCTGGTGGAAAGACTGACAGTGCTGAAATGTTCCTCGACAATTTAATCATGCAAATATAATACACATATAGAATAGAATAGACAGCCGCTAAATCTGTGAAAACTATCGAATTAATTCGAAGGACCGAGTAGAAAAAGTACTTAAGTGTATTTTTGCATTTTTGAGAAAATTGAGTTTAAAACTTTTAAATTCTTATTTAAATACCTTTAAAAGCGGCTCGAGGTAACTCTGAATCAAACACTTGTAGACATTTTTCATGAATGATATTTACAGGAATGATTCAGAAGAAGTAATCAAATACAGTGCCTGCCTTAACTCCTTTTTGAAAAATTGTAACCGAATTACTTTTTCTACTCGGCCCTTCTTTCTCTCTTGGCCAAAGCTTACATAATAGTTGCGGCACGCCAGCTCTAGGATATTTATCTTGTTCAAAACACAAACTAAAATTCACTCAAACTAGTTCATCCGTCCCCACCACATAGCTCCCGGGACACAAGAGATTTTTATAAACATATTATCAACTATCTTCGCACAGAATATTGTCAAAATCCTGTACAAACGCAACCCCTTTATTGTTATCATTATTATTATTGGTAGTTTTCTATCATGGTACCCCAGCCTAGGGCTGAGCTCACCACGCTGTACATACAATTTAACAAACATGATCATGAACTTAAAAATTAACTTACATTAATTAAAAAAACAAAACAAAACAAGGTAAATGTGTATTCGCCCAATCATTCCATAACAATTTACATGTGAAGCCATGGACGGCACTCTGCAGCATCGTTTAACGGGCAGAGGGGGAATCAGTCAGGATAGTAGAGTTTAACACGATGAGATCTTATGGAACACAATTATGTTTCACCGAAGGGCAATATGTTTAAATTGAAATTAATTAACATAAATTTATGATAATAGATATTATTTCATATTAAATTAAATAATATGATTTGACGAATGAGTACATAAGGATAAGATGAACTCTACCCAGACTTCCCAGTGTGACACGCCTTTACATTTCGGTGAGATTGGCCATGTTTTAAAAAAATTACATTTGTTTATACATCTTGATGTTTAATAATTTTGTAAAAACTTTTATTTAACTCTTAAGTATGATTCTTTTTTCAAACAAATAATGTGTAGTTTGAATTTAGTTATTTGTTGCCGTCTCTTATATATATTTTGCTTGTGGGTGTCTGTTTCCATTTCCGGATAGCGCACATAATATAATTCCCGATAACATTACTAAATTATTTTTTTTAATAACGCAACTGTGTTTGGTTCGTAATATTTTCTTTTCTTTTCGGAAAATGAATTCGTCTCAATTTAAATATAGTTTAAAAATATTCGGTTTAAAAGTAGTTGGGACTACATAACATTAATATAGTTCATGGGCGGGAAATAAAAAAAGTGTGCAGTGACGTATCATTTGTGGGGGGGGGGGGGGCCTCATGTTTTATCACGTAACTTTATTAGATGGGAAGTTCATGAATTGCTGTCGCCAATGTTTGGTCAGCTATATCTAGCAGATGGGAAATTCACGCATTGCTGTCGCCAATGTTTGGTCAGCTATATCTAGCAGATGGGAAGTTCACGCATTGCTGTCGCCAATGTTTGGTCAGCTATATCTAGCAGATGGGAAGTTCACGCATTGCTGTCGCCTATGTTTGGCCAGCTATCACTAGTTGCATTAAGTTTTATAAAAAGAAAAGTATAATTCAGATTCCCAATATCAATGTCGTAAGGAGAGGTAACCAATTACGGACACAGAATGGGTTTTTTAAAAAATAATCCCAAGTTTTTATTTTTAGTAATACACATAATTGAATTTATAAGGAAAATAGATTAATATCAATATTTGGTACGTTGAACTCATACTGTATAAACCAAATTCATAATTTTGCACAGCTGTTGTGTCTTTGTCCTGTTTGGTTTTTAAATTATTCTTCCACTCACTTCCTTTCCGTTCTTCCGGGCTTTGTTTTTTGTCAAGGACTTGCGCCCACTCTTATTCTTTTCTCTCATGTTTAGGTATGGTACATTAACCGGTATATCTAAATTATGTCATTTAATGTATACTTTTAAGAATGGGTTTGTTGTTGTGGTTGTACTAATGAAGGCATTTGCCGAGACGTTTACATTTGTAATCTGTGTGATCTATAAGAAGGCTGAACATATTTTGTTTTATTTACACACATTTATCTACTTGAAAGCTTCATCGCAGTCCAACACTCTTATGATTAGTTAGTTAGTCGTAGCCATATACTTCGTCTCATCTTCAGTCCAAAGTTCAAGGCAAATATTCTTTTAGTATCAAGACTGCGGCAAGAATGAACAATGTTCAGCTGTTGACATTTAATAAATGATGTTTTGTCAGAAAGAATGGCCTGGCACTTATTTTAAGTCCATTTTGTTGACTGTTTAAATGTAATATGTTGATTAGAGTTTAACATTCCTTGTTGATTTGTACACATTATATCATTGGACTTTTTAAAATATGCTTTCTTGCCTTTCTAACAATAACTTATCTAATAAAAGGATTTTTAAATATGATTTTATAGTTTCTTGAGAATATGTTTGTAAAAAGTATGTGTGTGTGAGTGGATTATTTTGAATCTGTAAAAGTCATGTAACTAAGTGAAAGTCTTGTGACTGAGTGAAAGTCTTGTGACTGAATGAAAGTCTTGTGACTGAGTGAAATTGTTGTGACTAAGTGAAAGTCTTCTGACTAAGTGAAATTGTTGTGACTAAGTGAGAGTCTTGTGACTAAGTGAAAGTCTTGTGACTGAGTGAAATTCTTGTGACTAAATGAAAGTCTTGCGACTGAGTGAAAGTCTTGTGACTAAGTGAAAGTCTTGTGACTAACTAAGTGAAAGGCTTGTGACTAAGTGAGAGTCTTGTGACTAAGTGAAAGTCTTGTGACTAAGTGAAAACCTTGTGACCAAGTGGAAGTATTGTTTTGTGGATGGGATCTGGATGAATATTTCCGGACATAAATTAATTATTTCGAATAATCCATGTTGGATGGCTGTTTGGGGACTAAAGGTAAAAAAACAAACAGTGTTGGTTCTGGCAGCAATAACAACACAAAAAAAAACTTTCTTCGATGTCCCAAAAATCGCTTTGATCTGGTTCAGTGGTTCTCCAACTTTTTTCGTCCACCTCCCCTGTGAGGCCATAAACACATCCCTACCGCGCCCCCCCCCCCCCCCCCCATAGCAGCCCGTTAAAAATAATTGTTCAGAATAGAAGTTTCGCACAATTATGTAATAAAAGCTTTCACGCTGAAACCATGTAAAATATAACTGAACATTTTACAAATACAGCTGATAATCTTGATACCACGTGACACAACTTTTAAGGTAGGATAATTATAAATCAAGAATTGTAAATTATGCACTTCATATTACTAACTGACTTTCTTCATTCTTCTATTTTTTGTTCCTTAACGCGTTCTGTGCGCTTCGTAAAGTGATATCGGTTGTTTAATGTCTGACTGAAAGTCAATTAAGTCAACTTGACTCTAAATGGTCTCGTTCAGCAACCTGGAGCCTATTTATTCTAAGCTTGGAGTGAAGTAAGGGGAGGGACCACATTCAGGTAAGCAAAATAGGAAATGAGTTAAGCAGATAGACAGGCTATGGCAACAATCTTATCTTACGGAGATAGAGAGATATACAATCTTTGATATCGGACTCGCAGAAGATCAACGTAAAAAGGTATTTTTTTTGCCAAATATAATTGTGGAAAATAGTATTTAAATTACTTAAATCACATAAAATGCAGTTTATTAACCTTTTTAAAATATTTTTTTAAAGATTAAATATGAATTTTTAAGTAAATTATTAAATTATTTCAATCTCAAATCTGAGTTAATGATCTAACAAGAATTATTTTGCCACAAACCCTTGCAGATTCCTAGCGGAGAAATTCCCACCTCATGTGAAAATTAAAACTTTGCTACTCATGGAAACCTGTCACAGTCAGGGTTAGTATACATTTACATATGGGAACCATATAAATATATATGGGAACAACATAAAGCTTTGTGAGTGGACCGAGCAGGTTACTGAGGGAATCAAATGGAATCCCAGTTAATGCTGGGACCTTGGGTACAGATGGGGCACTGGATAAATACAGTTAACACTCTGCGCTAATCTGAGGCACTGGGTAAATACAGATTGGGCATGGGTTAAGCTGGGGCCCTGGATACAGATGGTGCTCTGGGTAAAAAAAAGATTGTGCCTGGGTTAGCTAAGACCCAGGGTGCATACTGATTGGATCCTGGGTAAATACACAGGGGGTCATGTGTACATACAGATTTATGTACATAAATTTGGGGCCCTGATCACAATTCGAGTATATATAGCCTTTACACATTGCATTCCTTTCTCGAACAACCTCGATATTTCTACATAATCCTACTTTTACAGACTATGGACGATATTTATTTCTAATCGAGGTCAAGGGAGACTAATTTTAATTAGCCACACAAAAATCGCGCTGCCGAACTTGGGGTCAGCTAAAGTTCGTGCAAGCGTAAATATGACGTAAACACGACACCTCAATAACAATGGCATGCAGCCGACATAGGGCATCATAACAATTTCTGGCTTGCCCACTTTAAAAATATGGTACGTGAAATCATTAAGACTTTTCTTAGTACCTGGTATGGGCACGTGGCAAACAATGTTGGGCAACACTGCTGTGGTATATTTCTTCTGCAACTCTCCTCCTTTCAAAGGCGACCATGGAGAAGGCGGGTCAGATCTTAGTGTACCAAGACGCGTCCATTCGATGGAACCAACAGTTGCTGGCAGTAATCAACAGGACAAGAACGTTCGGCCTACAGTTTCATCGGGACGATCATTTGTCAAGGATATCACTGCATACTCTCAAACAGGTTTCACCGCATTAATATGTCCTTGGTTATTTTTAGAAAGTTTGTGGAGGGAGGTTGAGAAAGGGGGTGGTTTTAAGTGGGTTTCTGTGGAAAAAGAGGGGAAAAGGGGGGAAAAAGGGGGAAAAGGGGGCTGTTAACTAAGACTATTTTTATAAACGTTTACATAGAAAAGTCTGAGCCAGAAATACAGATATAATACAGACATGACACTGTCAGTCACAACACAGACACGATACAGACATGACACTGTCAGTCACAACACAGTCACGATACAGACATGACACTTACAGACATGACACTGTCAGTCACAACACAGACTCGATACAGACATGAAACAGACACAGATACCACACAGACACGACACAGACACGACACACACAGGATAAAAGTTCGAAACGTTCTTGTGTGCTAATAAAGAATGTGTTCGACTGTTATAAGACATTTTATATTCTCTAAAAATAGTATTTCTACATGTTTAACAGATGTTCTACCATCTTGGAGAAGAACCGTGCGCATTCTCTCCCTTTCCAGAGCTGGGGGCCAACAATGGAATAAAGAAAAAAAGATCCGTTTGTAATCAGAGTGGTTATAAATTTTGTGATTGAGTAAAAGTCTCGGCAAGTTCAGTTGTGCGGAGAACATAAGAACTTGGAGAGAACATAGTTCTACAGATACGTGAGAAAGCTAAGAACTTGATGTGGTATTCTCTGGCACTGGATGAGTCTACTGATCTCTCACAGCTTCTCGTGTTTATTTGTGGTGTCAGTTTGGACTTTCAGATAACCGAAGAGTTGGCATCCGTTTGCAGCATGCATGGAACTACTTATGTCTGTGAGCAAACATTTTCAAAAATAAAGTATGTGAAGTCTACACATCGAACGAGAGGTATTGATGAACATTTGAAATCAATTCTTTTTATTGGATGCAGCGATTCCAAACCAAACATTGATGATATCTTGAAAGCCAAAAGTCAGTTTCACAAATCTCACCAACCTTTTTTGCTGCTTAGTTCGTGAGATTCGAATATGTGCGCACTAGGTCTGATGTAACTATCTTTTTTCTAACGTCGCATTCTTTGTTAACTGTTTTTAGTAAAACAAATTGTGTTGGTTGTCTTTGCTTTTGTGCACTGCACGCCACTCACCCATGATTACCATGGAATATTAAACTTAGTTTTTCTTCTTTTTTTCGCAGAGCTTTCATTGTGGCTTGCAAGTATTGTGCAGAAGGATTTTTCGGCCCGCGCTCATCATTTTTTACGTAATCCGTGGAAAAAAGTTTGGTGACCTCTCCTTTAGACTAAATGATATTCATTTGTGTTAGTTTATTTTAGTTAAACAGAGGAAGTAAGTTTACAAACGTATAGTCCATTCAATTATCTTTCATGGGATACCGATTTTTATCTTACAAACCCAACAATAATATTTAAAATATGTTCTACTAAACCCAACCTCTCACTCTTGAATCCCTGGTCCGAGTAAACGCAGTCTTTTAAAATAAGCTTTCTATCAATAACTTCTCCAATAAAATTATTTTTTTAAATATGATTTTATTTTTTAGTTTGTTGTGACTATGTTTGTGAGATCTGTGTGTGAGTGAGTATCATTATTGTCATTGTGTAGAAGTCTTGTGTGTGAGTATAAATTTTGTGACTGAGTAAAAGTCTCGTCAGTAATCGGCAGTCTCGTGAGCGAGTCTTGAGAGTGAGCGGTAGCTTTTGAATGGGTAGATGCATTATCAAGTAATCTTTCGTGGAATTATTTATTTTTAAGAAAATTTTCTTCACATATAGTATTTCTACTAGTTTGACTCTACTCTAATGTGGGCGCTACCCCGCACCCTTTTTATTTTTTCAACTTTTCGCCCCCTTTGTCCATAATTTTTCATAGGCATGATTTTGATTAAAAACCCATTTTTATCATCTGTGGATATTTTTCAATAATCCTGAGCAATTATGAAAATTATGAGTGGTCCCGCCAGATTCAACGCTTAATTCCCACTCTATCTTAATCTATTCACTGTTTGAACCTAGCTCCGCCCCTCCACGTCACGACCTATCGCAGTGGACTTACTTCTCCTCTTTTCTTTCCCTCTTCCCTATTTAACCTTTCTCCCGCTTACTTTCTGTCACAAATCTTTTGCTGCCCTCTTGGACACTACTTCTAAGCTAAGTGCTACATTATAATTTTTTGATACATTTTTTAGTTTTATTCGTTTTTCTGTTTGTTCGCTGATGAAGGCTTCCTGCAGACACGTTCGTTGTTTTGTGGAGTTACTTTTATCAGGTTTAGCCTTACTGTGTTTTACTAATTTTCTATCTTAATCCGCCTTATAGTCAAACATTGTATTCATACATTTGTAGTTTTTAGGAGAGGGTGAATTAGCTGTCAAGGGACCGGCTTGTTCTCCTAACCAAAAAAAACTAGGCTTTATGATTTCGAAAAACAACGCCAGACCTGTTTACCCTCAAACTCTTAAAATCGTATAATATCATCACAAAATCATTCAATACATTATCTTAATGGTAAAAATAAACATACAGTATATATAATGTATACACCTCAAAATCGTACATTGTACGCCAAAATCGTAAGAGTAAACAGGTCTGCAACACTATCACCCCTCTGAAACAAGCGAATGTCGCTATAACAAAAACGATTTAGTTAAACTTCAATTTTATTTTATGTATAAATTGGACTTACCGTTTTTTCGAGCATATAAGACGCACTTAATTGTAAGACGCACACGTATTTAAGACGCGGGTTTTGGCGCTTTACGTATTCAAAAAGGACATAAGACGCACTCGGCCTAGCCATCTGCCTCATTGAGCAACTTAAATACCGTGGTTACCTCTCCTTTGGGGTCGCCCATTACGTGCGACACAAAAAGTAGCCGAATTAAAGTAGCAATCCATGGCGGATATCCAACACAGAAATAACAATACGAAAATCAGTAAAACACACATAATCAGGAGCTCGAGTCTATGCGTGCCTGCAAGACGTAGCAGCGCTCTGAATATAAATCTTAATCAGAGCCAAGCACTCACTAAACACTGACTTAACCTCTGACAACCCCATGAGCAATTACACCCGGAACAATAACAAATGCTTCACTGTGCCTCGGAGTAACACAGTGCAACATAAACAATCATTCTTTCCACGCACCATAATCGCTTGGAACCACCTCGACAATACCGCCGTGAACTCGACATCTATCGAAAGCTTCAAGGTTGCCCTGGCATCTGCTAGGAGCCGTTAAGATGGCAGCATCGCTTCCCCAACCGTTGCACGTATGCCAGTATTTGGATGCAGCAAAGTACCCTAACAGAACCAGAACATTTTATTAAATTTTTAGCTTGTTAATCAACAAGTTGAAATGTTTTTACACTTAAATTTTATAATGCAGAATCAATTAAAAGTTTGTTAAAGACTTAATATCATTGTTTGTTGTATAAATATGAATACTGTCAGTAAAGCTGACAATTGTAGTATGGTTTCTAGCTGATATCATCTTCTCATGGGGTAGCCGGGTGTTGCTCTATCGTAACAATGGGCATCAGGGACATCATTTGGGTAAGCCAGGGGGGCATTTGCCGACCCCCTGAATTTGCAGGTTTTATTTAAATTGCTACGTCCTGTGGCGCCTCTAGTGATAAACAACTTAACAAGCCGATCAGTTTTGGTTTTGCCCCCACTCCCCCTGAAAAAAAAATGAAATGACACCCCTGGTGGGCATAGTCTATAGTAGCTAATTTATCGTTTTCATCTTGCGAAACTGATATACCAGACAAGTCAACATCATTCTCATCTAACCATTCAGCACTTAAAATAGAAGCATTGTCTGTGTGAGCAATAATTGCCATAAGCTCTCTCTCTTTCGCCTTGCAGCTTCTCGCATTGGTCGAATACTTTTTTGTTAAGGTTCAGGTGCTAATTTCTTATGCTCAAGAGGGCATTGTCGGTGCTGTTAAACATTCTTTTTCAACATGACATGTGATGCAAAATAGATGTTACATATTTTCCAAATCCGTTCAAGCAGCGATGCTATTGTTACTCACTTTACTTTCCCCTACTTCTCAAAATATCGTATTCCTACTCTACCAATAGCATTTATCTTGACTGCGCATGACACTTGAACCTTGTCCTTGTTCCATACCTGCAACATGATCGCAAACATACCACCCTAGTCATTTGCGACAAACAGAATCTACAGGTGAAGAGAGGCCAACGTTTGACTTCTCTTGCACCAGCAAAGTGTGCTAACATTCTGACCAGCCATCTTCAGGGCACAGACACACATTAAATAAATCTTATATTGTTAAAAGCCATAAAACTTAAATGACTATTTACACTTACACATTTTTCAAAATAAAGTAATAGCCAGTACATTTTTTTTTAAAATTAAACTTTTAATAGAGAAAACATGATTGTTGACGTCAACTAATCTAACCCCCATCCCCCTTGTCAAAAACTGTCAAACATTTCCAACCACCCACCCCCTATTTCGTTGACATAATCAATGGACGCCCCCTTATCATAAATGAAAATGTATCCAAAGTTTCATCGCCCATTGGATGTAATGTAAACAAGGTTTCATTACCATTTAAAGAATTGTCTTAGGCAGGACCGAAACGATGATTGTTTATTCTTATCTGCCGCCGGGCCAATAGCGGATGGGTTGAGAGTACCTGGTGGGCCAATAGCGGATGGGTTGAGAGAACCTGGCGGGCGAATAGCGGATGGGTTGAGAGTACCTGGCGGGCCAATAGCGGATGGGTTGAGAGTACCTGGCGGGCCAATAGCGGATGGGTTGAGAGTAGCTGGCGGGCCAATAGCGGATGGGTTGAGAGTAGCTGGCGGGCCAATAGCGGATGGGTTGAGAGTACCTGGCGGGCCAATAGCGTATGGGTTGAGAGAACCTGGCGGGCCAATAGCGGATGGGTTGAGAGTACCTGGCGGGCCAATAGCGGATGGGTTGAGAGTACCTGGTGGGCCAATAGCGGATGGGTTGAGAGTACCTGGCGGGCCAATAGCGGATGGGTTGAGAGAACTTGGTGGGCCAATAGCGGATGGGTTGAGAGTACCTGGCGGCCAATAGCGGATGGGTTGAGAGAACCTGGCGGGCCAATAGCGGATGGGTTGAGAGTGCCTGGCGGGCCAATAGCGGATGGGTTGAGAGTACCTGGCGGGCCAATAGCGTATGGGTTGAGAGTACCTGGCGGGCCAATAGTGGATGGGTTGAGAGTACCTGGCGGACCAATAGTGGATGCGTTGAAGACCTGGTATCTAGATTCTAGAAACAATAAATGCCAGATGTAAAGGCGGCTTCATTGATCTGCTAGGCCAAGTCTTCAGCGAGTGGGATCAGCACCGTACATAGACCAATAAATTGACGATTTGTGTAACAAATATTTTACATAAGACGCACCCTGGGTGCGAGGTACGTAAAAATTTGTATAAGACGCTTCTTATATCTGCGAAAATTTATTATTGTTAATATCTTATAATTTATTTTGACTTTTACATTTATCTACTGTCTTTTATTACTGTGTGAACCGGTCTTAATTTGAAGGTTCGCCTTTTATTACTGTGTGAGCTGGTCTTAATTTGCAGGTTCGCCTTTTATTACCGTGTGAACTGGTCTTAATTTGTAGGTTCGCCTTTTAGTACTGTGTGAACCGGTCTTATTTTGTAGGTTCGCCTTTTATTATTGCGTGAACCGATCTTAATGTGTAGTTTCCCCTTTTATTACTGTGTGAACCGGTCTTATTTCGTAGGTTCGCCTTTTATTACTGTGTGAACTGGTCTTAATTTGCAGGTTCGCCTTTTATTACTGTGTGAATCGGTCTTATTTTGTATGTTCGCCTTTTATTACTGTGTGAACCGGTCTTAATTTGCAGGTTCGCCTTTTATTACTGTGTGAACCGGTCTTAGTTTGCAGGTTCGCCTTTTATTACTATGTGAACTTGTCTTAATTTGCAGGTTCGCCTTTCATTTCATTACTGTGTGAACCGGTCTTAATTTGCAGGTTCGCCTTTTATTACTGTGTGAACCGGTCTTAATTTGTAGGTTCGCCTTTCATTACTGTGTGAACCGGTCTTTATTTGCAGGTTCGCCTTTTACTACTGTATGAACCGGTCTTAATTTGTAGGTTGGTCTTTTATTACTGTGTGAACCTGTCTTAATTTGTAGGTTCGCCTTTTATTGCTGTGTGAGCCGGTCTTAATTTGTAGGTTCGCCTTTCATTACTGGTAGGGACGTAAGTATGAGCCGTGGGGGAATGGCGTATCATGCATAGAGGCGTTTGTAGCTCAATTCAAAGATAAACTTATATATTGAAGACAAATAAATTGTTTGTTTGATTATTGATACTTTAGAACTAAGGTCGTTGTGAAATGTTGACATAACTCATTATTTAACGCTTTATTAAAATAAAATAGTAAATGATTTATTTGAACAATAATTTTCCACCTCCGACATCCAGCTTATATCAGAGACTTCTCAAGTTTTTTCTTTTAGCTTTTTGCTTTATCCTAATGAGATTCCAAGTGAAAAATTTGACCACAATTTTGAAAAAATATAAAAGAAGAATTGAAGTTACAGAACAACTTTAATAATAAAATTGAGAACCGCTGCTCTAGACCATTTCAAATATTTGAGAGACTGAATTTTCGAACTGCAACTTAAATACAACTTAAGTATAGCAAAGAGCAAAACAATGCACTTATACCCGAAAGCTGAGTTTTAATACAAACCGTCTCGAAGCTGAGGTTTCGTAAAGACTGTCTCAAAGCTGAGGTTTAGTACAGACTATCTCAAAACTGAGGTTACGTACACTCTGTCTCAAAGCGGAGGTTTAATATAAACCGTCTCAAAGCTGAGGTTGAATACAAATCGCCTCAAAACTGAGGTTTAGTACAGACTGTCTCAATGCTAAGGTTTAGTATAGACTGTCTCAAAGCTGAGGTTTACTACAGACTGTCTCAATGCTAAGGATTAGTATGTGTGGCATCCTTCCGTCTTCACGAGACGATGGAGTAGCTATATTGTAGTCCTACACTTCGACGAGTGGCTCACTAGGCCAATCCTGGAGTGACAATCTCGACTGCATTTCACGCAGGAGAATGATAATTCCTGGTTAATTTTGGCCTTCCCTTGCGTTGTCAACCTCTTGAATGTCGGTTTCAAAGCCAGGACACATCGTCCTAACATTCCATGTTGCAAATCGAAGTGGTTGAGTCTTCTTTCTATTTACTTTCTTTGCATTATAAAAAAACTCTGCTCCTCGTGACGTGACGTCACCAGTACAGCTACTTGGCCTGGGCGGTGATTTATGGAGACCAGCTGTTGCCCAATGCAGCAGATCCCCACTCTCCACGCAACCAGTGGATCCAAGGGAATGACAATTGTCAATACAGCTTGGCACTTACTGCGTCGCAGGAGTTGACGAAATGACATTGTTATCGTCGTCAGATCGACTTCGGGACTCCATCTCCGGATTTTACAGTTTGGGTGTACTCCCGTATTCTTACCAAAGCTTCCCGCATTGAATTTGTAGATGTATATCAGTATATATTCATCATTTTCCCGATTTTTGAACAATTTTGGTATTCGTAAATTTTGCGTGTCAGCCATCTTGTTGCTAACCGGAAGTCATGCGCATGCTCAGAAGTAGCGGCACCGAATTAAGGTTTAGTATAGACTGTCTAAAAGCTGAGGTTTAGTACAGACTGTCTCAATGCTAAGGTTTAGTATAGACTGTCTCAAAGCTGAGGTTTAGTACAGACTGTCTCAATGCTAAGGTTTAGTATAGACTGTCTCAAAGCTGAGGTTTAGTACAGACTGTCTCAATGCTAAGGTTTAGTACAGACTGTCTCAAAGCTGAGGTTAGTACAGACCGTCGATCTATGTTTAGTTAAGACCGTTTTATTTATCTGACTGAACTTGGATTTAAAACTCATGAAGCGATAATTCGGTGCCGCTACCTCTGAGCATGCGCATGAACCTAAGTGCTCTGCACAGCTATGAGTATGAGCTTCATGCGTGACGTCATGCATTACGTTTGAACTCTGTTAAAAAGGTTAATGGTTTCATAGTTCATACGCGACTATTATATTAATCAAAGAACAGCCATGGGTATGGTGTAGGACTGTCCGGAGGAATGACTGTAGGGAAAATGTTTAAATGCCGGCAGATAGGGTGTAGGACTATCAGTAGGACTATTGTTTATAGAAAATGAGAAATTAACTCTTTTTTGTTAACACTTGGACCAACCAGTTGCCACTTGGACCAACCAGTTGCCACTTGGACCAACCAGTTGCCACTTGGACCAACCAGTTGCCACTTGGACCAACCAGTAGCCACTTGGACCAACCAGGTATTTTCTCAAAATACCCCGACCCGGTGTGAAAAAACTGCTCCTTGTTGAGCCCTAGTATGGGCACCCATGAGCCCTAGTATGGGCACCCATGGGCCCTAGTATGGGCACCCATGAGCCCTAGTATGGGCACCCATGAGCCCTAGTATGTATCACTGCACTGATCCCAAATAGAGATTTTCAGTCAGCAGCAAATGAACATCAAATATCATTAATATTATAGTGTACAAACCCCCCCCACCCCCACCTTTTTTAAAAACGATGTTTGGTGGCAATGTAAATATACACTTCTGTTGTGATAACATCTTTATGAAAATTCAAATTAACCCCAGAAATAAGTTCAATAACAGAATTCATTCTTAAAGCATCGATCCAATTGATTAACAAACACAGTTTACAGTCATAAATAACACATCTTACATGTGTGCTTCTCAAAAGCCTTCTGCATTACCTGAAAACAGAATTCGCCCTATCGCCTTTCGCCCAGCCCCTGCACTGCTGAAAAAGACAGATGTATAGAGATCAGGTGGGCGAAGCTTTTATACTTCTCAATTTTCAGTTTCGACTTGTGGACTCTGTCATCTTCAAATTCTTATACTAAAATGTGCCTTAGATTCAAGGCGAAGCTTTTTCAATGACTTCTCGACACAGACGCTAAGATTTTGAGACGCCCTTCACGAGAATCGGGATTTACTGTGTGAACCAGTCTTAATTTGTAGGTGAGCCACTCGTCGAAGTGTAGGACTGCTACATAGCTACTCCATCGTCTCGCGAAGACGCAAGGATGCCATATACATATACAGGGACGGACATAACTGGGACAACCTTGCAAATTGTTCTTGGCTGTGCACTGTTACGTCATTGACGTCTTCTGTATGTACTGCTTAACGTCTTCAGAGAAAACGTGTCCAGACTTTACAAAGAATAATTTTACGTAGACGGTTACACGGAAAATGTTTCGTATACAAAGCTGGGGCAAGTGTAACTAAATTACATCAGATGGTACAGCAGTTTTGAGATTAAGGCTCTGATATTTCAAGGAAAGTTTTTTCGTGCAGGATATCGCATTGGGATTAAAGGTCAACAATTTCACGCCCAAGAAGCCAAATTAAGACTATTGGCTCATCACATTCAATGAAATCTTTAGTGATGGTCTTCAGGAGCCGTCTTTTTAAACGAGGTAGGCCATTCGAGCCATGATATCATCTAATGCTTTAGAATATAAAGCAAAGTCTTCTGTCTCATCTAACATCATATTATCTAATGCTATGAAACATAAAACATAGTCTTCTGTCTCATCAAATTCATAGATACCATCTAATGCAGTCCCGCACAACTCAAAATGTAAGGCAGACCATAATACTTTATGAAAAACTTGTGCGGGCCGAAAGATAATAGGACAAGGGGGAAAGCTATTAAAAAAATAATGATAATAAAGATAATACTTTATGAAAAACTTGTGCGGGCCGAAAGATAATAGGACAAGGGGGAAAGCTATTAAAAAAATAATGATAATAAAGAATATTTCGTTACTTCGTGGGCCGCAAAGTGGGTGCTGGCGGGCCGCATGCGACCCGAGGGCCGTATGTTGTGCAGGCCTGATGTAATGCTATAGAATACAAAGCGAAGTCTTTTACAAATAGAAAAGTCTCTTCTAGCAACACGTTTAAGTCTTACTCCCACCACATCTTAAATATATAAATGACACATACCCCTTGTTCAGAACAAAGGAGACAAAGTCTATGTAGACAAGTCCATGTACACGAGTCTATGTAGACAAAGTCTATGCATACAAATTTCAGCCCTTAGCTCTAATTTCTTTATTTGAATTTGGGATTCCTTCCTTCGTTCCTTCTCTCTCTGTCTCAGTCTTTGTCTCTTTCTCTGTCTGTCTCTCTCTCTCTCTCGCTCTGTGTGTGTGTGTGTCTTTCCCCACCCCTCCCCACACTAGGCCGCAGATGGCAGTTTGTATAGTTCACCATTTGTTTAGTTTATTGTATTCCTTTGTGGCACGGCCAATTTAATCTAACATTGCCTTGCCCGATTTCTGCCCGTGGTTACTAAAGTGGGGCGCCTTACATGGGAGCATTACAGGGGCGCCTCGAACTATCACCAAATTTTTAAAATTGTATTATCCTTTAGGACGCGACATCTAGCAGACTTGGTGCAAACCAACTGCCTAAGTCGCTTACTGATAACAGTTAGCAGTAATCGCTAAGCTACGCCTCTGATCTGTACACATGTTTACTAATAACGTCACATAGGAGATGGCGTCGAGCGCAAGCTCTTAATGCCCCCCGGCACACCCCCACACACGGGCCGGGCGCCGGGTCTCCCCGCGGACAGACCGTGCGGTGGCGCGCCGGGAACCTCCCTCCTGGCCTGGGGGGACGTCCGGTCGACCGAAAACGCTGCTTTTAAAGCGTTCGCGGTCCACTCTCCGGGAGTCGGGACGGCTTTGCTTCCACTCCGGAGGGATGGTGTGGCGCTACCACCCCCCCCCCCCACCGCCCAGGGAGTCCTTCGGTCGGGACGTTAAGGTGGGACGAAACGGATGCCTAGGAGCGGGTTTTTCACGACCACATAGCATTAATCATAGGTATAGGCTTGTTCGCCACCCCTACCTCATATCCATCAACGGCAACAAGTAATTATTTTAGACACTGCTACTCCCGTTGTGTTGGCCGCCACCCCTACCTCATATCCATCAACGGCAACAAGAAATCATTTTAGACACTGCTACTCCCGTTGCGTTGGGGGTCATGCGGTCGGCCGGGGTTTTTGGCTTCGGGTGGACGCCACGAAGAGGCAAACCCCATGTGGACGCCCCCAAGTTTCCCCAGGGACGCTGCCGCGGACGCACGGCACGGACACATGTTCACTAAAGGAGGCTCCACACTAATCAGTTTATGAATTTCAAAATTATAATATCGACACATTTACATGTATTCAAGATTTATTCAAAGTCTTTGTTCTATCTCAATTTACTGTAGCAGAAGAAGAAAATCATCGGGGTTGTCTTCCATAAGAGGTTAAGTCAAATGTAGCAGCATGGAATCAACCGAACTTTCATTTAATCATCCTTTTCTCACTGATAAAGCAGATAATAGTTTAATCTCACTGGCCACCATTTCTTGTGCGAAGCTGTTTTTTGGCGGTCACTATGGTAACATTAAGCATCACACTATAAAATAAAAATGGAGAATGAAATGAGATGGACTTTGTCATGTTTAATTGTCAAGTTTGATTTAAAAAATTCACAAATTAAAAACTCATCCGTCTCACTAACTACAGTCTCAGCCTTCTATAATCTAAGTCAACTCACTAACTACAGTCGCAGCCTTCTATAATCTAAGTCAACTCACTAAAAACAGTCGCAGCCTTCTATAATCTTATTCATCTCACTAACTAAAATGTCAGCCATCTCACTAATTACAATCTCAGGTATCTCACAAACTACAATCTCAGAATCTCACTAACTACAGTCTCAGCCATCTATAATCTCAGTCTTCTCACTAACTGCTATTAGTTGAGTTTTTTTAATTACATTTTTTTAATCTTTCCTATGGACTTATTGTTTATGTTTACTCAACCATTTAATTACAACAAACCAAAAAAATCACTATTTTGTAGAATGATTAAACGCATGTCAAATTTTGCGTTTTGGGAAAAGATTTTTCAGCAAGAGCTCCGAGAATAGAAAAAATTGTGAAATGCGCTCATTAGACTTGGGGGGGGATAAAATCATCCTAAACTGTTTGTTGAAAAATTGCTTCATTGTAAACTGTTTGTTGAAAAATAACATCATTGAAAACTGTTGAAACGCTGAAGATAACTTCAAATGATAACGATGAATCAATCGTCATTGCAGGAGTGTGTTTAAGCGTTACTCCGGAGCACAAAACATTAGAAATATATCATTGACTTGTGTCTGCTGATCGATATTTTCCCCATCAAAACCCGTGTACTTTGATTCTTGTTAGTTCGTTCAGTAACCTAACAGTTGGGACACCTGCGACCATTATCTTTTTTTTCAACTGTGAATGGAGGAAATCATTATCAATCTTTTATGTCGTCATGTCATTGAATTTCTAAGTGGAGTGAGGATTTAAATATTGAAATGACAGAAGTGGCATCGATTCTTTACCTCATCATCCAACTGCAGCCCACTGACTTCACTACATCATCCACCAGTAGCCCACTGACTTCGCTACATCATCCATATCCCCCTGTAGATTACTGACTTCACTACATCATCCACCTGTAGCCTACTGACTTCACTACATCATACATATCTACCTGCAGCCAACTGACTTCACTACATCATCCATATCCACCTGTAGATTACTGACTTCACGTCGTCATTGATATCCACCTGCAGCCAACTCACTTCACTAAATCATCCATATCTACCTGTAGATTGCTGATTTCACTATATCATCCATATCCTCCTGTATGTTACTGAATTCACTACATCTTCCATATCTACCTACAGCCTACTGACTTCCCTACATCATCCATATCCACCTGTAGATTACTGACTTAACTACATCATCCATATCCACCTGTAGATTACTGACTTCACTACATCATCCATATCTAACAGAATCCTACTGGTTTCAATACCTCATCCATATCCACATATAACTTGAGCTCAATACCTCATACAAAACATAAGTTACATCTGCTTTACTATAGGATGAATATCTTAATCTTGGTCCTTGTATCATGTTCCATCAGATCCTTGTATCATGTTCCATCAGATCCTTGTATCATGTTCTATCAGATCCATGTATCATGTTCCATCAGATCCTTGTATCATGTTCCATCAGATCCTTGTATCATGTTCCATCAGATCCTTGTATCATGTTCCATCAGATCCTTGTATCATGTTCCATCAGATTTGCTGAGTGTGCTGGTGGTTTTGGCTTGCATTGTTGGGTTCACAGTGATTGTGTTTCTGCAGATCGACTCACTTTTAGACTTCACCCGGAGCCAGGATCTCGAAAACCAAAGTAAGTGATCACGTGGCCAATTGTGTGTGAGAGTGGGGGGGGGGGGAATAGGGCTGGTGGTGAGACAACATATACGGCTGTGATACATACAGTTCATGTCTTGGTTAAAGCTGGTGTGACATTGGAATATTAAATAATTCAAGAGCGCTTAAAAAAAGATTGTGGCGCCATGCCTAGGGCTTACGTCGTGGGTAATCTTTTGTTAATATTTATTAACTAATTAATAATAATCTGTGTGGTGGGGGGTGGATGTTGGGATTGGGGGGAGACAACCCCGAGGGGGCTCAAGATATGACACCTTATTTTTAGTGCATTTTATGTCTTAATCAACATGTCAAATTCAATGGTAAAATTATTAGTTAATGTTAAAATTTAAAAAAAAAATGTTTTTAACCATTTTCTTACTAAATTTCAGGGGCGGTGAACAAGGGTGGGTACATTTTTTATGTGAATAACTATTAGAAAAAATCCTATGATGTCATAGTACTGAAAAATAGGATTTTTTCTTTTTTAAAAAAATCAAATATGCACAAATTTCGAAAACTACATTTGAAGAGCGTGGACACTTTGTGCGTTTATTTGCACGCCAAAGCTTAAAAACTTCTTGATGTTAAAACTTGGGATAGTGGCTTAGACTTGGTATAAAAATAAGGAAATCAATATTGTTTTTTTTTTTTTTTATAAATACATTTCATGTTCGAAGAAGAGTGGTGGGTATATTTATTAAATAACTATCCTAGTTACTGAATGATCACTAAAGTACTACATTAATATTTACTAAACATTACAAGGATATTTTTTTATTCTTATGTGAAAGTTGGCCTTAAATAGTCATTTAATAGGCTATGTTTGGATTGTCAGCAGTTCATGTTAACTATTGCAGAGTTTTGCATAAATGTATGTCCATCAACTAACACTAGTGACAGATTGTGACATCTAGTCTTTGTTTGTCCGGACTTATAGAACTGTGTTAATTGCCTGTTGTGAACTAGATTGTTGTGAATGTTTGGTAAGGGGAGCTGTTGATCGTGAGAGTGTTTTGTGAGCTGTACGTCGTGAGGTCAGAGCGTGAATTTATGTCGTCGTGTTAAGACACCAAAGACACCTCAAAATTAGATTTTTTTTAAAATTAATGTAATTTTAATCATCGACAAATTTCATTTCATTATTGACATTATTATTAAACTTTAAAACACCCTTTGTTTGTTTGTTTGTTTGTTTGTTTGTTTGTTTTTTAAAACTGTTTAAATATAATTATTTCTCTTAGTTTATTATTTCAAACGGCGACACGACAGAATCCCTTCCAACCCCATTTCGGTCACGTTTGGGGTCGGCGACATCTTGAGTCATTTTATTTTACTATTAATTATGACTCATTTTTATGAGAAATTAGAGTCTATTTCGCTTAAGTCTATACAGCGCTTAGAGTCTATTTGGCTTAAGTATATACAGTGCTTAGAGTTTATTTGGCTTAAGTCTATACAGTGCTTAGAGTCTATTTGGCTTAAGTCTATACAGTGCTTAGAGTCTATTTGGCTTAAGTCTATACAGTGCTTAGAGTCTATTTGGCTTAAGTCTATACAGTGCTTAGAGTCTATTTGGCTTAAGTCTATACAGTGCATTTATTCTTTTATTTTGACCCAGTTAACTATACAAATTATGTCGGAAAATGAGTGAAGTAATAATTAAAAAGCCTTCAATTAGACATACGCTATGGATCAACTAGGAAGACGATAGGCATCAACTAGCCAGACGATAGGCATCAACTAGGCAAACGATATGCATCAACTAGTTAGACGATAGGCATCAACTAGGCAAACGATAGGCATCAACTAGGCAAACGATATGCATCAACTAGTTAGACGAAAGGCATCAACTAGGCAAACGATAGGCATCAACTAACCAGATGAAAGGCATCAACTAGGCAGACGACAGGCATCAACTAGGCAAACGATAGGCATCAACTAACCAGACGAAAGGCATCAACTAGGAAGACGACAGGCATCAACTAGCCAGACGATAGTCATCAACTAGGCTTTCGACAGGCACCAAAGGCCGGAAATAGAGAGAATTTTCTTTTCTGTTGATGACCTGCACTGACATGAAATAACAAGCTCAGAGCAAGACTATGTGACAGATGTAATAATATAGACCTATGTGACAGATTAAATAATATAAGCCTATGTGACAGTTTAAATAATATAGGTCTGCACTAAAACAACAAAAAGTAATATTTAGATATCCTCGGCGTGTAGACGTTGGGACCCAAGAGAAGTTAGAACCCAGAAGAAGTTAGGACCCAGGAGAAGTTAGGACCCAGGAGAAGTTAGGACCCCGGAGAAGTTAGAACCCAGGAGAAGTTAGGACCCAGGAGAAGTTAGGACCCCGGATACGTTAGGACCCAGGAGAAGTTAGGACCCAGGAGAAGTTAGGACCCAGGAGAAGTTAGGACCCAGGAGAAGTTAGGGCCCAGGAGAAGTTAGGGCCCAGGAGAAGTTAGGGCACAGGAGAAGTTAGGACCCAGGAGAAGTTAGGACCCAGGAGAAGTTAGGACCAAGGAGAAGTTAGGACCCAGGAGAAGTTAGGACCCAGGAAAAGTTAGGACCCAGGAGACGTTAGGAACCAGGAGAAGTTAGAACACAGGAGAAGTTAGGACCAAGGAGAAGTTAGGACCCCGGAGACGTTAGGACCCAGGAGAAGTTAGGACCCAGGAGAAGTTAGGACCCAGGAGAAGTTAAGACCCAGGAGAAGTTGGGACACAGAAGAAGTTGGGACACAGAAGACGTTAGTACACATGAGAAGCAGTCATTTAATAAATTTTAACCTTAAATGCAGCCATTTTGATTTTATGCATACAATTGTAAATACATCTCATTATTTGTCTACGTTAAAAAAATCTCTACAATAATTTATTTTAAAATAACTTCAAAGATTTTGTTTTATGCCACCCATGTTCCTTAAAAGACACGGTTTCATTTTGTCTAAAAGTAGCCACCTCTCGGGATATTTACCCAAAAGACAAAAGACTTGGTTTAGTTTTGTCTTAGAGTGAATCCACCACTTCGAATATGACTAGGAACATTATCATGATCATTTATTTACACTCTAATTTTTCCTTGTTTTGATGCATTGTCGGATAAAGGCTTTTGAGCACTGGGTGCATTTATCATAGCAACCCATAGCTGTCTGCGCATTGTCTTAGATAAGTGTATATTGATGCAAAACTCAATGGACTACGATGAGTCACTTCCTTGTTTTGTCACGTGATACGTACCAGCCATTGGTAGGCTTTCTGCTACACATAACAACACATAACAACAGATAACAGCTGATCAGCCATTGCCATTAATGTTAAAGCACAATGTTTGTCTCCATCAGCGCTTCCCCAGTGATAATTAAAAATTTTACTTTTCAAAATATTCTTGAATACACGCGTTTCTTTAAATGACATTCATAAAATGTGACAATAATTATAATTCAGTTATGATTAAAGGAAGAAAGTTGTTTGAAGAAAAATTTGTGAGCGACTAGTGTGTTGCAGACATCCTACCGGAAGTCTTACTCGTACTTACGCTTATCACGTGACAAAACAATCGACTCATCGTAGTCCATTCAGATATGCGCCAAAATGAATACTGGTAATTTGAATTTATCACAACTTTTTGAGGGAGGGGCTCTAAGACCCTCCTCCCTCACTTTGACTTTCTAGCATTTGGTCCCTAATTTGGTGACCTTGATCTCCTTCCTGACCAACTAGTGGAAAGTGACCAACTAGTGTCTAGTGATCAACCAGTGGCAAGTGACCAACCTCTCAATACATCTTAATATTCATTTTTATTTATTATAACTTTAAAAACTGTAAATATTGAACATTTTTAAACTCGATTTCTTCTGATTTAATATTGATTTTTTTAAACGTTAGTGGCGTAGCTAGGAGGTGCAGTGGGTGTGGACCGCACCGGGTGACACTATCTCAGGGGGTGACACCAAATTAGCAATATTTACAGAGCGCACACTCCTCGGTCTAACACAGCACACACTCCTCGGTCTGACACAGCACACACTCCTAGGTCTGACACAGCACACACTCCTCGGTCCAAATGAATTTCATAAAAGGATAACCGATCAAACGTTTTCCAGACATGTAACCAATCCAAATGCTTTAAAAAATTCAGAAAAACCCTGTTTGACCACGATTCAACGCCGATTGACGTGTTTGGTAACTTTCGTGAGTGACAGGAAGCTATATTCATCTTACTTATGAGAAATAAAAATTTCCATTTATACCAAATACGATGTGGTCGGGCTATTTTTAAGTACGTGAATCGCATTGGTAAAAAATTAGAAACATAAAAATATTACTTTTTATCCATTGGTAAGGTTAACAAAATAATATTTTACAAACGTTTCTGTCTCTTTATAATTAATTTAAATTCATTTAAATGTAAAAAGAAAGAGTTTTTTAAAATTCAAATATATCGAAACTCAGAAATACTAAATGTATAACTTTGCCGATTGGTTACTTGCACAGCCCCTTAACATTTAAGCACAAATGTCATACAGCACAAGGTGTAAATAAAGTAAATTTAATTTTAATATAACTATAATTTAACGTTGTTACAGTTCTTAAATGCATTTTCCTTCTGATCTTCAATTAATTTGTTTTCGTTCTTGACATTATTTATACTGTGGACGTATTTTAACAAGAAGAAATTCACCGTGGAACTCAAGGGCAAGGGGGGGGGGGTGACACCCTGATTTAACTGCACCGGGTGAAACCAACCCTAGCTACGTCACCAAAAAAAAAATTAACAATTTTATACCGGGAATACGAGTCAAAGGTATACCGTATGCTCGTGGTAAAGCAGAGACCTTACTCTTGAGCCTTGACAACCGTATCGCTGTCACCGAAAACTGTCGTCATCCTCGTTCTTTGACAAGCCTATCGCTGCAACCCAATACCGGCGTCATCCACGTCCTTTGACAACATTATCGCTTTCATCCAAGACTGGCGTCATCCACGTCCTTTGACAACATGATCACTGTCATCCACGACTGACGTTATCCACGTCATTTTACAAACGTATCTCTGCCATCTAAGGCATACGTCACCCCTGGGCATAGGTACGATTGACAACAGCGACGTTGTAAGAACATGCACACGCCAGCGGTTCACCCTTCTGTGTGGCAAGGATACATTTAGCGTGTGGGTGTTCTTTTATGTTGGGGTATGTATGGAGGTATTGCGTGTGAGTGTGGTTGTGTGTGGTTGTGGGTTCGGGGGGAGACGCATGGGTCTGGGGCACCTTAAAAATAGGGCTTTTGGATTATTTCTTTTTCAAGGAAGTATATAATATATATTTTCTAAAAACTCCCTGAGGTCCAGGTCCCGTGCCCCCCCTGCCCCCTCAAATAATCTCCCGTATTGAAGAATAGTTACAGTACAGAAGATACTACCTGAAGATAAGTGAAAGAATTATTAATCAAAACTAGAATTAGATGAGCGTATTTTTCTCAAGAGACACCACTATTTCACATGCAGGTCGATCACGTCCTGAAGAACCTATATTCTGGCAAAATACGGAAAGCAGTCCAATAGTGTGGATTGACCCCAAGACGGGCATTGCTTGGTACGCCGATGATATGAATGATGCTCTTTTCTATCATTTAATGAGAGCAGGTGACGTTCCATTGCTGCAGACGGTAGCGCCATGCGATAGCGCTAATCAAGGTAAATAAACTGGCTTGTTGTTGTTTGTTTAAATCCTGATAGGTAATCAACAGCTTTAATAGTTCAGGTCACGTAGAATTATTTTGAGATCTGCAATCGATATCTTTGTGCAGCTGGGAAGTCCATCTTTGTGTAGCTGGGAAGTTCATCTTTGTGTAGCTGGGAAGACCATCTTTGCGTAGCTGGGAAGTCCATCTTTGTGTAGCTGTGAAGTCCATCTTTGTGTGGGTGGGAAATCCATCTTTGTGTAGCTGGCAAGTCCATCTTTGTATAGCTGGAAAGTCCATCTTTGTGTAGCTGGGAAGTCCATCTTTGTGTAGCTGGAATTTCCAGCTTTGTGTAGCTGGGAAGTTCATCTTTGTGTAGCTGGGAAGTCCATCTTTGTGTAGCTGGGAAGTCCATCTTTGTGTAGCTGGGAAGTCCATCTTTGTGTAGCTGGGATTTCCATCTTTGTGTAGCTGGGAAGTTCATCTTTGTGTAGCTGGGAAGTCCATCTTTGTGTAGCTGGGAAGTCCATCTTTGTGTAGCTGGGAAGTTCATCTTTGTGTAGCTGGGAAGTCCATCTTTGTGTAGCTGGGATTTCCAGCTTTGTGTAGCTGGGAAGTCCATCTTTGTGTAGCTGGGAAGTCCATCTTTGTGTAGCTGGGAAGTTCATCTTTGTGTAGCTGGGAAGTTCATCTTTGTGTAGTTGGAAAGTCCATCTTTGTGTAGCTGGGAAGTTCATCTTTGTGTAGCTGGAAAGTCCATCTTTGTGTAGCTGGGAAGTCCATCTTTGTGTAGCTGGGAAGTCCATCTTTGTGTAGCTGGGAAGTTCATCTTTGTGTAGCTGGAAAGTCCATCTTTGTATAGCTGGGAAGTTCATCTTTGTGTAGCTGGGAAGTTCATCTTTGTGTAGCTGGAAAGTCCATCTTTGTGTAGCTGGGAAGTTCATCTTTGTGTAGCTGGAAAGTCCATCTTTGTGTAGCTGGGAAGTTCATCTTTGTGTAGCTGGAAAGTCCATCTTTGTGTAGCTGGGAAGTCCATCTTTGTGTAGCTGGGAAGTCCATCTTTGTGTAGCTGGGAAGTTCATCTTTGTGTAGCTGGAAAGTCCATCTTTGTGTAGCTGGAAAGTCCATCTTTGTGTAGCTGGGAAGTTCATCTTTGTGTAGCTGGAAAGTCCATCTTTGTGTAGCTGGGAAGTCCATCTTTGTGTAGCTGGGAAGTCCATCTTTGTATACGCGAAAAGCTAAAATGGCGAGATGAGAAACTTGTTGTGTTGTGTCAATGTTCTCAATATAACCAGCAAACGTATTACTAGCACCAATTTATAAACAGTATCCTATATTTCAACATGATCACCATTGTCAATACAAACATTGACAGCAATAAACAAAACTGTCTTTTTTTGCCATAGCAACAGAGACATCAAAAGTTTAAATATCTTAAATTCAATGTCATCACAGAATAAATATCATCATTATAATCAACATAATCACCAATAACAATATTATCACTATCATCACCACATCGAAGCCACCACGTTTCAGTCCTTTTATTTTTAAATCTTTTATATTAAGTTCGATTTTGTTTGTGTCTTTCTGACTAGCAAAAATCTTCTGACGGCTAATCGAACTACTTTCCGTCAAGCTATCGAGCTGAAACTTGGTTCATAGACTCATTGCCGATGGCAACAAATTCTTTCAAATTTTCATCCTTACGCCCCACCCCCCAAAGCCCTAAAAATCATTTTTTTTTCAAGGGACGATGAAGGAAATATGATGACACTGATTTCACGAAATAAAATTACCGATAAATGCGCTAAATGATATTCTTTTTTTTAAATATCGCACGCGCATTAGGTGCGTAATATTTGCTTTTTTCTGAAAAAGTTGTTGAAATAAATATACGGTGTAAAAGCGGGTGGGACATTAGAATATTCATGTAAAATAAAATATTTTTTAAAATGCATATAAAGTATTTATCCTGAAAACTTTGCTTGTATGGGTTTTAATTTCCGAGTAAAGAACTTCTTAATATGGTTTATATTTTGAGACAAGGAAAATATTTGTTCACGATAATTGTTACATGATTTTATGTTACGCCGAGGTCTGTATGGCCAGTAATTTCATTTCTGGTTCATATCAATGCGTAATTGTAGTATATTTGAGATAATTGACTTGTATGATAATGTGATATTAAACTGAGCAGAAACCATACATCAACTAGGCTGCCAATCATCTTTGTATCCATCTAGTGTTAAACTTTGTATCCACCTAGTGTTAAACTTTGTATCCACTTACTGTTAAGCTTTGTATCCACTTACTGTTAAGCTTTTTATCCACCTAGTGTTAAGCTTTGTATCCACCTAGTGTTAAGCTTTGTATCCACCTAGTGTTAAACTTTGTATCCACCTAGTGTTAAAATTTGTATCCATCTAATGTTAAACTTTGCATCCGCCTAGTGTTAAACTTTGCATCCACCTAGTGTTAAACAGATTAACGGTCAACCGGAATATATTTCCCAACAATTTAAGCTATAACCTCATTTTAAGATAGTTGCAAATTAATTCTTGTTTTTATTATTATTTACGTACTGGACACAATAATACTCCCGGTGCTCAGCTAGTTCTAATTCGGAGCACTGAGTTATATACACAGCAGCTTAGATATAATTTACATGTTTCATTCTTTGTACTCTTAAGTTTAAACAAAATTCTCTTTTGTGCGCACATCGTGATTGATTTCCCTTCTGAGATTGTAACTGCCCACGACAGCTGTCTGGGAGTAGCGAGGAACGTGTGTTTGAGCTTCTGCTGTCCGAAAACCTGACGCTCTCCAATCAACAAGTGGACGCCATCTTGTCTCTGTCAGAATCCATCCCAGAGAGTGACGTCATCTTCCTGTCTGCCAGCTCGTCCAATCACTACGACGAGATGCAGGCCATGCTCCACAACCTACACACGGTTGTCTCTCCTTTGATACCTAAGATGCGCGTGGTCTTGTTTGATATTGGACTTACCGAAACACAACGCATTCAGGTTGGTTTAGTTTTTAAAAAACGATAGTATTAGTACTCTTTTTATCTTACTGATGCTAAGTCTAATGAATGGATGTATAATTATTATTATAAAGGAGGTGGCAATATTTTAGAAAGGCCAAGGACAATAAAGGTGGGGGGGGGGGGGAGACTGCATCATGTTAGTTTAATATTTTAAAGGTAATTAAAAAATCTGAAAAAAAGACGAATTGAAACAAAGGTTGTGTCGGCAAAAATGTCTACTTCAGTGAACGAAAAACATTGTTCACTTTATTGTTCACTTAAAACTACATGAAATAAAAAGTCTGATGATGTGCAGAGTTCGAGAAATATCTTTGGAATGGTCATGAACTAACAGTGACTACTCAAGTACTCTCAAGTACATAGAAAAGGAAGTCTATATGTTGTGCTGTAAACAAGGAAGGAAAAGTAGTCTCTATGATTGGCTGTAACCAACGAAGGAAAAGTAGTCAATTTGATTTGCTGTAACCAAGGGGAAAAAAATAAGTTAATATGATTGGATGTAACTAAGAAAAGGTGGATTTAGAGTTAGCAAGTAAAATAAAACATGACATTAATACCATGTGGTGTCATGGCCCATGACATTAGTACCATGTGGTGTCATGGTCGATGACATTCATACCATGTGGTGTCATGGTCCATGACATTAATACTATGTGGTGTCAGGGTCCATGACATCCATACCATGAGGTGTCATTTTCCATGACATTCATACCATGAGGTGTCATGGTCCATGATATCCATACCATGAGGTGTCAGGGTCCATGATATCCATACCATGGGGTGTCAGAGTCCGTGACAGTCATACTATGAGATGTGCGGGTATTGCAGAATCCTGAACTTCAGTTTCATTTTGAATGATAGCGTCCCAGCCCTTTTAATCCAAAGACGCCTCCGCTGGCTTGGGCACGTCAAGCGAATGCAACCTGGTCGCATACCTAAGGACGTGCTGTACAGCGAGCTGGCGATAGGGAAAAGGTCAGTTGGACGGCCTCGTCTCAGATACATAGACATTTGCAAAAGAGATATGAAGGCGGCTAACATCAACATCTCAAATTGGGAGGGCTTGGCGGAGGATCGATCCACATGGCAGGGCATCGTGAAGGA
The DNA here is from genome assembly GCA_964017045.1 of Omphiscola glabra. Lineage (NCBI taxonomy): Eukaryota > Metazoa > Mollusca > Gastropoda > Lymnaeidae > Omphiscola > Omphiscola glabra. The sequence goes on along the minus strand of OZ024804.1, from coordinate 31,157,222 downwards.
AGGATCACTGCGTGCCGAGGAGGTCTACAGGGCGGAAGCAGCTGTGAAGAGAGCGCGGAGAAAGGCAAGAAAACACTACTCCACTGCATTCGTGTGCGGGACATGCACAAGAGACTGCCATTCAAGGATCGGTCTCTTTAGCCACACGAAGAGCTGCAACCAGACAAGATAATCTATCGTCTCTCATAGACGGAAAGATGCCATACCATACCAGTACTTTTTATCATGGAATCATTTTCTGATGAGCCACATAGTCTTACACGGTGCACTTAAGACATTCTGGAATGCCTGATTATCGGTTTGCCTGTAGCAAGTAATACGATAGCGAGCTCATATTTCGGTTTTCAGATCTCACTCCAACTCCAAAATTATTTTCTGCTTCAACTTTTTTTATTATCTTTTGTTTTCATTATAAAAGATTTTGCAAATGCTATTTAACTTGTAAGAAAGAATAAATAAATTCAATTATTATTGTGCAGTATTTTTTAAAATACGTTATGCGATTCTGGCTCCCAAAAACTTTTATTAACAGATATAATTTTTGTAATGATTTCATTCAAATGTGAATTTATTTTTGTTTTAATTTTTTATATTAACTTCGCTCTCGTTCCTGTGTTTTGGGGGGGGGGGCGGGGGGGTTTTCGGAAAGCTAATTGAACCACTTCCCGTTATTCTACTGAGCTGAAACTTAGCAAATAGACTCGTTGCTAATGACAACACGTTCTTTCAAATTTCTTTATAAAGTGTTTAATAAATCCCAACTGTGACATATTTAAATATTTGAAGAAAATGCATGTAAAGGATTTATACGAAGACCTTTTTTTTTATATGAATTTCAAGTAGAACTTAATTAATATCAAACTCTTTTTTTTAACTTTTAAATTTTATCTTTATAAAGAATTTTTCTTTAATTGGGAAATCATCACTTATGGCATAGTGATACTATCTGCATTTAACTGTCTGAATTCATGAACTGTGTTAACTCTATGCTAATTGTTCGTAGACAGAGAAATACTGCCGGTGTCATGTCATCAGGTTCCCCTTCGAAAAGTTCCGTCCACTTTTGGAAGACAGGTTTTGCTATTTCTGGAAACCGCTCATTATTCGGGTCAGTATACGCCAACTGGTATATCCGTAATTTAAGTCATTCTCATGTGACCTGGTGTCATTTTAAAGTTTATATCTGACTTTAATGCTATGCTTAACATTAAAGTTTCTTTAAAGTTTTTAGTTCAAATATACTTATGTAATTGTCAGGGGCAGTGAAAAAGCAGACACCCTGGCAAAAACCGGGGCTGCCCAGCCTCAGCCAGATGTACCAGTCACTTATCTAGGTATTAAAAACTTTGGGCAGATAACACGACAGGCAGTGGGCAGATAGCACGACAGGTGGTGGGCAGATAGCACGACAGACAGTGGGCAGATAGCACGACAGGCAGTGGGCAGATAGCACGACAGGCAGTCGGCAGATAGCACGACAGACAGTGGGCAGATAGCACGACAGGCAGTGGGCAGATAGCACGAAAGCCAGCGTTGTATTCGCTAACATGCCGCTTCCTAGCAAACAGTGTGACCGAAGATACGTTATCTAGAGGTCGGTCCCCTTCGTGTGGCCACAGAACACATGTGTCTAGAACACCTTTTCTTTCAAGCTCCTAAAGAGCTGGTGTAGTGAATGTTCAAATATCAAACGAACGATGCAAAATTCAGATTCGTAGTATTTATTTTCTTCACATGCATGACAGTGGAAAATGCATAAGAAATCCTCATATAATATGATGACCAAATATAGTTACATAACACTTGGTGCGAAACTTGTAAAGAAATCCTCTTAAATCCACAGAAATGTAACTCTCTCTACAGAAATAAATACAACACACACTATCCACATCACTCGTCAATAATATCCTCTCTCTCTCTCTCTCTCTCTCTCTCTTGAATAATGATCTCTCTCTCTCTCTCTCTCTCTCTCTGCCAACTCGCTGTCTCCCCTTTTATATCCTCACAGACCAAGTACTCGTGATATGAAAACATTAGTTCACGTTCGTTCACAACTCCCATTTTCCCCCAAACTCACAACAACACATCCTACCTCACCTGGGTCCCCCCCCCACACCCCCCACACGCCAAGACGGTCATACATGTCTGAGAAAACTCGTGGGAAATACAGGCAATCCCACGAGCGCTCTCTTCCCCCTCATCCACAACAGAAAACATAGGGTAAAATTGGGGAGAAATTGATTATCACTTGTAAGAGAGTATTTGATTGACTCCTTATGGTGATATGATGCCAAAAATAGGAATAATTTGTTTTCATTCCTCCCTATCGCTGCTGTATTAGTACCGGGATGGATACATTTGATTTACCCCCGTGGTTAGCCGAAATTTCCTTTAAATTTCCCGGTCTTTTTTTCAAGCCCATAAATAATATCTTGTTCAACTATTTATTTATTGCATACGGCTAGAGCGCAGTCCCCAATGTATATCATTGTTTTTCAAATAGTAGTTTAGTCCCCAAAATAGTTTAAATAAATATTAAAAACCACATTACTATTTAGTAATTTTTTTGTTAATATTTATATTACACAACCAGGTCAAGCAGTGCCGTCGCTTGACATTTCGATCCCCCTGCGATCCTATTGATTATGTTCTCACTCCTTACATTCAATTTTGATGATTAACAAAAGTTTCCACGTCACAACTTTAAGCCCCTGAAACATCCGAGGCTCCCCGCAGCGGTAGTTTTGCAGGCCCCACACGGTGGCTCTGTGTAGTTCTGCAGGCACCACACGATGGCTCTGGGTAGTTCTGCAGGCCACACATGATGGCTCTGGGGTCAATTAACACCTAAATTTTAACTAGCATCTCTTCTGTTGCTCTCCGATTAAGTGTAGAACGATGCTAAACGAAATTCGGGTATGTGCTAACATGCATTCTTGCCTTTTAAAGCTATCAAAAATTGTATGGGGACTATAAACATTTAAGGGGTGAGAATAAGCTAGGGAAAAATCATAACCTAAAGGGTGCCACAAATGGAATGAATTTATTTTATATTTGGCTGGGGCAAAAGTAGATATGTCACTGATCGTTTTTATGGTTGATTTTGGGGCTTCACACCCGAAAGTCTAAAATTCCCCCATCCAGATTTTCTGAAAAAAACATCAACTTTAAAATGCATCGCTCCATTTTGAATGCATCAATTATTTTCTAAAGCGGACCCTGCTACAGCTTGTCCTCGAGAGTCGTTGGTACCCTTAATTTCTGCTTCCCACTTCCCTCGCCTCGATCAGTATGACAGTAAAGGGTTGAATCTGATGCCAAATGATTTTTAAATCTCTTATATATATATTACGCTTCTGGTGTGACGCATGGACTGCTTCATTTCTGGCTTCTTCGTATTCAGCGTATTTAGTATTGAGAGTATATTACAAATAATTCTGTATGTTTGAAAGAAAGTATGGTTCAATAATGAGTTCAATAGCGCGCAAAATATAATTCCCGATAACTGCGCTAAATTATATATTATTATTTTACGTTTGGCACGTAATATTTTCTTTTCGGAAAATGAAATCGTCTCAATTTAAGTATGATGTAAAAATATATTCGGTTTAAAAGTGGTTGGGACATCAGAATATTTAATATAGTTCATGGGCGTCAAATAAAAAAGTGTATAGGGGGAAGGTGTGTAGCAAAACTTGGAATTCTTAAATGTGCGTTACTTGAGTTCATGTTTTTTCAAGTAACTTTAGTAGATGGGAAGTTCACGTATGATTGTCGCCAATGTTTTGCGGGCTGTATCTAGTAATCAAAATTTTGCTTATGACGGGCTCCTAAGACCTCCCATTCCGTTCAAGGGCCACCGACGCCGTCGATTTCTGACCCACTTTCCCATTTATAACGGTATAGCTGGCCCAGATCGCCAATTTTGGCGCGGATAGATTCACAGCTTATTGGTGTAGCTCAGGGTTTCCCAAACTACGGCCCGCGAGGCCATTTCACCCGGCCCGCCGACGGTACTTGAACTTGCTTGACAAAACGTATGGAACACGAGACGTTGTGATACAGTTTAAATTTCAATATCATATTTAAAATACTAGTAGATCTTCACACGCGTGGAGACCACCTGGTTGCTATGTGACATAATTTACCATTTTCAATTATTGTATCTAGATTTTCTTGTTTATTGTAGCCCTGTTTACCTTCGAGCTCCTAAAATCGTACAATATCGTCTCAAAATCGTACAATACGGTATCCTAGTAGTGAATAAATAAACATATATGACATAGGATATATAATGAATACAATAAATACTCACATGGCAGTGCCTAGTGGGATCGAGTTAAACGGGCGTCAGAAAAATTAACTACTAAAAGTAAATGACCGACGTTTATATTACAGTTCGCGGTCACTTTGTTTTGCAGACGTGTATTTGCTATAGATATTAATTTATATTTGAGTGGACGTACACATCAAAGTCTATCACTGGTAAAAATAAAGTTACTGGTGAAATTTAAGTGGTTCAAACTCGAACTCAGATCAGCATAAAACAAGATGTATTTAAATGAGAATTGATTAACAAATGCTGACATCATTAAAAAAAACCTACCAAGTAACTTGAGGAAGTTTTTTAGGAAGAGCTAGTTTAAAAAATTAAAATAATAAATATCAGTATGAATTAAGTCTATTCCCGCTTATAGATTATTGTCTGATAACTACCACAAACTGTAAATGGGTGAAAGAAGGTGAGTGTTGAAAACATACAACAACATCAAAAATCGTAGACGCCGCGGTTAAAGCTATCAGCTTTTCGGCAAGTTCAGTTGTGCGGAGAACATAAGAACTTGGAGGGAACATAGTGCTACAGATACGTGAGAAGGCTAGGAAGTTGCTGTGGTATTCTCTGTGAGCAAACATTTTCAAAAATTAAGTATGTGAAGTCGATAAATCAAACAAGAGGAATTGAGGAACATTTTAAAGCAATTCCTTTGATGGGATACAACAATTACAAACCAAACATTGTTGATATCTTGTTTGCAGCATACATGAAAGAACAACTGGAAAAGACATGTTAATATAAGTGCAAAAAGTTTTGTACATTATAACCTTCAGTGGAATCAGCTTCAAGATGTTACAATTGATGGAGGCAAAATGATGGCTATAGTGAGGAAAGGTCTGATGGGCAGATCAGGATTCAGTTAGAAGATTTACAAATTCTTGGCGCTCTGATTTTCATATACACTGCATCATACATCAGCCAGCACTCTGTAGGAAAGACTTAAATGTTTCTTGCGTACTGAAACCATTCCTTTCTGCTTTGAACTTTATTTTGGGACATGCACTTAATCACCGTCAGTTCCAGAATTTTCTTGAAGAATTTGATTCTGATTTGTGAATTGCCTTTCATAGAACAGTGAGGTGGCTCAACTGCGGTAAAATATTTTTTTCGTTTTTAAAAGCTCCGAAACGTAATAGATATTTTCTCACTGAAAAAGATAGAACTGATCCACAGCTTTTAGATCCTACTTCGCTGTCAAAGTTGTCATTCTTGTCGACACCACATCCCACGTGAATGAACTGAACTGGAAACTTCAAGGAAAGGATAACCTCGTCTATGATCGCTACAGAATCATCGAAGGGATTTGGAAAAAGCTGTCATTGAAGCACAACTAGAAGGAGAAAACTTTTCTCATTTTCCCTGCTAAAAACAGTTTTGCGCTACAACTGACGAAGATATCAACCTCAATTTTTTTTTATATATATATATATATTGAAAAAGCATTTGCTGGAGAGATTTTCAGATCTTTAGAGAATGAGAGTAACATTCATCTGTTCCAGAAACCATTTGATTATAGCCTTGATGATGTGCCGATTGCACTACATTTGGAGCTCATTGATTGGCAAGCAAATGACTTGTTGAAAGAGACGCAGACCTGATGTTGAGTTTCAGAAAATAAAGAAATTGGCCGCTGATATGGCATGAGTGTCTGGAACAACTTAGGTCTGTGAGCAAACATTTAACATTTTCAAAAATGAAGTATGTGAAGTCAACACATCGAACGAGAGTGACTGATGAACATTTGAAATTAATTCTTTTGATTGGATGCAGCATTTCCAAACCAAACATTGATGATATCTTGAAAGCCAAACGTCATTGTCACAAAACTCACGAACTCTTTAGCTGCTTAGTTGTGAGATTCGAAAGTGTGCGCACTAGGTCTGATGTAACTATCTTTTTGTGAACGTAGCTTTATTTAATAACTTTTTAAGTAAATGAATATGTTGGTGGTCTTTGTTGGTTTTGGTGGTCTTTGTTGGTGGTCTTTGTTTTGTTTTGTTTTTGTTTTTTGGGTGCACTGCACGCCACTCACTCGTGATTAAAATGGAATACTAAACTTAGTTTTTCATCCTTTTCCCCAGAGCTTTCCTTCTGCCTTGCGGAATGTTTGTACGGAATGATTGCAGGGAATCATTGTAGGGAATCATTGTAGGGAATCATTGTAGGGAATCATTGTATGGAATCATTGTAGGGAATCATTGTAGGGAATGATTATACGGCCCGCGTTTGTCATTTTGTCCGCTATCCTGCCCACCGTGAAAAGAGTTTGGTGACCCCTGGTGTAGCTAGTTTGAGTCCCCATAGATACACAGCCTATTGGTGTAGCTAGTGTTAGTGCCGATAGATACACAGCTTATTGGTATAGCTAGTGTTGGTCCCCATAGATACACAGCCTATTGGTATAGCTAGTGTTAGTGCCGCTCCGGGCGGAACAAGATTTTTTACGCGAATCCTTTTCGTAATACAAACTCTGCAGTTGTCCGAAAATGGCGCCCATCTAAATGAAGAAAGAGGCGTAGCTAGAGTGTTTTGTGTGATGGGACAATATTACTTTTTAATTCTAAACCCCATTAATTTCATCCTTTAAATATGATCAAAGACCAATTTGGCGCCCCCGCTTTTCTGGCTCGCGGCGAGATTAAATCCCCCTGCCCCCTCATTACCCAAAAATAAAATGAGGAGGGTGTTTGTTTGAAACACATCCTATTGTAACACATCCTATTGTAACACATCCTATTGTAACACATCCAATTGTAACACATCCAATTGTAACACATCCAATTGTAACACATCCTATTGTAACACATCCTATTGTAACACATACAATTGTAACACATCCTATTGTAACACATCCTATTGTAACACATCCAATTGTAACACATCCAATTGTAACACATCCTATTGTAACACATCCAATTGTAACACATCCTATTGTAACACATCCAATTGTAACACATCCTATTGTAACACATCTTATTGTAACACATCCAATTGTAACACATCCTATTGTAACACATCCTATTGTAACACATCCTATTGTAAAACATCCTATTGTAACACATCCAATTGTAACACATCCTATTGTAACACATTCTATTGTAACACATCCTAATGTAACACATCCTATTGTAACACATCCTATTGTAACACATCCTAACGTAACACATCCAATTGTAACACATCCTATTGTAACACATCATATTGTAACAGTTCATCATAATGTAACAATCCCATCCTAATGTAACAGTCCCATCCTAGAATAACAATCCCATCCTAATGAAACAATCCCATTCTAATGAAACAGTCCCATACTAGAATAACAATTCCATCCTAATGAAACAATCCCATCCTAATGAAACAATCCCATCCTAATGAAAAAGTCCCATCCTAATGTAACAGTCCCATCCTAATGTAACAATCCCATCCTACTGTAACAGTCTCATCCTAATGTAACCGTCCCATCCTATTGTAACAGTCCCATCCTATTGTAACAGTAACATCCTAGTGTAGTAGTTCCATCCCAGTGTAACAGTCCCATCCTAATGTAACAGTCCCATCCTAATGAAACAGTCCGATCCTAATGTAACAGTCCCATCCTAATGAAACAGTCCCATCCTAATGTAACAGTCCCGTCCTACTGTAACAGTCTCATCCTAATGTAACCGTCCCATCCTATTGTAACAGTTCATCATAATGTAACAATCCCATCCTAATGTAACAGTCCCATCCTAATGAAACAATCCCATCCTAATGAAACAATCCCATCCTAATGAAACAGTCCCATCCTAATGTAACAGTCCCATCCTAATGTAACAATCCCGTCCTACTGTAACAGTCTCATCCTAATGTAACCGTCCCATCCTATTGTAACAGTCCTATCCTAGTGTAGTAGTTCCATCCCAGTGCAACAGTTCCATCCTAAGGTAACAGTCCCATCCTATTGTAACAGTACCATCCTTGTATAGTAGTTCCATCCCAGTGTAACAGTCCCATCCTAATGTAACAGTCCCATCCTAATGAAACATTCCGATCCTAATGTAACAGTTCCATCATAGTATAATAGCTCAATCCTAGTGTAACAGTCCCATACTAATGTAACAGTTCCATACTAATGTAACACTCCCATCCTAATGTAACACTTCCATCCTAATGTAACAGTCCCATCCTAACGTAGCACTCCCATCCTAGTGTAGTAGTTCAATCCTAGTGTAGCAGTTCATCCTAGGGCAGCAGTTCCATCCTTTTGTAACAGTTCCATCCTTTTATAATAGTTCAATCCTAGTGTAGCAGTTCAATCCTAGTGTATCAGTTCATCCTAGTGTAGCAGTTCATCCTAGTGTAGCAGTTTATCCTAGTGTAGCAGTTCATGCTATTGTAACACTCCCATCCTAATGTAACAATTCTTTAAAACTACACTTTTGTTTACAGGCACTCATTGGTAAAGTTCGTAAAGCTCTCGTCTACCAAGATTCGTCGGTTCGTTGGACGAGTCACATTAAACCACTTTTGGAAAGGGTGGCAACATTCAGCCTACAATACCACGTGAGCGACGTGCCACCCAACGTGTCAGCTGACACACTTAAACAGGTGCAGGCCTCGATTTATTTATAGTGTCTTTTATTTATGGAATTCGCAGCATGTGAACAACTTTTAAACAGTCATAATACAACAAAACGATCAGACGGCAGGGACTTATGGGTGAACAATGCACTTGGAGTTCAGGCATGTATAGATTTGAGCATCAGCCTACTTAACTTTTGTTTATTTGATAATTTATTTTTTTTGTCAACTCATCAAGATGCCGCCACCAATCCCTTCCCCCCCCCCACCCCCCCACCCCGTCTTTTTAAGATGTCCGAATTCTTTGGAGAAGAACCGTGCGCCTTCAGACACTTTCCTGAGCTTGACGGCAGCAACGGAATCTTCGGCAATGTTCCATTGGTCATCCGGGCCTTTTTAGAGCCCTGGGCCAAGTGCGCACTGGACGCTGCCTGCATGTGTCCCGATCAACCCGAAACAGCCGGGAGCTTAGGTGATCAGTTGTTGGGTGGCCACAGAAGTCACGGGTAGGCGGATATTCCAAATATAATTTCATTTATAGAAATAAATGCAGACTTGGATTTTTTATTTATTTTTTTTTTAAAGATAAAAATGTTACATTATTATTCTTTGTTTATTTGATGTTCTTTAATTTAAAAAAAAAAAAATACATATATATTTATTTTTTTTTATTTTTTTTATTTTTTTATTTTTTTTTTTTTTTTTTTTTTTTGTAAATTAAATATTTACTCTTTCAAATCAAAAGTATTAATATTGACATTAGTCAAACTTTTCTTGTCTTCTTTCGGTAAGTGACCTGCAGCATTTGATATTTGTATTTCCTCGATCGATCAATGTTGTTTTTGTTTGTTTCGTTGGTTGTTAATTTTTCTCAATTCCCCCCCCTTTTTTCCCTCCCCCTCCCCCGGTGTGTTTAATGTTAATTAAATAATAGATTTTGTCTATGTGTTCAGGGATGTATGGGGAAACATTTCATTTGCTTAACTTCAAATGTATGAAATAAAACTGAACTGTGGGCCACAGTCTGTGGCTTTTCATTGAAAAGGGAGGTGGGGGATAAATATTTTTATCAGAATAGATATATAGGAATAGATGATTTAGAGGAATAGATAAATTTAAATAAAATTGTAGTTTCTTTTTAAAAGTGTAATGCATAAACTGGTTTTTGTGACAGCCGTGTTTGTTTTTTTTCCAATCCACAGATTTGATAGGGCGGCCTTAAAAATTGTAACTGCAAAATTATTTGATACAGCTCTGAATAGAGTGATCCCCCCTGACAACAAAGCTATTGACAATGTACGCCGAGGTCTAGCAATGCCTAATTATTTTTCCTCGGTCGTCAACAAAAGTGATGGCTAAGAAAAGGGACCATAATTTAAATCAAATATTAAACACAGCAACGTGAAAAAAAAATTCTCTGATAATATCTGCATTATGAATTCAATGTTAATGTCCATGTTATATATTAATGTTAATCTATTCATGTATTACCTGTGAATCCAGTGGCTTAGTTAGGCGGGTGCTGGGGTTGCGGACCGCACCGGGTGAAATAATTTCAGGGGGTGACACCAAATTTAAAAAGTGCATATTTACTTGGCACACACTGCTCAGTCTAACTGAATTTCATAAAAGGATAACCGAAATGAGGTGGACCTAAAATTAGATCATAAAAACACCGTTTTGACTATGATTCAAAGCCGACTGCAGTGTTCGGTAACTTTCGTGAGTAACAGGAAGCTATATTTATCTTAAATTCTGAGACATACAGCTTTCCAGTAAACTAACTACGATGTGGTTGGTCGATCGATTCTAAGTACATGTTACAGTTCTTAAATATATATACCGCCTGACTTTCAATTAACTTGGTTCTTTTCATTGTTATACTTTTAACAAGGAGAAATCCATCGTGGAAGTCGGGGGGGGGGGGGGGGTGACACCAAGAGTTTACCACAACGGGTGACACCAACTCTAGCTACGCCACTGGATGAACCACAAGTGGGTAACATGTTTGAAAATGCCACCAACTTTTAAAAGTCAGATCATTTTCTTGATAAATATTTGTGCATTTAAAGAAACGTCCCCACCAAGTGCATTAAACCATTTAAAGTGGTTATTTTTAAACTATATAGATGTATATTAACTTACACAATTTCTTAGTGTTTATTTGTATAATTAATACCATAATATAGTAAAGACTGCGCTTAAGCCGTGTGGATGATAAGAAACACTTTGAACAGGTAATGTGACGCTTGAATAACAATTCAAGACAAACAGAGCCGTAGTGAGGGCCCAGACATTTACGGTGCCCAAAGTTGTGATTGTTTTTATAGGGTAACAAATTATATAGCTGACGTTAATAATGCTAATTTTTAAGATTATATATATATATATATAATGATCTATCTCTAATGACGTTTGTGTGTACAAAGATTAGATGGCAAAAATGTAATGCCATCACCATAGCAAATACTTTATGTTAGTAATCTTAGACTTAGATGTTGGTAAAATTAAATAAGAGCGTCGAAAGTCGTCCAACGCCCTCTCCTCCTATTTTAATTTTGTTGAAAAGCTTCCAATGTATTATGTTTCATCTAGTCGTAGCCCAAATTTGCTCACTACGACTACTACTTGAAACGACCCAGTTCAAGTCCATCTCGGATTTATCTGAATTATATCTATTATCTCGGTAAAAAGGTTAACTAGTAGTTACAACCCGAGACTCCATACTACCAGTTAATTATTATTGAAACAACAAAAACGTTAGGCCTAACAATGACAAGCACCGCAGACATTTTCAATCATTTTCAAGATTATCTAAATGCAGATCATGAACTTAGAGAGGTGAATTAATTTTTATTTTAAGGAAACAATTAGGTAGACCTCATGGCCAGGCCAGTTTCGTAAGACTCGTCTTAGTCTTAGTCAGTCTTAGTTCTTAGACTACTTACTTACTATGATTAAAATAAACAAAACTACTATACCGGTACTATAAGTATAAACTATTAATAATTAACTTCAGGTGGAATGGACTAGACTAATCGTTTTGTAAAATTGTGGCTGGTTTCATCATCATTATTTTCATAACCATCCATACTCTTAAAACTAAGTAATAGACCCATGCTAAAACTAAAAGTAAGTAGGTACTTTGGTAAAAAATTCAAAAATTTTGAATAAATAAACCAATGGCATAGTTGAATAGAGCTAATTTTTTACAGAATTATAACACCAAAATCATATTTTTAGCTGTTGTAGTTTTAAAGTTATGAATTTTTAAAGTACGACTTCATTTGTCCTTTTTTAACATGGACCGCATCGCCACATTCTGTGACCCAATTCAGCTGTTCGCGTCACGAGCGAAATAACTCTCGTTTTAATTTTAATTTTATACCACTTTTATTTTCAGAACTATGCTGTAATAAAAAATAATTTTATACAATTATAATTTATCTAACTATCACTATGCATATCAGTAAATTTAATATATAATGTATTAATACAAGGCTTTTCTGTTTACCAAATCTACGGAGTCCATTATACCGGTATATGAAAATGCTATATTATATAGTTTATATAAGGCAATGCATCCCCTAAAATACTGTTTGGGATCTACTTATTTTGAACTTTCAACTTTGGCACATGACTAATTAATTAAAGCCTTGACTAACTGTATGATAGTTTTGCACACGGCAACCTTTTATGAATGAAAATGAGATAGTATTCTACGGTATAGCCATTTGCAAGTGACTGAATGGCTACCAATGCGCATGGCCATGACATTTTGCACACTGCAAATTATGATCATTTATAATATGGACGCTACCGGTTTCTTTAACCTCAAATTAAAATATAATTCTTTCAATAACATTTAAGTTCATTCTAAACCATAATTTATCAAATATTTTGATGTAAATAGTGGTAATAATTAAATATTTCCCAAGTATCGGCCATAGTTGCCCCTGGCAACGGTTGCACACTACACTACTTGATCAGTGTCACTCAGTGACTTCTTCACTTCATTACTCAGCTACCACATGACCCATATATATTCAGTATGTTTATTCAATGTTATTTATTAAGCTTTTACTGTTATTTCTAGTTGCAACTCTTAATATTTGTGTTGTAATGTTAAAACAAAAACAACATAAGTGACCTGAAACTAATCTGCGTCTTCCGCCATTAAAAAGGGGGCGTGGTCACATCCTAAACAAAATTGGGCTAGTCCACCTAGTGACAATACAGGTTACGGAGACAAGCATAACTAATGTGAGACATGACCTACCTCAATGAGAATTGGCACAAAGATACTTCAATATCTAATGCTTTTCACGATATAATATGAAAGATCAGCTCTTTTTATTTCACAAAAAATTTTGAATGCGAAGATGCCTTATACATGCTAATGATTTTCAAAATAAATGTCGATTGAAAATGCAAAATTGCTGGATTAAAATGTAGGCCAATATGTCTTCCAAAGTGAGAAGGCGGAAGCGGAACACAATTACATGTCAAAAGGACTCATTTATTAATGAATTGACACTCACATTAAAAAAATAAAAAGTTGGATTTTAATGCGCCGACGCCCATTTCCGATACAAATTTTTAAGTAGTCTCTCTTGCTTTATCGAAGTACCTAAAGTAAGAGGGGTGCAAAGGGAGCACTTGCGCCAGGACCAGCAGGGGGTTGCCAATATCGACTTTGTCTTTGGATAGGACCTTAAAAATAATATTATTAATTGTCATAATTAATTAAATGATAAACTCCCAATTACTTCACAACCACAAGTGGCACCAAAATATTATCTTTTTATTGGTCCAACCAAACTGGCTTTTTTTTTGTTTTGAGGGGCTACAGTCAACTTCAGACTTTGATCTGGGAACCAATTATCCTTGGCACAGCCCTGGTCATAGTTAAATGCGACTGCCAACTTCTTTATTTTACCTACCTGGGGCGCCACATAGATTGGTGTCACCCAGCAAGGGGTGATTACAGGTTTTTTCCGGGGGGGGGGCGCATAACCAAACTTGGTCAGCTTGTTAAGTTGTTTATTACTGGAGGCACCACAGTACATTGCAATTTAAATATATAAAAAACTGCAAAAAAAATTTTTTTTTGGGGGGGGGGGTTTATACTGCCATTATTGTTTATACTGCCCTACCCAAAAGACATCCCTGTCACCCAGTGGGTTACACTCATACTCATGTTGTCACCGACCTCAGGTTTCCTTGGAGAAGATATATTTTCAAAGGTGTCTTACTTTGAAAAAAAATTTGTTCATTTCCACAGCCATCTTGCACACAAGGATCTTGATTAAAAGTTTTGTGCCTGAAGCACCCGAGGCACCATAAAGAATACATATTATGCTTTGACATAAAAAAAATATTCATAAAAGGTTGTTAACCCCCCAGGAGTAACTACTGCTCTATATTTTAAAAAAAAAATTTAATCCCTTTGATTAAATAATATGCTATTTAAAAAATGGGGACAGTTAATTGCATAGTACAGTTATGCATATTAGCATATATTTATATCTGGATTTAGATTAGTGAATTAAGTGCATGCAATGGACTATGAACCTGGTGTTAAAAACGACTGTTAAAGAGTCACTAAGAATGTTGTCAATTTCAGTGTCTCTGATCTGTATACAGGGTACTAAGTCTAATATGCTGTCAATGACTCTAATTTATGTTTTGCTGTAGTCAAGGTTTGTGGGGGAGAATGTCTGTAAATTATAATTTGTTCAAGGCTAACTCTAGGCCTAATATCTTTTGAAAATAGACCTGAATTAAACCATAAATATCAAGGCCTATATTTTTTTTTTAAAGGATTATTGCTCTATGCCAGTAGTCGGCAAACTCATTAGTCGAAAGAGCCAAAAATCAGCAGCGCGACAATTAAAAAATTTTTGAGAGCCAAATTTCTTTTCAAGAACCATGTTTTCGGAGTAAAAATTGATTTGTTTCCGACTGGCTGAATCACACTCAAGTCATTAAAGAGCCGCAATTTGTTGACCTTTACCCTATGCCTATACCATAGACCCTTTAGCAGGAGTAGCATTTTTATTAGCAAATGCTACATAAAATATTTGAACAAAGAAATGTAAATTAATGCATTGTTGGCAGCATTATTGTTTATACTGCCATAATATTTTAGTGCCTACAAGATTTGTTTAATAACAACTTATCTGATTAACTACCAACAAATCAGATTAAAAACATTTGTACAATTAATTATTAGTAGTAAGTTATTAATTGTTAAATTAGTCATAAAACAATATGACAAATAAAAAGTAGATAAAAGTGACAACTCATTTGTCAATTTTGAATTTCCAAAATATTTAAAGCCTTTCACTTGTGGGTTTCAATATATTGTACCTGGTATCCAAATGGATAAGAAAAATGCACCAAAGAACACAGAAATGTAATAATATTTACACTTCCAATTACTTATATGCCTTTAGTAATCCTTTCGCTCATTGCCATGGTAAACAAGTTTTACAGTTTTGTAACTTGCTTGGAAATTAAATCAAAATGAATTAACAGCTCATTTTTTTAAACCTTCTGTTGATAGCATGTGGTTTGAAAATAAACATCTTGTTGATAAATTAAAATCTTGAATATAAACGGGAAAAGCATACTATAAATATTTGACTTGTTTTACTACGACTCAAAAATTGGCAATGCCAGCAGCTCGTGTCTATAACTAAAAAAGCGCTTTGACGCTCCCAGCAACTCATGGTAGTTAACTAGTTAAATTATGATCAGAATCAAATTTCCACATAAAAAGGGGTAGTCAACTCATCAGTTGACCGCAACTTAGATGAAATGATTTGAAGATGTATCTGAAAATCTAAATCATAAATGACTAGGGGTCCGTGCAAAGAGTCAGAAAGCCATAGATCAATGCAAATGGAAGTGTTTGGCGATAAATAGCCCAATAATCCTTTGATTTTAGTGCCATTTATAATTAGAACCACTGATGTGATTAGAAAAATATAATTGTAAAAAACTCCTCATACTTATGCAAATGTTTTTTACATTTTTAAAAGGATATTCGATCTGTTGTCAGAGATCTAGAACAAACTGCCAGAGAAATTCAGACAGCTTTACAAGCCATACATCAACCGTCCCAGTGTGCCAATTGTGAGTTTTCTCTTGGATAATTTAATTTGTCTCATATTTCATTGCTTTTTTAACTAGACTATGACAAAGCTTTGAATTTTCTTCTTATGCCTTTTTACCCCGTCTGGGGCATAGGCCGTCCACAAGAATTTTCCATTCATTAAGGTCCTGTGCTTTCCTTTCCAGTTTCTTCCAGGAGTATCCCATATTTTGCATGTCTGCCTCTAGCTCACGTCTCCACGTATTCTTTGGCCTTCCTCTCTTTCTTTTTCTCTCTGGATTTCATGTTAGGGATTGTCTTATGGTACTATCTAGGGTTTTCGGAGAGTTTGTCCAATCAACCTCCAGCTTTTCTTTATGATGTCTTCATCAATGGGCACCTCGTAAATCATTTCTAGTAGATCTTTGTTTTGGCCATTTGATGTTCAGGATCTTTCTAAAGCATGTGTTTGCAGCTTTAACTCCTTCGATTCCCATATTTTCTTTAATAGCATGAATGCTGATCTAGCTTTTCCAATTCTAGCCCTTACATCCGCCTCGGATCCGCCATTTATATCGATGGTGCTGCCTAAGTTTGTGAAGGACTCCACTTCTTCCAGTGCCTTTCCTGCCAGAGAGCTATGCTCTTAGTTGGCTGAGTTTACCTTCATGATCTTCGTCTTGCTATTATTTATATTGAGTCCGAGCTGTGCTGAAATGGTGGCTACGTCTTTTCCTGCATTTGTTGCTGGTTGTCGGACAGAAGTGCAATATCGTCTGCAAAGACTAGGTCATTCAGTTGTTCTCAGAGTGTCCACTGTATCCCCTTCCTCTTTTTGTTTGAAATACCATACTTAATGTTAATTCCTTTCTTATCTGAACCAGATCAGAGGTAAAAGATAACTATAAAAGCAGTGGTTATTTTGCGGAAAATGAATTGGTGTTAATGTATAGTCTACTTTTCCGTTAATTTAACTGAGAGAAAAGACTTAAGGTTTAATTACTATGTTCTAAGTCTTACTTTAAGTGCATTGAAAAAACAATCATCATATTATTTTAAAAATTAAAATGTTTCTGAGACTGTGCATTTCAAAATGGTGCATGTTTATGATGACACCATATATTTTGAGATTTAGTTTTATCTTGAACAGATTTTACCCTTTTTTGACTTGCCTGTTTCTTCCTCTTAATTAACCAGCTGCTTTTTAATGGCATCATATTAAGCTTCAAATAATTATTTCTGTTTCAGTCATAGTTTTATGTGAGAATGCCATGTCAATGTTTGGGAAAGCTCAAGAACAGTATAAATTGCTTGCTGGAAAGATTCCAGAAAATCAGTATTATAGGTAGGTTATCTTACTGAAGCAGTTTTCAGCCTTTCTTCAACTTTCAAATCAGTAAACCTTTTATTGAATCTCGCCACAAACCAATCAAGAATTTAGTTTTACTGTTTTGGTGAGGAGCATTGTTTTAGCAAACTATTATTATTTTTATTATAGTTTATTTATTATAGAATTATAGGGACGTTTTTTAGGTTTTATCAAACTTTTATGATAACATGCCATTTTACATCAGTTTTGATTGCTTTAAGTGACCCTCTAAGTTTAATCTTTGCGAGACACCTATGTTTAATCATGTTTCTATAATTTTCTTCTTAGATTTAATGATCATTGGAAATTTGTCACACAGCGTTTTGTGTACTTATCGGCCCTTGTTGTCTACTTGAAAGAAGAGCGACTTATATCCAGGGAAGAAGTAACAAAGTTTTTAGGAGGTAAATGTTTCAAATGTTATAATGCGGATTATTAGTCTTTTTAAACTGGTTGTAATTAGTTTTGATTAGTTCATAATTTTAGATTATCACTTCGTTATAGCAACAAGAATGGGACAGAGCACTAGTTTGCTTTTTATTGTAGCTTCTCAAGAGTGAAAAATATGATTGGTAAGGTCTTTAATTTAGTCAACACAGCTGACCTTCTAATTAAAAGCATCTAAGAAAAACTATTGATCAGACCACCCCTTGATATTAAGATTTGTTACTTGTATTTCGCATGAGTCAAAAATAAATTTTTACATGAACTAAACATTGTATTCATAATAAAAGCAAATAATTTTAGTGCAGAAATAAAGATAAAGTCATTATAAATGGTCTGTTTTTTTAAGAAACTTTTAAAATTATTTCAGTTCAAGTCAAGAGAGAAGATGGATTCCATCTGGATCTGGATGATTATCTTATGGGAATATTAAACCTTACTAATGAATTGGCAAGTTTCTTAGCTTAAATACCATTTACTTTTATCTCAATTTAACACTCAAGTGTTTATGATTGTTCTCTACTGAACTATTTTTAAAAAATGAATATAATCTACTTTGTTGTTTTTATTGATCATCACATATATTTCTTGTTTGTTATATTTCACCAATTGTCTAATGAAGATTAACTTTTGTTATTCCATTTAGTCACGCTTGGCCATGAATGCAGTCACAGCTGGTGATTATTCTCGTCCACTGAGAATCTCTCAATTCATCGGAGAACTAGATTCAGGCTTTAGGTAAAGGGAATGTTTTGTCCCAGTATGAGGCTTACATTTTTCTCATCAAAATCAACCTGTAGCTATAAACATGTTCTTATTGCAGCAGGCCTTTAACAAGGACTTGAATTTTCTCTGTTCATGCTTGTAAAACCTCAGGCGGACTCCAAAGAGAAATATGAACTAATGTGCTCAGACAAACATTGGTGGCATTCACATCACCCATTGATCTCTTAAGAAAATTTATTTGTCCAAACTTGTTCAGTCTTCTGGAAAGTTGATAAACAAAATTTGATATTTGACATCTCTTGTTGCTTGTTCACATCTGCCATCTCAAAACATCTTGATTATAGGTACAAGTACCCGGTACTTGGAATTATCATTTAATTATGGATTGCAGCATAAGAAATCATTGAATTAATAAAGTAAATTGTATTATCCTTCCTTGTTTTTTTTTCAGAGTAGTCATTTTTATCCATTCAACTTTAACTTACAGTCCATTATGATAATGTCAGTTTTCTAGTTCTGTTTTAAATTTTTTTTCTAGGTTACTGAATTTAAAAAATGATGCCTTGAGGAAGCGGTTTGATGGCTTGAAGTACGATGTCAAGAAATGTGAAGAAGTTGTTTACGATTTGACAATTCGTGGCCTTGTCAACAAGGAGGGAAAAGGTGAATGAGACCAGCTGTCACATAGTCATTGTAAAAGTTAAAACAAGCAAAAGGCAGCAGTTTATGAGAAAAGGTTTTGTGTGATGGATGGTTAAGTATAAATTAGAGTAATTATGTCAGGTACTTCTACAGTGGCATCTCACGACAAGTCTCTGAATGCAGAACTTGCTTTGAAAAAAGTGAAGAGTTTTTATAACTCTTGTATCAACCAAATTCATTCTATTGAATGTTTCCACCATCAGATGGGTAGAATTATCCTTTAAGAAAATATTTCAGAGCATGTCTGGGCTAATTTTAACTAATTTATAAATCTTGGAAAGATGCTACATAAAAGGCTTCATTGTTGCATGTCTCATGTCTTGACCAAATGGGAATGGGACATAATTGATCTGATTGATCTAATTGATCTGATTGATCTAATAAAATTCAAGGTAAACTTCTTCTCACCGTTTTTACCACAGCCACATTTGTTTATCAAGAGATGATAAGGAATAGTGTACAGTTGTCATATTTGTGGCTGTACTTGCATAAACTGTGAAACCAATGTTTTTTTTTTTCCTTCTTAGTTTGATGTTAAATTGTTGACTTAAATAAATGTCTGTCATTTAATTTTTTAATCACCTTACTATGTTTAAATTAATGGATTCTGGAGTTGACTGTTAGGGATAGGTTCTCACCATGAGTTACCTAAAGGAGGCTCATTACACTGGTTGTGCGCCATTCTTTGGAAAAGAACTTCATATCATGTTATAATCATATGCCCTTACCTTGCAACTGACTTCATAAAGGGTTTTGGAAAGTTGAAGTATAATTCTAATTATTCTAGTCTTAGCATAAAATGATGTTCCTCAATGGTCCTAACCACTAAACTGTCTCAGTTACATTGTCACATTTTTCATTTTTACCAACTGGCATCTAATTGGTTACTTTTTAATGGGCTTTATCCCCCTCCAATTTATATAGCAATAAAATAATTTCTGTAAATTTATCCCAACTATAATCAAATAGAATGTCATTAAAAATAGGCTCCAATTTCAATGTTCTGTTTTCCTTGTTAAAAGATATGTGGTGATTTTTGTTTTTCATTCTGTTCTCGCTAGCTACCAGCAATACAAGATGCTAGAAAAATGATAATGAACAAATAATAACAAAAGAAAATAGCTTTTTAATTTAAAAAAATTAATGTTAATATAAATTTATTCTAAACACAACGCCATCCACCTTTAACCTGAAAAATATGTAAAAATATTTTCTTTCCTGTCAGTTAGCTGAAGTTCTATAAAAAAAAAAAAGCCTAGAAATTAGAATGAACAAAATAGGCAGCCTGTCCTTGCAAGTCTGTGTCTAGTCATCAAGAGTTTTATCTAAATGGCTGATGGAATTCAGAAGAATTAGAATCATACAGGTCCATTTGTTTTTTAATGAGTTCTTTCCATTTACCTAATTTTTGAATAATTAATACTTGACTTTGACATAAATGATTGTATACTTATATATATGTGTTAATTTTAAAGATTTTAAACAATTACATTGCATTATTTGTTTAATGTGTTCTAGTTAATATTGTTTAATGTCTATTTTGGATTGCATTTTTTTTGTTAATTAAAGCTGTTGTTCTGTTTGACTTGTCTTCATTTTTTGTAAGAAGGCTTCTTGTGAAATGTGTGTAAAGGAAAGTATTGAATCAGTGTCTTTGGTGCTGAGTGTAAAGGAAAGTATTGAATCAGTGTCTTTGGTGCTGGTGCTAATGTACATTACAATTAAAAGTATGTTCCTGGCCATGCATTTTGTGAACTTAACAAAAAAAATTAAAAGTTAATAAATGATATTATCTCATGTAAATTGTATTGTTAACTGCAAACCCAGAGGGGGCAACAATAACCTTATCGACACTGCCAGCTTTAGGTGTAGGTGATATGGCCAGCTGTCTAGCGGGGCAACAATAAACCCTATTGATGGTGCCAGCTTTAGGTTATGTGTAGGTGATATGGCCAGCTGCCTAGCGGGGCAACAATAACCCTATTGACGGTGCCAGCTTTAGGTTAGGTGTAGGTGATATAGCCAGCTGCATAGCGGGACAACAATAACCCTATTGACGGTGCCAGCTTTAGGTTAGATGTAGGTGATATGGCTGGCGCCTGGGGCTGCATTTTTTTTCAAGGGATGGCAAATTCAAGCAAAATATTATAATATGAAATGTTATTAGAGTTTATTTTATAAACCAGAACTTGTATACCACAATTTCTTCAGTTAATGATCGATCAATACATGTATCATATCACAGGTGTTTTTTTTTTTACATTAAAGCTTAGAGAAATGTGATAGTCATCACTATAATACAGATCCAGTGCAATGTTGAAGAATGTGTTCATTCTCCTTGACTGTTCTTTGCATAGAAAGTATTGTCGTATGTTTTGGTAGATAAGTGAAATTTGATTTTTAAAAAGAAGTCTTCAAAGCATGCTATGGACCTTCAATTATCTTTAGTCTTTAGCATTCTGAAAATGAAGAATCATTACATTAATACAACAGCACCGTGTGCTGAGCTAATGAAGAATCAGAGGACATTAATACAACAGAACCGTGTGCTGAGCTATTTACTTTATAAAGAAGATAAAAAAAAAATTAACCAGTGGTATGTTTGTTAGATAATCTATGTCGAAAGGGCTTGGCAGCTCTTTTTCCGTTGTGTAAGTGGCAATGTGAATTTTGCTAGCTCTCACATAACATTTGTGAGCTCTGAGAGAAACCTTTTTTTGTAGCTTAAATGCCTAAAAACATTTCTTCAACGATGATTCCAGAAGAGTTGAATATGGCCGACATAATTCAAGATTTTGCTTCAAGAAAAGCATATTATTGTTGAAAACATTAGGTTAATCAATAGATAATTTTAAAACCTTTATATATTTTTTTTTATGGTTTCGACAGCCTATTTATATGTAAGTACTTTGATCTTCAACTAATTTCAAATTCAATTTTTTTTTTTTTTTAAATTTTAACGCTATTACAAACTTGCCAATTTGAGTTATGTAAAGTTAGGCTACTTATAAATTATAATAAAATATTAATTTATTTTCATCATTCGGATGACTCTTCAACGTTTATAATTAAGGGGCGGCATTTTTTGTTCTTGCTTATTATAGCTCAAAACTTTCTAAGGCATGTACTATACTACCTATAGACCTTCTAAGGCAGCCACTACCTATAGACCAACTGAAACAGTGTCACTAATTTAAATGGTTTGGCTGTTTGTTTCTCTACTGCAATGGCACCACAAATACACAAATTTGTTAGGAGGAAAAGATGGCATCGGCTTAACTTAATTAATATTTGATGAGGACGCCCACTGAAGGATGATTGTGACTAACATAAGGTCTATTTATGTCACAAAACAGAGTATTATCCCAGACTACCATTCATTTGTGACTTACTATATTTGATTATGAAACTACTTTTACATCAATATAAAGGTCAATAATTGTCATATAGTTCCTGCAAAGTTATCTCCATAGTTCCTGCAAAGTTATCTCCCGTGTGGCTACATTCCATTCAATAGAATAATATGACACATAGGTCCAACTGAAAAAAGCAGTGTAGTCAATAAATAAATATTTAGAAATTTTTGATCTTTTATGAGGAATTTTCAAACTTTATTATCAATTTTTCTCAAAACCTGACAATACTGGTTTTTCCTTTGAGCCTTTCATGTGCAATCTGTATTTAAATTATTTTTCTTTAAAAAAGCATGCCTCTTAAAGTAAGGATATGTGTTAATTATAAATTGTATGATGGCATTTGGCTGTAAAAGTATAGTTAAATTTTGCATAGTTTTAAATGTACTCGATTCGATGTTTGATGAGCAAGATAGAATAAAGACTTTAAAAAATTGATACTTTTTTTTTTACAAAAATGTAGAATTTAAAGGGATCATACAAATAGTACAAGCTTTATAAATTATTACTAAGTCGAATGCGTTTGTGTTTTATTTAAATTATTAAATGTGCTATTTTGTGACACATGTTCCTGAACAACATAGGTTTTTTAACAAATTCTTAGAGGAAGACTTAGCCTAATTTTTAAAATCCCAACTGCTTTTCCCTTTTTAATATTAGAATAATAAACAAACTGCCACTTTCATTTGCTTTGATCTTCAACTAATATCAAATTCAATTTTTTTTTTTTTTTTTAATTTTAACGCTATTACAAACTTGCCAATTTGAGTTATGTAAAGTTAGGCTACTTATAAATTATAATAAAATATTAATTTCAAAGTATTTTTCTTTTAATTTTTATTTTAAATTTCAGATGAAAAAAAACAACTTTTTTGTGAACTTGCATTTCAATTATCATGACATTTCTTTTAAGTTGTACTAGTTTCAGAAAACGTTCTTCTGAATTAGGTTTTAAAATATATAAAATATTTATTGAGGAGGCAATTTGTAATTTATCTGAAAAAAGTTATAGCACTTTGAAATTTCAAATAAAGATTACAATCAATTGGTAGATTTATAATTATTTTTATTCGCACACACACACACACACACACATATATATATATATATAATAAATTAATAAACGTCATATATATATATGTTATATGACGTTTATTTTTTTGTAAACATCTCATGTCTTCTTAACCAAATTATGCCATGCATATTCATGTAGCCTGAGAGAAATACTGAATTCAGGTATACTCCAAAATGCACCTTTTGGTTTTTAAATTATCCAAACTTTTCTGGGGAGAGGCTCCCAAGACACACACACACCCCCCTCCCCCGTTTTTTTTTTTACTCAAGAGCCAACTTTACCCTCAATTTCTGTCCTTCTTGAACAAATGACAGTACAGCTGGTCATCATTTTTTTTTTGCTGATGTATACACTACCTAGTGAAGTAGCTAGTGGTAGTGCTACCCTAGTCTTCGCAAGAGGGGGCCATTAATATAGGACAGTTTACCAAGCCATCAAAAAAGGTATGAGAAGGGCAAAGAAGAACTGGATTTAAGAGCAATGCTACGACATTGAAAACTGCTGAAGAAAAACAATAGCAGAAAGACATACCAGTTGGTTAAAGAACTAACTACTGCAAAGCAAGGGCGTAGTACTACCATACAAGACAAAAATGGTAAATGTTTGACCGAGGAAAAGGATATCCTAAAAAGATGGACTGAATACTGCTCTGAGCTGTATGATGAAAATATAAAGATAGAACCATGGATCCTTAATGTCCTTCCAGCAACGGACAATGAAAACTACCCTATTCTCCACATAGAAGTGGAAGCAGCAGTCCATGCACTCCAAATAGGAAAGGCCGCAGGAATGGATAATATCCCGGCCGAGTTGGTGAAACAAGAAAGATAAGCAATGATAAATGCCCTAATCAATATTTGTAACAAAATATGGCTGACAGGGGAATGGACCAAATCGCTCATTATCGCCCTCCCCAAGAAAGGTAACCTACAGCAATGCCAAAACTATTGCACCATTAGCCTAACAACCCACCCAAGCAAGGTCATACTAAAGGTCATATTGAACCGACTAAAACCATATGCCGACAAAATCATTACTGAAGAACAGGTGGGCTTCATGCAAGGACGTGGCACTACTGAGCAGATCCTAAACCCCCGAATACTATGTGAGAAATATGCTCAACAGCAACAAAACCTATACCACGTCTTTTTTGGATTTCAAGAAGGCATTCGATAGGGTTTTGCGTGCTGCTTTATGGGCCACCATGAGGCACTACAGCATCAACACAAACCTAACCAGAATGATATGCAGCCTCTATGATAAGGCCACCAGTGCAATCGACTTCAACAATAACATCGGAGAATCGTTCAAGGCCACAGTTGGAGTACGACAAGGCTGCTTGCTCTCCCCCACCCTGTTCAACATCTTGGAGAGAATTATGACAATTGCACTGGAAGTGCATGTATGGGGCAGTCAGCATTGGTGGCAGAACAATCACCAACCCACGTTTTGCTGATGACATAGATGTACAGGCTGGAAGCGAAGAAGAGCTAGCCAACCCAGTAAAGCGTCTCGACAAGACTTCATCGTCCTTTGGCATGCAAATCAGTGCAGAAAATACAAAATTGATGACAAATAACACTAATGGCATCACCACGGAAATTAAGGTCGGGGAGGAAAGATTAGAGACAATAGGCAGCGTCAAGTACCTAGGAGGAAGGCTCCAAACCCGAATGGATGGCCAGGATATCCCAGACCACAACAGCACTAAAGAGGCTTAAGAAAAGTTTAAGAAAATATGGAATGGCAAAAATATAGCCCCCAGCATCAAATACAGGCTGATACGCTTATTAGTGCTCTCCATTTTCGTGTACGTCTGTGAGCCCTGGACATTAACAGCAGAACTTGAAAGAAAAATAAAGACGATGGAGATGAGATGTTTCAGAAACATTCTTGGAATCTGCTACAGAGACCATATCTCTAACGAAAAAGTGAAAGGGAGGATTCGTCAAGCAATTGGGCACTATGATGACCTCGTGGTGACAGTAAAAAAAGCGCAACCTGGAATAGTATGGCCACGTGACCAGAAAACAAGGGCTCGTCAAAGACATCACGCAGAGTACTACTAGAGGAGAGAGAAGAAGAGGAAGACAAAGAAAAAGATGGGAAGATAACATCAAAAAGTGGACAGGACTAAAATTAGGCGATGCTGCGTAGTGCAGAAAACAGAGAGGAATGGAGAATGATAGTTTTCATGTCATCTGTTTCGGCCGGACGGTCCAAGGACTAAGGGACATGATGATTAGTCTTCGCAAGACTTATGTCGCGCTCGAATCAACAATACAAACTTGTCATAAAATCCTGCCCCTCCATATAAAGAAAAAAAGACATCTGGCTAGCCACCCAACCAGTGTTTCTTTCAGGCATACCTCCGGGGGGCAGTGCCCCCCCCCCCCCGAGCAAGTCAAGTGCCCCCCTGGGGGAAAATGTGTAAGAAAAACAAATAATAATTTTTAAAAAATACTCTAAATTTAATTTTTATAAAAAATTTTTAAGTTATTGAAATGTGTGCCTTTAATCGATTACAATTATTGGAACAAATAAAATATCGCTTTGTTCGATATATATTGATGATCCATAGCGTTCAGGTTAATCTTGTTACAGGCTCTCAAAAATCGATTATAAATATGGTAAAGTTTTGAAAATTGGCTGCTCCTGATCATAAGCTAAAATCTTACTTTTTCTGATTCGCAGATATCGGTATCTTTTATTTAATTGCATTTTGCAGCTGCAAAAGTTGAAAGACTTTTTAATAACCCTGTATTAAACTACCTTTTCATCGATATAAATGTCTGTAAATTAAATATAGTTCTTGCTAAGAAATAAACATGTACAATCTGTTTTCAAATTATATTGTATATTAGCATCATGCTTTAAAAAATCATTTTTAGCAAACATTTTAATGTAGTAGATTCCATAGATGTATGCTGACATAGATAAAATGAAAATTTAAAAATAATAATAATAATAATTTTAAAACAAAAAATTAGGAATTTACCGGTTACATACAAATAGTGGACATTTCATCAATAATTATTAAATCGAGTGCGTTTCTAATTTTTTAACACAGTTTCGAGAACAGAGTAAAATTAAAAAAATTTAAAATAGTCTTTATTTATTAAATCCCCAGTGATTTTTCTCTGTTAATATGATTATAATAAACAATCTTCCCCAGCTGTTTGAACTATTTAAAAAATATATTTTAAGATGATAATCCAGTAGAAATAATATAATATATATTTAAACAACGAATAAAAAAAAATCGAGTATTTTGATTATCTTGTAAATGCCATTTTTGGTTGTAATTAAAAAAAAATTATATGGAATTGGTAAAAAAATTGTTTTCAAGTATAATATCGAAGAGGCAAGTTGTAATGATCTGAAGCAAATTATAGTAGTCTAAATTTCTTAATTAACATTTCAATCAACTGAATATTGAGAATTGAAACTTTAATAATTTTTACGAAAAAAATCACACAGTAATAAATATATGAGTCTTTTGTAAACAGTTCTTGACTTCTGAACAATTATGTCGGTTACATATGATTTATAAATAAATACCAATTTTGAAAACCCATAAAGATATAGTCTTTAGCCTTTTGTACAGAAAAGCTTTTTTTCTTTTTGACTTTGGTGAAACTTGGAAATATTTAGAAATAAACGTATGTTTTTGGTTTTTCTTTTTCGTTCAAAATGTAAAACTATTTTAGCATTTCTTTTTTGGGGTGGATACCTTTTTTGGAAGGAATTCATTTTTCTTAATTTTAAAAATATTTTATAGTAAATTCATTATTTTTATGTAGTTGATCCCAAAAATATTTTAAAATAATAACTTTAAAAATACATTACTTTTCAATTTTTAAAAAAAATGTTCGCATACCACACTTAGTCAAGCAGAGCTGAGAGACGTCGCTTGACTTTTTATGGCACCCGTGCTACTTTTCGGTTTTTTCCTTCCCTACCTAGCAGTAAAAGTTGATAATTTAATGTAATTACAGCCCAACTTTAAGCCCCAAAATATACGAGGCCCCATGCAGCTATGTGGATTGCAGACCTCACAGGATGGCTCTTAGGTCAAATGACACATAAAATCTTAACTAGCATCTCTCCCGTTGCTCTACAGTTAAGTGTTTAATGATGCGAAACTAAATTTAACTATGGTATGTAAAAAAGAAATGCATTCTTGCATTTTGAATTTATCAAAAAATTTCCGGGGCCTATAAAGTTTTAAGGGGCGAGTCTAAGCTAAGGAGTATCTCTCGATAAAAAACATACCCTAAGGGCTCCCAACTGGACTGAATTTATTTAATATTGTGCTGGTTGAAGAGTTAGTGATGTCCTGTTATTATCGTTATTTCTAGCGCTTCCCACCCAAATGTCTGAAATGTTTACATCAGTGGCGCTTCATCCCATTTAGGGCCCTGGCCTGCTCCACCACATTCTTCCATTGGGATCGATCCATCACTTTACACCTCCATGTGCGAACCCCAACCTTTGTAAGCCCTTCTCTACATCGTCAATCCATCTCAGTCTTGGTCGACCGGTGAGCCGTCTGCCCCTAGGTTTCTGCCTGTAGATCGTTTTTGTTGCTCCAGAATCCTGCATCCTTTCAATGTGTCCTGCCTAGGGCAGTCTGCCTTTTTTTATATTGTTGTGACTATGGATGGGTATTTGTACAATTGATATAGCTCTTAGTTTGTACGGATTCCCAAAACAAAATTGTCTATCATTGGGTCATATATTTAGCAGGATCTCTGCTTTTCCGGTAGGAACCAAGTCTCACTACTGGTCTTGTGATAGTGGTGTATACTTCCGTCTTTGTTCCCTTGGCGAGATTTTTGCTTTGAAGTAGCTTTTGTAAATTGAAATAAGAACTGTTGCATGCTGTTATTCTTTCTTGCACCTCCGATTGTATTTCCTCTTGCTTATTTATAGTCATCCCTAGATATTTGAAAGTAGCTACCCTCTCAAAGGCGTAGATGTTCATATTGATGAAATCATCAGTGCGTATTTCCTGACATTATCATAAATATTGCCTTCGCTTTATTTACATCAAGACCAGCTTTGACCGTCACATTTTCAAGTTCCCTGAAAGTTTTAATTATATCATCAATGCTGTTTCTACCAAGGAGCGCTATATCGTCTGTGTAGGCCAGGTATTGCAGTGGCTGGCTTTATAAAGTTCCTTATGGTTGTTCTGTACCACCTCTCAGGTGCTCACACGTATGTTTCTAATGCTGTTTTCTAAAGTGATGTTGAAAATGATACACGGATTTCTTTTTCTGAGGCCCAGATTGATTGGGAACTCCCTCAAGTACTCCCTCTGTACTTTGATTCTACTTTTGTAGTTATCCATCGTCATATGTATATATGAGTCGGGTAAGTTTGTTAAGGACTCCAAGTTCCAGCACAGCATTGTTCATGTATTTCCTGTCTATGCTATCATAACATGATTTGTAGTCCACATATAGTTGGTGTATGTTGATGTATTTTTAGCATTTTTCTACGAGACATCTAACAGTAAATATATGAACGTTTGAAATGCCCCTTCAAACATTGTCTTAAAGATACATTGAAACCAGTGCATGATACACTCACTAGGTTACTCTTGTTACCAGTGAAATATCCGCATCAACACCAGGCACAGAAACATTGCAAATCCCATCTACATTCATAGGAGCCATAATGATCAATAAATTGATCGTGGGCCCTTAATGGACAGAAAAAGAAGAAGAAAAATTTGCACCACAATGCATCACTGCATTTTGAATTTATTATTTTTAAATTAAGGTGACCCCTGCCCTCACTTTTGCTCAAACTCTTCGGATTCCTCAATTTCTGCTACCCCCCCCCCCTCTTTTTTTTCCTTGACGTCGATCAATGTGACTACAGGGTTGAATCTAATCTTGTGTCAAATGATTTTCTTCGGCACACCACAACCAGAATGAATTTAGTTTGTGTCTGGCACTGGTCGCCAAATGCCTCCCCCGACGCTTGAAAAATTATTTCCCCCGATCAAATGAAAGTCTTATCAAAACATTCGAATCATGTATACTCCAAAATGCACATTTTGATTGTTAAACAATCACACATTTTCTGCTGCCCTACTTCCCGATAAAAATTACTTGCCATGACAGCCAAATTTGGTGCTGATATATACACTGCCCAGCGGCGTGCCTAGTGTTAGCGCCACCCTAGGTGGGTTAACTTTTTTGCCACGCTACCTTTCTCGATAGAAACTCAGCAGATGTCCGAAAATCCCGCCGCTCTATCTAAAGAAAAAATGACACCTGGGAAGACCAAATGTTCGCCCCCCCCCCCCACTTCTACGTCACTGATGTGAGTCTTTGATGACAGGGGACAAGATTAATTTTTCCACCCCCCCTCCCCCCTAAACTCTGAAACCTATTATTTTCATCTATTAACACTATAGCCCATTAGATGTCCCCGCTAGTCTGGCGCCCGGGGACATATGTCCCATCTGCCACCCCTTAGCTACGCCTCTGGCCATTGAAAAACTGGCACTGCCCCCCCCCCCCCAACGTCAAAATCAAAAGTGCCCCCTCGGGGAAAAATTTCTGAAAGAAACACTGCACCCAACCCGCCTCACTTGCAGCGGCGTAGCTAGTGTTTGGCACCAGGGGACAAAGATTCATTTTCACGCCCCCCCCCCCCCCCCATTCAACTCTGAAAACCATTATTTTCATGCATTCTATACCATCACAACCCATTTTGGCGTCCCCGCTAGTATGGTGCATGGGGGTATCTGTCTACTTTTCCCCTTAGCTACGCCTCTGGTCCCTGTCACTGCCCGCCCCCCTTTCCGAAAATCTGAAATGCCCCTGCCCCTACGGGGTAAATTGTCTGAAAGAAACACTACTTGTGATTGAGCGACCCATTAAAAAACAAAATCATAGTCGCACTGAGCTTTTATATAGTAGATAGGCCCTAATCGTTTGGTCACGGTGCTCCTATATGCTTGTCACGAATTAAGTTCGTGTGAGTGCGTTGTCTAGGGGTTATGATACTTTAATACACTGAACTGTATACAAACACTGGACACAAGAGTTCTTTTCAGTTATTAGTTCTAAACTTTTATTTCACTACTACCGTATCTAATCTAATAAGTTCTCACTTTAGTAATGTGGGTTCTGCTAACAAACTTAGCCAAAGAACCACACACACTACATGGATCACAACACTACTATCTAATAGCACCAACTAACAATAACACTAACACTGGCCCACTGATCTGGTCAGCGCCCTACCTGCTTGCTCTACCGACCAACTGACCCCTACTTACTACCGACTACCCTACCGTACTCCCCCCTTTGCCTTTCGTATCCCTACGCCTATAGTCCGATACGCATCAAGCACAACACAGACGCTCAGGGATTCTTACACCTTGACATAGCTCAATCACAAAAATATATGACACATTAAGTGCAATAATCTTTAGTTTTTGTTACCATGACTATGGCAAGTTTTGTTTCGTCATCTATCGTCATTAAGTTACAATTTTGTAACCAAGCGACGCTATGCTATTGGGTTCCGGAACTATGCCCAAACTCAATATGCACATGCGCACTATGTACTCTTGAGACGAATTCCACCAGTAGTTCCGTTCAGCGAAATTCGGTGTTGTTGATATTCTACATTATGGTTTCTTGAAGTTGTCTTATTACGGACTTTAAACCTCCTCTTTTTCAAATTATTTACTATCGTGTGTTAAAATAATCATGGATCCCAAAATAGCTAAGAAAACTCAAGATACATTAGGGAAAATTATAAAGAAACCACCCTTGACAGAAAAACTGCTTGGTAAACCACCCTTTCGTTTTCTTCATGATATCACGACATCAGTGAGTATTTTTCTTAGTATTCTACGACTACCTCAATACTCAATATGCTGGATCTGACTCATCAAAATGTCTTGAATCGAATATAGGCATATATGAAAAGGCTAATGCGAAGAGATAGCATCCACGGCTAATGCGAAGAGATAGCACAGTGACTTTAGGGTTCAGGTTAGAGCTAGGGAAGCGTTATCCGCACAGCTCTGCGAATAATGCCGAGCGTTATCGGCAGACCGAAATCTTCGAATAATGCAGGGCGTTATCGGCAGACTGAAATTTTTGACAATTAGGATCATATTCCAAGTGCCGGGGGGGGGGGTGTAAGTGTGATTTCATTGAATGAATGTTTTGACAAAAAATAATGTCCGGCACTACTAGCAAAACCACGGTCGTTGGCCTGCGTACACCGCTGCTGTAAAAGCAGCAAATCCTTGGTCTTTTTTGCCAGTCTTTAACTCTATGCGGTACTTGTAATTTTAAATTTAAACTCTTGTTTAAACTGAAAACTATTTATTTAAAAATTATTAATACCTGCAAGATTAAACAAAAGTAGAACTGATATTTTCATTGTGCGCAGGGCTGGAGTCCTGCATGAACGCAAGGGAACGACGTTCCTGTAAAACTTTAATAGTAATATTTTTTTTTAATTTGATAATATACATTTTATTTATTTTGAGGGTTGGGAGGAAGATATTTGGGTAAGTTCCACACTTTTGTAAAGGGCGAGCATTTCTTAGTATTTAATTGGTCGTATATCTGGCTTCTTAGTAAGTGAAATGCATTTTATATCATAATCATAACCTGTGGCGTACCCCCACAAATGTTATTGATTGCACAGATTTTTAGGTTAAAATTGGCTTTAATTTTTTAATAGATGTATTTGAGTGTAAAAAATGCAAGATAATGATTAAATGTATGTTCTTTCTGCCGAACCCACCTTCCCTCCGACAACTGTTATACGCAGCAGTATGTAAAATATCCAAAATCAACAACCTCCTCCTCCTTCCATAGTGCGTAAATGGAGGGAACTATGCCTAAATATCATACTTTCTATTTGTTTTCTCATTTCTTATTATTTTCAAATTCAACATATAGGCTACTTAAAATATTTCAATCGCTACAAAATATTTTTAAAATTCTCATAAAACTACTGTTACAAATGAACATAATTATTAAATATAAAATATACTTTTAAGGAAAATGAAGAAGAAAAAAAAGTAAAATTCGATTCCCATCTAGTATATGATCAGATAATGTAAATCGCTTAGCTCATACTCTACCACAAGACCACACAAGTTCACATCCAACTGCCTTATCTTAAAACCAGGTCAATGGTACATTTTTGCCGCAGTGTACGCAGGCATAGGTCCAAGGTTTGCTAGATAAACCGCTACTCTGTACGCAGGCGTAAGTCCATGGTTTTATGGAAATTCGTTCTTTTTTTTATATTTTTTTAAAATTCATTTATTAGTGAAGTAATGTAAAAAAGAATAAATAGTTCGGCAGACAGAAATCTTCGAATAGCAGCGAGTGTTATCGGCAGACCAAAATCTTCGAATAACGGCGAACGTTATCCGCAGAGCTGTGCGAATAATCACTTTGTTCAGGTTAGGTATAAGTATAGTATAGTATAGGGTTAGATTTAGGGTTCTAAACCACCAAAGCCCCCCCCCCCCCCCTTTTTTTTTGCCCAGACCATTCCCTGGTAAATGAAGAGATATCACAGTGTTTTTTATTTACTATGGCCACCATCTTGGTTGCCGCGACCTTTGAACTTATGTCCTAAATTTATCCCTAAACCTAACCTGAACCCTAAACTTATCCCTAACCTGGGTTTTGACCCTATTGGAACCAGGGACAAGACACGCAAATGACATCATGGTGATATCTCTTCGCATTAGCCCATTCCCCTACTTTTGCTCAGTCCCTTACTTTCTGCACTCCTACCTCATCCCTCCCACAACCCTTATAACGATGGTCAATCCAAATCACTTTAGACTTTAGGATTATGTGGTTTGCAATGTTTTACTGTGTAAATCAAAGTTTCTGTTTACATGCAGTATGTAAACAAGACTTGAGAATACTTTTAATCTAAGAATGAAAAATGCCTTAGCCCTCAACTTACACTCAACACTCACTACCAAAGGTAGCATACACTACTTCTATAAGTACAAATAGTAGTACTAGCAACTAGCAGTTATGTTTTACTCATCCTGTAACTCTTGCCAACTTTATTAAAAAAAGCTGCAGCTCTTGAAACCTACTGAGACTTAATCTCAGGAGCAAATCAGATCATTTAATGTTATAAGAGAAAATGTAAAGAGGACATTGTTTAGAGAGCTGAGGCTGAATATGAGAAATCTTAAAGGATTTATACAATACAACTAAAACACTCGAGGGGAAGTTTCAACAGTATAGGATATCTATGTTATTTAGTATTAATTTGTATCAAAATATTATATATATTCCAGGTAATCAAAACAACCGGATTTATGCAAGGACTGTATACTGAGTCAGAAATGAACTCTGAAAATGTCAAGGTAAATGGTCTTTTTTAACACTCTTATTTTATCGTGACTCAGTTTAATAATTTATAAGTCTTATTTGGCTGAAAAGTGATTAGGTTTTGTTAAATAATTAGGTGAAGTCAGGTAAACAAAAAATTTTAAATATACAAATGTTTTACTTTTCTTTGTTCTGCTATAGGAAAAAAATGACAAGATAGCATTTTTACAAAAGGCAATCGACATAGTTGGTAAGTATCATTAATTTTGTAATGTATATTAACCTATCTAACTATCAGACCCGTTTATTTTAGCTAAAAAAAAAGTCGAAAAAAAATTGAGAGCCGCCCATAAAATAATATGCCAGTAGTAGCACAATAGGCATAGGATTAAAGAAAATAATTTAAAATTTGTGAAATCCGAATTTATAAAGATAATTTATTTTGGAAGTAAAAAGACTCAAAAACTAATAAACATATATTATTAAGTATAACATAGATGCAAGCGTTGCTTGTATATCGGTATATACAGTAACCATTCTAAACATTTCCAACAATATATGACTGCCGCTTGGAAAGAAATAGGTTATAGCCTTGTTATTCACATATATTCTGCATACACGGCCATCCGTCAGATCAGCTCAATCCGCCACTACCTCACAGCTAGTGCAACAAAAACCCTAGTCTATGCTCTTGTTCTCTCTCGTCTTGACTATTGCAACTCTCTTCTGTCAGGTTCACCCAAACAATTCTTAGAAAAACTACAAAAGGTTCAAAACTCATCTGCTAGGCTAGTTTAAAGGCAAAAAAACGTGATCACGTCTCACCACTACTTCATTCATTGGCTACCTGTACAAGCACGGATTGACTATAAACTCTCTGTTCTCTGCCACAACTTTTTCTCAAATTCCTGCCCTTCCTATCTAACCGAACTTCTCTCTGTCTATTCACCCCTTTGACACCTTCGCTCCTCCGCAGACGGACGTATTCTTTCTGTCCCCAAGACTCGCACAAATACATACGGTGAAAGATCTTTCTCTTACTGTGCCCCCAAACAATGGAATTCTCTTCCAATACACATCCGCAATATATCAACTATCACAGCCTTCAAAACTGCACTCAAAACTCATCTCTTTAAACTCTACTACCCCGACTGATTCCCCACATCTGACCGATAAACGCTGCTGCTGGCCGCCGTCCATGGCTTGTCATGTAAAAGTTCTGGTGTGGATGAGGTGAATATGCATTAGCTTTTGTTTTGTCTCTATACATCTGTTCTTTATTACATATATGTATTTTATGTTATTGTCACGATTATGTCTCTTTTTCTAATATTTTTATGTACAGCGCGGTGAGCCTAGCCCTAGGCTGGGGTACCGCGCTATATAAGACAACAAATAATAATAATAATAATAATAATATACACAGGCATATATTCAGCTATTAATATCAACTAACAAGTTTGCGTAAGTGCAGATCTCATTATAATTATAGTTCAGAAGCTGGCAGTAGACACCCAGGACCATTCTAAAGATAGATTTCAACTGCTATTACAATTTTATACAATATGACCTTGTTATTTTGTGTGCTGTAATCAAATTATGGACAAAGCCAATTTTGCACTGAGCCTTAAGTTGACTTACCTTAATTACTTTCTATTTCTATAATAGTCTTAATAGAAAATAAATTTACCCGGAGGAAAATTATAAAAAAAAATGTATGACCTGCCTTTAAGCTGACTTATTTCCCCTGAAATATTTTTTAAAAGTCAGCTTATGAATAAGTATATACAGTAAGCTAAGTAGTATAACTTTTCCATATCAGCAAACATGTATATCTTTTATGATTATCCTTAAAATTTGTATTTAGTAAATGTTGGTATTAAAATCAAAAGCTCAAAATGAATTTTATCCTTATTCTATCATCATTTTAAAATTAATAATTTGTCATGCTGAGATTATTGGTACAATTGAACTGGAGTCATAAGATTGCCCCCTGTACATGCTTGGTTATAAATTCCAATAGTTGCTGTGACAGGCAAATCAGTGAGTGCCAAGCCAATCAAAATTGTTGCAGGCCATGAGCCTGAAAGAACAAATGAGTTTCTACAAGCCCTGGCGGATGCTATCAATAAAAATGTAAGTAATTTATCTTCATAAGTTTCTTTATTTTGGAATGGCATAGGAAAGCAGGGTGTAGGATCCTGTTCGAGAAAAATTATCATTCAAACTTGTGTTTGGGAATGACAAACCTCACAATTTGTCCCAGCAGCTGTAACTAAATAGATCAACTTGCACCCATTTTCAGGGCTACCATGGTTTGTACTTAGATGACAAAACCCAACTTCTGCCAATATTTGGCCTCCATTTAGCTTCTTATTGGTGGTTTACCACATCCTACATGATTATATCCCTTTCTAAGTAAAAGATATCATTTAGTAAAGTAAATAAGCTTAAGTTTCATAAATAAATCAATTTCTTAGAGCACTGTTTGACACATTTCATTTAGCCCGTCTATTTTAGATAATAATGCTAACTTATCAATAACTTTATAATGCACAACTATACGTTTTTAGAAAATAAATATACAGACCAGTCCCATGATTTTTAGAGAATCAATAGAAGTAAAATAAGCAGTAATTGTAAATTGAAACATTGAATGTATGGGACATAAGCAGTAGTTGTAAATGGAAACATAGAATTTATGGGACATAAACAGCAGTTGTAAAGGGAAACTTTGAATGTATGGGACATAAGCAGTAGTTGTAAATGGAAACATTGGATGTTTGGGAAATAAGCAGTAGTTGTAAATGGAAACATTGAATGTATGGGACATAAGCATTAGTTGTAAATGGAAACATTGAGTGTATGAGACGTAAGCAGTAGTAGTAGTTGTAAATGGAAACATCAAATGTATGGGACATAAGCAGGAAATGATTTACATGTTCATATAGACAGGTTGGCCGAGTGGTCTAAACTGAACAAATCTCCAGTTGATGGTCTGGAGTTCAATCCCCACCAAAGCCCAGTCAAGCAAACACACCACCAGCACCCCGGGTGGATGGGACTCGTTAACCTTGGACGGCAACTCATCTAAGAGAAGGCAACTCTGAATTCAAAACCCGGCGATGGATTCCCGATAGGCGGATAACATTGATACAATGAAACAGAATATTCCGGCAACTCCCGGGTGGATGGGACTCGTTAACCTTGGACGGCAACTCATCTAAGAGAAGGCAACTCTGAATTCAAACCCGGAGATGGGGAGATGGAGTTCACATGCGCCTAACTGGCAGCAGTGATGCCTCTCGAACATCGAAGATTTGACTTTGTAACGCGCTTCGAGCCTTTGGGGATGAAGCGTGACTTTTCAAATAAACTTTATTATTATTATTATTATTATTATTATTATATATATTAAGTGAGCAGCAGTGGCAGTTCAATAAAAATGTTTACTGTGTCCCATACAATACATTTTACTGTGTCCCATACAATAAAGTTTACTGTGTCCCATACAATAAATTTTACTGTGTCCCATACAATAAAGTTTACTGTGTCCCATACAATAAAGTTTACTGTGTCCCATACAATAAAGTTTACTGTGTCCCATACAATAAAGTTTACTGTGTCCCATACAATAAAGTTTACTGTGTCCCATACAATAAAGTTTACTGTGTCCCATACAATAAAGTTTACTGTGTCCCATACAATAAAGTTTACTGTGTCCCATACAATAAAGTTTACTGTGTCCCATACAATAAAGTTTACTGTGTCCCATACAATAAAGTTTACTGTGTCCCATACGATAAAGTTACTGTGTCCCATATGATAAAGTTATGCAGCTTCCCATTTCAGTTGCTTGTCAATTTCCTTCATAGGTAAACAACGATGAGTATGTGAAAAAAGTTTTAAAAGGAGCTGGACAGCCCAAAGAAGAGAAAAAAGAAGAAAAGAGAGACAAAGACAGGACAAAAGAGAAGAGTGAAAAAAGAAAAGTTGGAGAGTCCGAGGTATGTATTAATACAGCTAAATTTAGGCAAACCCAAGGCGCACATTATTTTCTAAGTTAAGAAATATAAAGATATACAGTTGATATAGGCAAACCCAAGGAGCACGTTAGTTTTCTATTATAAAAGTCTGTTGAAACACCTCTTGAGAAATATTTGTATGGCATTAAATAAGGTCTCTTTATCATCCTTATTAATAAAGTCATTAGAAGTAATTACAAGCATCGAAGCAATCTGTTACATAAATTAAAAGAAAATTCTCATTGCTTTCTCGTTACACAATTTATCTTCAATTTTTTTCCTTTCAGTTTAATAAATAAATGAAGTAAATTGTTTCCCCACTGTAGCTAAATTAGTTTAAACATCTGCAATAAATGTTTAAGTCAACAATGTTTTTATATGGGTTTATTATTTATAATTATTAAGTGAATAAAAGTGTTTCCAGCTTCCTCTAACTTTAACTTGTATGAAACATAATACATATAAAATTATTTAATACAAATATTTAATAGGGAAAAGAGAAAGAAGGAAAAGACAGAGAGAGAAGCAGGGATAAAGGAGAAAGAGAGAAAGAGCGTGACAGGGACCGGGATAGGCATAAAGAGAAAGACAGAGAGCGTGAATCAAAGGCCAAAGATGAATCTAAAGAGGGTAGAGACAAATCTAAAGAGGGCAGAGACAAAGAGGAAAGGCGTAGAGAGGAAAGGCCTAGAGAGAAAGAGGAGCGTAGTAAAGACAAGGAGGAGAGAAGCAGAGATAAAGATGACAAGCATAAAGACAAGGAAGACAGACATAGAGACAGATCTAAGAAGGTAAGGATCTATTCATGTCATCATCATTGCTCTTAGTGTCTGTTCTGTCACCTCTCTTGATGTAATAAAAAATTATGTCGGGATAACACTTTATGTGTGGCCAAATACTTCCAAACTCTGTACACGTTGAAGTAAGGACTTGGACACCAGACCTAAGTGGTGCATTTTTGTGGGAACAATTAATTTGTTTTATCAAATATTTTGGTCAAACCCAATACAAAAAGAGATCAATAACACTAGCTGGCTCCTATAGTTTTTTAGAACTGCTGTGATATTAATGGCCGTAACTCTCACAACTCCCTCCCCCCACCCATGGAAAAGCAGTTGTTCTTCAAGATTGATTATAAATGTATATGTTTGGTTGTCCGGTGGTTCTAGAAGGACTGAAGCTTGTACTTGGACCCCACCTCCCCAACCCCAAGTTCTGTTCCTGATTATTTGAACTACTGTTACCAAGACAAAGTCAATGATTAAAAAGGTCAGGAATCTAATTCTGAACATCAACAGAAATCTGGTGATAGCAAGCCCTTAAGACACCCTGATAATGCTAACCCAATCCTAGTCCCTGGTCTTGACATTAGCCAAGCTGGAGAGGTGCCAGCTGCTGCAGCTGGTAGACTTCAGCACAGCCCAGGTGGGGACGGTGGCCTTCCTAAGCAGAGTTGTCGGGCGCAGACCATTGGCGGGCTAACAAAAATGTCATCTAGGAAAGATGTTGAGGAATTAGCCACCGGAGATCATGTGATATTATACGCATTTTTTGTTTTGGGTCCAGAGTTACTTTCCTTTTGTTTTTCTTTGTTATAAATTGATTTAATACAAATGAAAAGAAAAAAAATGGTTTGAATTAAATAATAAATTTTTTATTCTCTGAATTTTATGTTTCTAGTTTTTTTTAACAAATGATATTACTCTTGAAATGCATTCACCAAAAATATCCTTCTTGTGTTCAAAGGATTCATTAAAATATTTATTGACTGTTTTCATGTGATAATGTTTTAGATAAATTTTATTTTTTAGGAAAGTACAAAGGGAATGACACCATCATCAGTTTTTTTATTTATTCAAAGTAACGAAATAATAATCAGACAATAAATTATAGCAATTTATAAAGAATGGATGAATATGTCAAATTAAATAAGTTCAATGCAACCTACATTTTATGAAATACAAAGTCAATGGCATGAGATGTGGTCTTTAAATAGTATCCTCTGAGAAGATGCTAACTATTATGATTTATTTCAGAGAGAGCACAGTAAAGAGAAAGAAAATGAATCTCCAGACAGAGACAAGGGAGAACAAGAGGAAAAACAAGTAATTTTTATTGATTTTTAATGCAATAAATCATGTTTATAAAATACTGTCGATTAAACACGTAAAGCTGAATTATTTATTATAAAATTCAAAATTGAAATTCAGCAGTCAGGGAAAACTGATCTACCGATAAAACTTGAATTTGAATCTTAAAAGGAAAAACTC
This sequence comes from Omphiscola glabra, assembly GCA_964017045.1. Classification (NCBI taxonomy): domain Eukaryota; kingdom Metazoa; phylum Mollusca; class Gastropoda; family Lymnaeidae; genus Omphiscola; species Omphiscola glabra. Next base: position 31,116,842 of record OZ024804.1, on the reverse strand, counting down.
AAATTGAAAGCTCCTCTGGTAGAAAAGTGTCAGATTTGGCAAGGTATTTATTAGGTTGTTATAATTAGTTTAAAAATAGCCTGCAATGATAAACAACCCCTGTGTTCCACCTGAAATGTTTCCATTCCATTATCTGTCCTTAAAGGATGCCCCGGCTCGACTTCAGAGGCCATCATCTGCAAAAGGTTCAAGACGTAGAAGAGAAGGTACGTTTTATTTTTTTATTTTAATAAGGCCATGCGAGCCAAGATGAGAGAGTACTGATATGTTATGCTTGTTTTCATTTTGTGCAAATTAGCCCTCAACAACATACTAACAAAAGAAAGAATATATATATTTTTTAAAATAATAAATTCTAAAAAGTACAGCGTAATTTTATTTTTTTTTAACTTTATGCGTAATTTATGCCTTCCTCTGAGGACTGCCATCTCGCAAAGTTTCAGTTACTACTAATCTGTCTTGTTAATACTAAAAAATGATGTCATGTTGGGGTCGGATACTAATTTCTACTGCATGTGTAAAATATAAAAAAATTTCTTATTTAAGCAGCAAAAATTGTAAGACTAGTAACTTGAAACAATAACTTAACTGAAAAATGGCTGCCATTTTGAAATTTAGCTTTTGTACTGCCTTTGTACATTACACATAATTTATTCTCTAATTAGGGGCACAACAACAATGATTTTAAACATTTTTTTTCCACACCAATTCGTTAACAGCTCAGAAACGCTCAGCATTTGGTAAATATTTTTTAAGATGACCTTTAAACCTGTACTGCCTTCATACGCATTAATTCTTATATTCATATCTTGTATCCCTGTCATCCTTACTGTAGTGATGTATACTTGATTAAACAATAACAAAACTTTCCCAACAAAATCTTATTGTTGAATCAGTATGAAGCTTATCATCTTTTAGTCACAGCTAGAGAGATGCTACCAGATTGTTTAAGCTAGTTGCTGGGAACTTAATGGTATTGCCCTGACAGATGATCATTAAGTCAAAGCTAGAGAGGTGCTACCAGATGTAATGTCATTGTTTAAGCTAGTTGCTGGGACCTTAATGGCACTGCCCTGACAAATAATCATCTAGTAACCATCCATCATTTCAATTTTTTTAATGCATAACAGGGGTCTCAAACCCATGGATCTTCTGTCCACCTGAGTTACTAGTGACAGAAATATGTGATGTGGGAAACAATTTTTATTTAAAGAAATAATAGATTTACAAACCATACAATTATAGCAAAGCTCTTCAAATAAATTAAAAATCCTAGACCCAAATTACGCAGTCTGATTGCCTATTCATGATTCAGAGACTTTTAAACGTTTTACTGTAAGTTTGCATTTTTTAATACCAGATTTAGCTCTTTGTTTTTTAAGTTGTTTTTTTAAGTGCCTCACAAGAAAACAATAAAACGAAGTATGCGATTGTTGCTATGCTATAAATTTGACTTTATCTCCAGATCTTTACATAGATGTGTTCTTTTAAATCCTGAATGCCCCAAGGACTTACATTGATTGTAGATACAGTAAAGAAAAGGAAATTAAATGGTTTTGATAAATATTATTTTTTTCCTGTATAGCAAAAAAAGCCCAGTTTTTTAAAAATTTCTATTGCACTGGAACAAATTGCACTTGTCAAATTTGCTACAAACATTTGTTCATTTCCTCCCAAACAGCAGCTCAGAGCAGTGTATGGGCTTTTTCATTCTAGGACAACAGCTTCATATTATCAATGTCAGAACTGGAGTTTCTAAATAGCTATCCCAACTGTTAACAGTGGTTACTGAAAGGGTGATGTTCCTTTCAGAGCACCACTCCAGACTCCATTCCCTTACTTTTTTCTGGGTCTTTTATTAAATTTGTTAAATTTAATACCTAGATGTCATTTTTTATTTAATATTTTTATCACAATTTTATTTTACATTTAGATACATATTATAAAATATGTTCAGGGAACATATCTTCTTAAATTTAGTCAGCAGGAATTTTGCTATTTAGGTCCAAACCTGGCTGTTATCAAGCATTTGTGATTTTGGTAGCTACCGTTCATTCTATTTAGTCTGTTTGTATGATCAACTCTTGGTGGGTTTATTGTATATGCTGATTCCCTGAAAAGGACACATTTTCAAACAGAAATAATTTACATTACACTTATAATGTGATTTCCTAATAACAAGATGGATTATGATTTTACATGTTTCAAAACAGTTTAAAGTTGTTTTCTAAAATGTATTTATAAGTAATTCTGGAATGAATAAAGCATGCATGTTTGTAAAAAGTCATTGTGTTATAAAACTTTAAAAGTCAAATTGATATAGCATTTGGTTGTCAGTCCCCATTTTCACATCACTTGTCAAATTGATATAGCAGTTCGTTGTCAGTCCCCATTTTCACATCACTTAGTTCATTAATGTTCATTTTGATGTTTTGTCTGAATACATGACACCAGGCCATAGGAATGATGAAGGGGTAGAAGGGTTGGACGATGAAGGTATATTTTCTTATAAAATGTTAGAGAAAGGCCCATGGTTAATCTGTTTCTTTAACATTATTGATTCTGAATGAAGCTTCACATTACTGCAGCTGCAACTATATTATTATATGCTGGAAATGTGTCAAGATTTATGTAGAGTCCATTATATTAATCAGGCAAGAAATTAACCAAGAAATTTAATAGTGGTATTTTTATCAAATTTATTTTTCCCTTTGTTACATGTATTTCTTGGGTCTCACTGGGCTCCAAGTATTTAATATAAATAGGTGATCCCCTTCCGTTTCAAAAATAATAAAACTGATTTAAATATAAACATAATTATTTATTAAAGTAATAATTTTTTGTAATACATTCAGATGCCCTAATCCCTGGATGAGGGTGCTTTAAATTATATTTTTTGTAGCACAGCACTCTATACTGTTATAAAACAAATGCATACGTCTGGAGGTTCAGTAAATAATTCATTCTAAAAAAATATAACATTGCTATTTTTCTTTAGTTTCTTATTAGAATCGCCATTCACTGAAGTTTGCAATAGTTCTCTCTTCCACTACTTTATATTACAGTTTATTGATAAACTTCTGTTGTCATTGCAGTTTAGTTGGAGCAATGATAATTAAATTACTGCAGCTATATAAAATGAATATCTTGAACCATGCTATAGTTTCCTCCCATGTTGACTTCCTATCATCCTGAAAGAGATTTAGTAGAACATTTTTAAACAAAATTATGTGCACTATTTTTGAATTTTCATTTGTATTAACAAAAAAAAAAAAAGAATATACCAAATGAAAATGACTGTTCAGAATTAATTTGGTTAAAGTGATAGATTACCCAGCACATTAATTGATGTATGCTTGTTAAATTGGTGGAAGTAGAATTTATACAATGAATGATCCCTTTTGTTAGCTACATAATTTTACCTATTTCTTTTCAAGTTCTATACCAATATTTCTTGATGTTTTGTGTTAAAAATAAATATCATATCTAAATAAATAATATATATTTTAGGAATATAGAAATTAAATAATTGTTTCAAAGACAAATGTATTTAATTTTTTTAAAGTTTAGGCCATGAATGTATTATCTAGAAGGGTTTTCCTTTCTTCAGTAAAAATGTTATTAGAGAATAAACCCAAATTTTAAACATTTGGTAAACTATTTTAGTCTGAGAACTACTTGTGGCAAAGTAATTATTGGTTTATGACATAAAGTATCGGTAATGATATTTCTTTATTTGCAAACTTTTGCACACAATTTCCAACTGAAAAGTATACTATGTGCTTCCAAAATGTTTGATACTTGAGAATCATTTAATCTTAAATTGCTTCAAACTGAATTAAAATTCTTCGTCAGTTTAAGGGAAGAAGCTTAAAGCAAAGTTATAATTTTCTCAATTTACGTTATTAATTTTCTTGAACACTGTAGTGTTGATCTGTAATTGTGTTGTCTTGTTCTTGTCTTACAGTGTTGTAGAAATTGTTTATTATAAGTTATCTTCATAAATTTCTCACAAATAAGCAGGACTCTATACACTGAAAGTTAGTGATTTAGACATATCCTTTTGGGTATTTCACAAGATTTTATTTTCTATATACTATTCATGGTGTTTGCCTAAGGCGATATGTAAAAATCTACTTAAAACAAGGATTACCTCACTGACTCATGTTGTAGTTCAGAGGATGTAAATTTTAAAAAATTAGATTTACAAAATTCTGTTAGACCAATCACGACTCCACATTTGTATGTGGATTTCAAGGAAAAAAGAATAATAAGATAATAAATATTGAGAAGGGTGATTGTTGTACAATTTTGCTTCCCCTAAATTAAATAAATATTTCTGAGGTTTTGTAGCCTACCACTACTTTGATATGAAAAATGATTTTACTCGAGCATAGTGGAGACTGTACTTTATTTTCATTGTGAGCTGGAACCAACTTGCTCAACATGCATACCCTTCATTTTTATTGTATATTTGAAACTGTTTAAAAAGTATGTATGTATGCACTTTAAATCTTTTTTCTTCATACACAAGCTTTTTTTTCATTTGTCTTCATCCTGCTGTCTTTCATTTTATAATATTTTCTATGTGTTTTTAATCTCACATAATTTATCACTATAAGACATAACTATTTTTCAATATTTTTAAATACTATTTCTAGGCAAACATGCAATGTGCTTTTCATTATTAATTGGGCGGTAGGAGTATTTTGAATGAATTTCTCTCATCTAAAACAACAAATTTACAGATACATTTTGTATATGGTATATATTTCATGCATATTGTAGCAAACTCAATACATTTATTTTTACTTTTGATATTTTCTCTTGTGACGGGCTTTTAAAAAATTGCTTTAATCATATGAAACAATACAATTTTCCATCTCTTAAAAAAGTACAGCATGTTCCTGAAATGGAAAGAGAATATTGGAGTTGCTTCAAAAACTTAGAAATATAAATTGCCCTGTTTTCAATCAACTTAACAAAGTTACTAACATGAGGACTGGCAGGTGTAGGTAGCTTAAACTTTCTTAAAGACATGTACTTACAAAGACGTATGTTTTAATGGTTCTACATTAAATTTAAGCAAAACAACAGCTCTAATGAAAGGACAAGTTTTTTTTAGTAACCTGTAATAATCTCACACTAACTACACTATTTACTCCTGTAGATTGCACTTTCATCAAATTCATCAGTATTAAATGTATTCTTAATTTTCTGTCCGTTGCGCTCAGCGGGAAAACACACTTTTTTTGTATTTCAAGTGTGTACAGAGAAATTAACCTTTTTGCATCAGTGAGAACATTAAGAAAGTTGGCGTATTTTTTTTAAGATCAAGAATCTTTTCAATGGATTTAAAAATGTAAATAGAAATTGTGCTTTCCAGAACATCACCAAAAATCTGTTGAAACAAAAAAAAAAATTAACACAAATTTTGTGAGTTTGTAAAGTTTTGTTGCATTATCGCAATTAAACCAAAAGTATAATAATTTTTTTTTACAGAGCGATGAAAACATTAATAAATTGATTTGGATCTACGAATCTAAATTGGGGATGGGTGTAGGGCAGCAGAAAACGACTGTGTTGGAGACTCCCGAGGGAAATTATGGGAGAGGTCTGGGCAGGGGGAGCCCTCTGTGGTTCTGTGCCACATCGTTTTCCACATGTTATTTCTAGTAACACTTATTTGATGCTCTTCTCAAACTTGACTCACTGAATTTGTGGACTTTTTAAAACACACAAATGGATAATGTAAATTTCTTTACAGAAAAATGACACTCTTTTTGTTTTCAGAATAGATTAATTTAAAAAAATGAGCTTTTTATAAAAACACCAATCTTGAGTATTGAAGCTTTTATTCGCTGCTATTTTGCTCAGTTCAATTGAATTGAAATGACTCATTACTTTGTCCAAGATTTATGTTGAGGACAGAGTGCCCTTAAATGGTGATGCAACATTTGAGGCAATAATCTTGCCTCAAAAAATATATTTGATGTCTTTATTTTGAGAATGCTTGTTTTAAAATACAATACAACAGAAAAAAATCCCTAAAGAATTATAGCGTTTGTCTTTTTTAACCTAACATTTAAGGAGTACTGGCTTACTGCACTATTAGAAGTATCAAAGTTTTTATCAAAAGCAGTGTTTTCAACTTTTCTATGATTACAACAGATTAAGATTTGTGGCCTGTACTAAAACCGATTACAATAATTATTAAAATTTTGAGACAGACCATTCAAATATTTTAAGAAAAAGTTGGCTGTTGTGGTGAGGAGCAGCAACCAAGTAAATTGTTAGTTTATCATATTAGATGAATTAAATTATACGCCAAATGCCCCAAAATAATATTTGTTGCAGGAGCTTAATTCCTTTGCATCAAACCTTGCTTGAAAACCACTGAGCTAGAGGAAAAATGCTGCCCGGGCTGATCTCTGCTTAAATTTGTTTTCATTTTGATCGATATCATTTATTTTTATCTTTATAATAATGTTTATTTTAAAGTTTTATAAAAGTCTTAGAAATAAAAAGTTAGGTGTGAAAGTGAATCAATTTTCAAGTTTACAGATTTTTAGGTTTTAGTTTTTTAAATTTGAAAATAATCTTAAGTTCAGAAAATACAATTACAGCTGTTTTGTTTGGGGTTTTTTCCCTTTAAAATAATAAAATACCATTCTATTTTTTGCAAGTGTATAGACAAGTTTTTTTAACATTTGGTACTGTTTTCCTAGGTAAGATAATTGTAAAAAATATAATCACTTTAAATAGTCACATAGTACAGAGCAGCCAACAGTCTATAGATTTTATTTGTCTCTTTTGTCAATGTCACATCTGCTTGATTTCAGAAGATGAAGAATTCCAAAAGCCAGCCGCATCCTCAGATGGAAATATTGGAGAAGGAGACCTCCCGCCACAAGTGGTTGCAGCGTAGGCCAACCTTTTATTCTTGGTGTTTAAGACTTGATTCTCACTCAGCTTAATTGTTCATCTTAAATAATGACAAAAACATAAAATTTTACTAAAGTTTTAAACAAATATTTAGTCATTTGGATCACTTCATTATTAAGTAAATTCATTGATAAGTTTAAAAATTATAACAATAATTTCACATAATTGACCCATATGCAAAAGAAAGAAAATACACCCCCTTTTACACAAAAGATTTATTACACCATATTTAAATTGAGACTATTTCAATTTATGTAAAACAAAAGAAAGTATTGTGCACCAAGCAGATTTTTATTTTGTGTGCTATTGAATTCACAATTACACTATACTTTCTGTCATACCTAGAGAATTACATGTATTGATGATTTTAGGATTAGTTGTTCTTTCATTATTTTTTTGTGTAAAATAGCCGTCAGTTGGCCCGACCATCCAGTGCCAGACCTGCACCACCTCGGCCCAAACAAGATATTGCAGAATCTGAGCCAGCCATGAGGTACAACAAATTTTAATCCCTTTTAAAAGTAATTGTCGCATGGCAGAAACGCCGATTGAGCTGTATGCTTTATTTTGTAATAATCATTATTAACAAGTCCAAAATTTGAGAAGTTTTCATACTGGTATTTCAAGATTTCTTATTTTTTAAATTTGTTTAATTTTACAAGTATTTTGTTCTTTATTCAGTGCTGGATTTCCCTAAAGGCTCAGCAGCCTTAAGCCTAGGGCCTCCATAATAACTACGCTTGAAAAATAAATAACTTTAATAATTTAAAAAACTAAAGATAAAATCATTTACAGAAATTTATCACAAATGATCTACTTTAAATATAATAGAGTGCACTTCTGTGCAATGAAGAGAGCGATTGCATCTGCAGGGGACCTTGAATATTTCACTTATTACATGTTACATGTTGCTTGATAACAGAAGCCTTACGAGGAGAGGCTTTCATATATTTTGGGGTGGGAGTGGGAGATTGAAAATTTTGCTAGCACGGCAAACTGACCTGTCTCCCTTTTCTGTGTTAACATTTACAGGTTAAAATTTCTGTGTTAACATTTACAGGTTAACATTTCTGTGTTAACATTTACAGGTTAACATTTCTGTGTTAACATTTCTGTGTTAACATTTACAGGTTAACATTTACAGGTTAACATTTCTGTGTTAACATTTACAGGTTAACATTTCTGTGTTAACATTTACAGGTTAACATTTCTGTGTTAACATTTACAGGTTAACATTTCTGTGTTAACATTTACAGGTTATCATTTCTGTGTTAACATTTACAGGTTAACATTTCTGTGTTAACATTTAAAAGTTAACATTTCTGTGTTAACATTCACAGGTTAGGCACAGGGCAGCCCACCAATTTAATTGTAGACAACGACGATGATGACGAAGATGAAAACTTTCTTGTGGAAGAGTCGGCACCACCTCTGCCCGAGACAGATCTTGTAAGTTTACATAGAAAATCTTTGCACATTGCAAGTGAATTCGTGTTTCTGCTATTCATTCTCTTAGAAACAGTTTTCACTGTAAAATTAGTGCTGATTTATCTCATTTTTGTATTATATTCTGTACCAGTGCTCAATTCTTGTGAACTAGCAAATATACCGTACTCATGCTTCACTACTGGGGAGGGGACCATGGCTCAATTGTGTGAACCAGCAAATATACCGTACTCATGCTTCACTACTGGGGAGGGGACCATGGCTCAATTGTGTGAACCAGCAAATATACCGTACTCATGCTTCACTACTGGGGAGGGGACCATGGCTCAATTGTGTGAACCAGCAAATATACCGTACTCATGCTTCACTACTGGGGAGGGGACCATGGCTCAATTGTGTGAACCAGCAAATATACCGTACTCATGCTTCACTACTGGGGAGGGGACCATGGCTCAATTGTGTGAACCAGCAAATATACCGTACTCATGCTTCACTACTGGGGAGGGGACCAGTGCTCAATTGTTGTGAAGTAGCAAATATACCGTACTCATGCTTCACTACTGGGGAGGCGACCAGTGCTCAATTGTTGTGAACTAGCAAATATACCGTACTCATGCTTCACTACTGGGGAGGGGACCAGTGCTCAATTGTTGTGAAGTAGCAAATATACCGTACTCATGCTTCACTACTGGGGAGGGATGCCCTTTGATTAATGTGTACATTTTTGTGCATTTAAATTTCATTGAGTAAGTGATAGACCATATAAAGGAAACAGCCAACTGTTGTAGGTAGGGGAGAAGTCGATTGTTTAATTGAAAGTCCCAAATCATCGTTAATGATTCTGAATTTATGGCACACAAATGTTTCGTCTCCTGTAAGATGTTACCATGATGGAATGCATGTTTGCTACAATATATTGTTCATTGTTAAAAATTGTTTAAATGTTTTGCCATGTTTTATTTATTTTTTATTTTACCCCACATCATACTTTATAATCTGTCTTATTTATTGCCAGATATTCTTTCATTCACTGCTGCTTCTCAGCCCCTGACTACCAACTCATCCCTCCATCCGCAATATCCACGCACCTGCTGTTCTTCAACACTCTGCTGAGCCCACTGCCCCATCCCTCATAAACTACAACCTTAGCTGTTCTTTCTGCATCCCTTCGATGTCACAACAACCATAGCTGTTCTTTCTGCATCCCTTCGATGTCACAACAACCTTAGCTGTTTTTTCTGCATCCCTATGATGTCACAACATATTTTAATGCTACATCCCATGATAAATTAATATATTATAGTCTCGTAGATAATTGTCTTTGTGTTTCAATCTGTACCATCTCCTTATTCTTGTTTCATATCTCCATACACTTTTTGCCAAGTCCTTAATCAATTTTACCTCATCCTCACAGAAATCAGCTTTTTGTATCAAATCGTTACACCCCTCCTATCAACATCTTACTGCTTTCCAAAATCAGAAACATCTCTCATTTTATCTTTTCCCCAGCCTCGCCTCGCCGGCCCCCACCGAGCTATATCGTGTCCCAAGTCTTACCCTCAGATCAAACTCTTCATGTAATCCACGCAGCCATCTGGAATATCCATAGAATATTACCCATAGTTCTTAACCAAGTGTTTCTCAAACCTTTTGTCTAGCGCTTCTACTGAGCATCAAAAAGTGTTTTATGTGTCTCTAGGCCTCCCACTCCACCAAGTGGTTTTATGTGTCTCTATGCCTCCCACTCCACCAAGTGGAAGAGCTTAAAAGGATGTCTTCATGATGACGGGAGGAAAGTTGACATTTTTATTTGGTGACCTATTTAGACCCTGAGATCAACTTTGTAATAATTGTAGGATATAAAACTTACAAAAAGTGTCCCAACATATCCAGCCCCCCCCCCCCCCACTTTTTGTTTCTGTAACCATAAATGTAGTTTCTGTCTCAGAGACTGATTATCCCCCCTCCCCTACTTTTCAAATAATCTTAATATTGCCCCAAACCCATCACATTGATCTTTTTTAAAATTTAAACCCACCTGGACAGACACACCTGACTCTTCACATAAACCCACCTAGACAGACACACCTGACTCTTCACATAATCTTGTCTCACTATAGCAAAATATAATGACCATTAATACTTTACTAATATTACATTTGGTTAACATCAACACCTGTAAAGGTGTATATACACACTTAAATATCAACAACAAAACACTACTTTGGAGGCATCACAGGTTGCAATAGATAATGGATTGCCACAAAGTGTGAGGCCTGCTGGAGGTTCATGTTGTGGATTTCTAGGATGACCTTGATGCAGTCAATCCACTGATGATGTGGTCTTCCTCTGGCTCTGAAACTACTATTGTGTGCTTGTAATGTATGTTGGTTGACAAGCATTCTGACCAGGTGGCCAAACCAATTACTTTGTTGTTATTCATATACTGACTCATTTGGAGGGCACCAACCATTGTTGGGCCAACTACTGGCTGATTGGATGGGCACCAACCATTGTTCATTGTTAGACCAAATACTGGCTCATTTGGAGGGCACCAACCATTGCTGGGCCAAATACTGGCTCATTGGGAGGGCAACAAATATTGCTGGGCCAAATACTGGCTCTTTGGAGGGCACCAACCATTGCTGGGCCAAATACTGGCTGATTGGATGGGCACCAACCTTTGTTAGACCAAATACTGGCTGATTGGATGGGCACCAACCTTTGTTAGATCAAATACTGGCTCATTTGGAGGGCAACAAATATTGCTGGGCCAAATACTGGCTCATTGGGAGGGCACCAACCATTGCTAGGCCAAATAATGGCTCATTGGGAAGGCACCAATCATTGGTGGGCGATATACTGGCTGATTGGATGGGCACCAACCATTGTTAGACCAAATACTGGCTCATTTGGAGGGCACCAACCATTGCTGGGCCAAATACTGGCTCATTGGGAGGGCACCAATCATTGCTGGGCCATATACTGGCTCATTGGATGGGCACCAACCATTGTTAGGCCAAATACTGGCTCCTTGGGATCGCACCAACCATTGTTAGACCAAATACTGGCCAATGGGGAGGGCACCAACCATTGTTAGACCAAATACTGGCCATTGGGGAGGGCACCAACCATTGCTGGGCCAAATACTGGCTCATTGGGAGGGCACCAACCATTGTTGGGCCAAATACTGACCAATGGGGAGGACACCAACCATTGCTGAGCCAAATACTGGCCAATGGGGAGGGCACCAACCATTGCTGGGCCAAATACTGGCCAATGGGGAGGGCACCAACCATTGCTGGGCCAAATACTGGCCAATGGGGAGGGCACCAACCATTGCTGGGCCAAATACTGGTCAATGGGGAGGGCACCAACCATTGTTGGGCCAAATACTGGCTCATTGGTACGGCACCAACCATTTGCCTTATTTAATTGTTCCTAATGAGATCCTTCTTGTTTGACTGTTTGTTGACCTCATCTCCCAGTAGACTTTTATTCAGAGCCCAACCTTGACATTGCTAAGTAAGTGTTAGATTATGGAGGGATTTAATTAGCCTGGCTTCGTTCTCCATCTTTATTCTTGGGTGTCTTAGAAACTAGGGGATTTCATATCTGACTGCATTTGTCCACTGCACTCATGCCTTATATCTCTCTTTCCATTTTTTTGTTATCAGGGGATTTCATATCTGACTGCATTTGTCCACTGCACTCATGCCTTATCTCTCTTTCCATTTTTTTGTCATCAGTGAAATTGCTTCCCAGACATATAAACTCCTGGTTTTGACAGAGCATGTGACCACTGATTGTTATGTCCATTTTTTCTGTGGTGTGGCCTACTAACATGACCTCGGTCATAGCTTTGTTTATGTTCATTGCAAAAGGTTCAGGATATCAACATGAAAATAATTTGAGTGTTTAAAATAAAATGATTTACAAGGACAGCCTTCAAAACTGCCCTCAAGACCCATCTCTTCAAACTGTACTATACTGACTCATTCTCACCACCCCCTTCTAACTGATAAACAAAGCTCGATTCTCCTGGGTGCTGTCCATGGCTAGACAGGGGTGGATGGTACTTGGGTGATGAGGTCAAGCTTTTCACCAGTTGTTGTTTTTAAATTTATAATTTTCTGTACTTGCTAATTTTTATGTGCAGCGCAGTGAGCCTAGCCCTAGACTGGGGTACTGGCAGTGAGCCTAGCCCTAGACTGGGGTACTGGCAGTGAGCCTAGCCCTAGGCGGGAGTACTGGCAGTGAGCCTAGCCCTAGACTGCGGTACTGGCAGTGAGCCTAGCCCTAGGCTGGAGTACTGGCAGTGAGCCTAGCCCTAGACTGGAGTACTGGCAGTGAGCCTAGCCCTAGACTGCGGTACTGGCAGTGAGCCTAGCCCTAGACTGGGGTACTGGCAGTGAGCCTAGCCCTAGACTGGGGTACTGGCAGTGAGCCTAGCCCTAGACTGGGGTACTGGCAGTGAGCCTAGCCCTAGACTGGGGTACTGGCAGTGAGCCTAGCCCTAGACTGGGGTACTGGCAGTGAGCCTAGCCCTAGACTGGGGTACTGCGCTATATAAAACCACCTTAATAATTATAAGAATAATATATAGTTTAAGACCTTATACAGGTGTATATTCTTGTTTGGTGTGCATTGTTTACCAAAATAAAATGTTGCATGTTCAAATGGTATTTTAAAAAGAGCAACGTGTATTTATAATAAAGATGGACACCAGTGACGTCATTTGTCATATTAAGGATTATTTCCGTATGGTTTTTGTCAATAAGCCAAGCATGATTCTCCTACTCCCCTTTTGCAATGCCCCCACCCCTTTTTTTTCTTATTCCCAGGCGCCCTCTGAAAATTTTAGAAAATTGTTAAAATGTTTAGCTATTGTGGAGATATCAGCTTCTCTAGTATCAAATGTGAAGTTAATTGGTTGATTGAAAATGACATTTTTATTGTTTTATAATTTTAACATTTGTGTAGGCATCATGGGGGTCTCAGCCTGAATGATACAAAGTTTTAGTTTTCTAGGATGTCTTAGAGTGCTTAATTAATTCACATAATTTTTCATGATAACAAACCCTCCAACATAGCCCCTGGTGGTATTTTCTATAATTTTCTATTTTTCTAGGGATCGTGAGGTTAGTAGCCTCAATGTTATCAATTTTTTAAAGTTCACAGGAAGTGGTCCATTAATTTGAATCTTTTTGGTCTTTATCACTACACTTCCTGTTATAGTTATAGTATAGATTTATTGTCGTGCACATTTTTCAAAAAAAAATATTACTCAATGTTCAAATTGCTGTTTTAAAAAACAACACCTATTTAGAATGACAATGAACGACATTGGCATATGTGTCTTAAAGACTTGATATGTGTCTTAAAGACTTGATATATGTGTCTTAAGGGATTTTCCCCGTTTAGCCTGCATAATTCTCCGACATATAAATATCGCTAAACTTCCTTTTATAGTATCGATTTTTGTCATCCTTCCAAAACATAAAGACATTAAAATATTAGAAAAGACGTACCGTATGTTTACATACATCAATAAATAATCTTTCCCCAATCAATATATAATCTTTCCCCAACACTTTTTTATAATAATAGAATGCTTTTTCCTCCCCCCCCTATATCATTGTTTGGCAAGGTCATCCAGTGCTTACAAATCACTTTATTATTTTATATCAACATTTTATATATTATATATATTTTAAATTTGTTCTTTCAGGCTCCACTCAAGCCAGCTGATGAGGATGAAGCTGAGCATGGTTAGAACATTACTTTATTTATGTATAATCAAAAGGCTTATTTGGTGGTGTATTCACTTTTGGGCACCTGGTTGGCGCAGTAGGATGCGGGGAGCAAATTCCAGCATCGCCAAATCATTATGGAATGCATGATGTTTGTCCTGACTCATGGTTGTAGTATTAAGAGTTGAACCATTTTAACCTGCAACATTATTATGGCACGGTACAATTAATTATGTTGAGTTTTTGTGTTGTCCCTAATCAAAGCAAATGTTTTTATTTGTTGGTCAGGCGCTTTGGTGAAAAAGATGCTGGAGTCCAAGAAAGATCTGGAAGGTGGAAGCAAGAACCAGGCTTTAAAAAAGACGGAAATTGTAAGATAAAGAAACATTTTTTATGTGTAAATTTTTGTTTTGTTTGGTACATTCAAATTCAATTCAAATCCATTTTAAGGAGATAGTTTGAAATTTTTAAACCATTTATTTTCTTTCTCCCCCTCTCCTCCCACATTTAAAATTTAAAATGTGTTTTTGTTTTTAAATTAATGAAAAATGCATTTCTTTAAGAGATCAGCACTCTTTAATTAATCTTAATTTTAAATTGAAATATTTTCTTTTACAAATAGTTTACTGACTTCAATCCAACAAAAAAATTCTTCTAGATAAGAGTTTAATTTTACATTAAAATATTTAATTTGAAGTTTTGGGATTCAATTTAGTTATGGTATATGTTTTTTATTTTACCCCAACAAATTTCAAAACAACTTCTGCAACCCTTAGGAGCGCCCAGCTCTGTCAGATGCACAGCGAAGAAAGCAGCGGGAGTTAGTGCAGAAAGAGGTTGATAAATTGCGCGGCAGTATACAGAGTCTTACCAGAAGTGCCAACCCATTGGGAAAGGTGAGAGTTGTTTCCCTCTTTACCAGTTAAAGCTTATGATAGTATAGAAACTTAGGTAAATATTCCAAGTAGTGGAAGGGGGACAAGAGACATCCCTGTTTCCACTTTCAAGGCATCTGTGAGTCTATCTTCGTTGACCACCCTGCATGCCATCTGTGAGTCTATCTTCGTTGACCACCCTGCATGTCATCTGTGAGTCTATCTTCGTTGACCACCTTGCATGCCATCTGTGAGTCTATCTTTGTTGACCACCCTGCATGCCATCTGTGAGTCTATCTTCGTTGACCACCCTGCATGTCATCTGTGAGTCTATCTTCGTTGGCCACCCTGCATGTCATCTGTGAGTCTATCTTTGTTGACCACCCTGCATGTCATCTGTGAGTCTATCTTCGTTGACCACCCTGCATGTCATTTCTTCATAAGAACCATTTTCTGATAGTATGGCTCAGGAGCAAGGAAGAGTTTGGGTATATTTTTAATTTCAATTTATCAAAATCTGTTAATGCTAAAGATATGGTACATATAGAGTTAATGCTACAGATATGGTACATATAGAGTTAATGCTACAGATATGGTACATATAGAGTTAATGCAACAGATATGGTACATATAGAGTTAATGCTACACATATGGTACATATAGAGTTAATGCTACAGATATGGTACATATGGTTTTTTTAAAGTTAAGGACACATTTTTACATTTTTTAGAAAATATATTTTCTTTGTAGTTCATTGATGGAAAAATTGGTTGGGTTGGCCTATATTGTATAGAAGAAATTTAACAACTCTTTAAAAAAGTGTTTTTCATATATATCCTTTATAAAATGTAATAAAATGTAATATCGAGCAATGGGGGTTGGGGCTGAAAATTTGACCAAACATGCATTCACGTAATACACTTTATATATAAGAATCCCAATTAGTCCGTATTAGACCCCTCCACCCGTTGCCTGCATTTGCATTCTTTGCATTTGTTGATAAATATCAACCAAATACATAAAGTTATCTCCCTTATGAAGTTTTTAATAATTTCTAGATGGGTTATGATCAGCCATAGAGGAATCCAAACAGTTGCCTAAAGCAGCACATATACACATATAACAATAAAAAAAAAAGCTTGCGGACATTCAGATCTACCTTTCCACCCCCTCTCCCCCGTATTTGAACATCCCCCTCCCCCATCTCTGAGGACATCCTTTATGGACGACCCCTTTGCTAAATAGAAATGAAAAATTCATTTAACTTCAGTGCAGCTTATTTCTTACCTGAGACAAAAAACTTTTGGCGTTGTTCACATTTTGCAACATCTATTTTTGTCTTAATTACTTGTTTCCTGCATTCAGGTCATGGACTATGTACAAGAAGATTTGGACTCCATGCAGCAGGAGCTGGACAAGTGGAGGGAGGAGAACGCACAGCATGCACTGGAACTCAAGAGAGAGATGAAGTGAGTTACTGACCCAAGCGAGAGATGAAGTTAGTTACTGACAAAAGTGAGAGATAAAGTTAGTTACTGAGACAAGCGAGAGATGAAGTAAGTTACTGACATAATTGAGAAATGAAGTAAGTTACTGACACAAGTGGTACTGCCTAGAACTAGTGCTCCATAATCTAAAGTAAGTGATGGACTGGGAAAGTTTATCCCAGGAAAAAGTTTATGGTTTCAAATTTAAATGGTTGGACCCATGGCCTGCGCCACCACATCCTTCTATTTGGACTGATCCATGTGGTTTGGTCTCTATGCACAGACCCCCAGAAGTTGTAGATCTGTCTTGCCAAAGCTAGACATCAAATTTTATGTTGAGTAAAGTTTTAAGTTAGACATCAAGTTTTAGGTTGAGTAAAGTTTTAAGCTAGACATCAAATTTTATGTTGAGTAAAGTTTTAAGCTAGACATCAAATTTTATGTTGAGTAAAGTTTTAAGCTAGACATCAAATTTTATGTTGAGTAAAGTTTTAAGCTAGACATCAAATTTTATGTTGAGTAAAGTTTTAAGTTAGACATCAAGTTTTAGGTTGATCATATATATATATATAATCTCTTATCTTATGATTGCAGCCCTTTATTTTATTAATAAAATATGGATGTTGATGTGGAGTTAAATGTTTGTAAAAATTCTATCTCCACTGCCCTGGGTATTTATGATAAGCCGTCTGTCCAACATGGTCTGACAGTTTGCTGTAGTCATTCTCAGCTAATTTGCATAATGTTCTTATTCAAGGACGCGTGATCAAAAACATTTCTGGTTAAGAATTCCATTATCATTAAATAAAGTTGTGGCAGAGAACAAAGGCAGGTAGACACTACATAGCTTTCATAAACTCTTCAATTTTTGCAAACTTGTTGACAGTGTGACAGACAGAGCTGTCGAGCCCTTGAAACAGCAATTGACAGAACTGGAGCGGGCCATCAAGGACCAGCTTGACCAAATAGCAGCGACCAAAGCCAACATCATCAAAAATGACCAAAAGATACAGAAAATGTTACATGGAATTTCCAGTTCATGAAGATAGTTTAAGTTGCCATAATTAACTTAGGTGTTGACTTTTAAACTGCTAACATTGCCGTGCACCAAACTTAGAATCCTATGTATTGTTTTGTCAAAAATGTGGTTTCTTTTTTTATAGAAATTTCTTTTTTTTTTTTCCATTGGTTTTCTATCACCTGTTCTTTCTGTAAAAATTGTTATGTGAAAGCTGACAATCCAAAGCAGCCTAAGCAGAAGGTGATTGCTAAATCTGTGTTAAATATCCATATGGATAATATAAAATAATCCATTGTTCAGAGAAATCTTGTTTTATATTTGACGTCATTCATTATTTAACAGCTTTCTGAAATTACCAGTCCTACCTTATTGTTAAACCTAAGGGTGGCCATCAAATCAATCCTATCTGAGAACCTCTGGTTATGATGACTAAGCACACTACTGCATTACAAAGTGCAATGTACATAAGATATTTAGATAACATATTATGCACCAGATGTGTAAAGCCTAACAGTATGTACAGTTGAATCAAATAATATTTATATTTATTGAGAAGCAAATGTTTTGAGATACGAGTCAAATGAGATGTGTGAATGAAAAAGACCACTAACGGGTGGATTTACGTTAAATGTGTTACTAAGTGGGTGTATTTACATGACATGTTACTTGTTACATGTTCCTATTTTTAAAGAGAGAAAAAAAAATGTTTTTGGATCTTTATTCGGTGATGTATTTGATACGCAGGTAAATGCTGGAAAAATACAAAGAATTTCTTTTTCAAAAGGAATATTCTATAAGAGTGATTGCTGCAGAATTTTTTGAATGAAAAAATGTACATATTTTTCAAAGAGCAAAAAAGAGTGAGAGGTTGGGTTTATTAACAAAATATTTGAAAAATTATCTTTTGGTTTATAAGACTAAACTTGGTATCAAATGAAAGATAATTGAATGGACAATTATATGTTTGTAAACTCATTTCTTCAGTTTAACTAAAATAAGTAACAGAAAAGAAACTTAAAATGTGAAAACATGAAATGCAAAACCCTTTTTCCCTTTGATGTAGGCATACATCATCTTTGCTGCTATAACTCTAAAACTCCTTCTATCGGAATTATGTGTTGAATATAAATCATCTTCACTATCAATAGAAATAGTATAAAACATTTCCAAAGCTTGTTGAGCGAGGAAACTTGCCACACTAGGGCCTGGGGTAGCCATGGCAACAGTATTAAATAAGAAGAAAAATAGAGAAGATTATTAATAAAATAATGCTTCAAATGACAACAAAACTTGCTTTCGCTCATAAACAATGAAGTACCACTCTTCTATGTAAAATTCTAGTTAAAAATATATCTTAAATAGTTTAACCAAGAGCTAGCAAAGAAAAAACCTGATATTGAAACAACACACAGTAAATAATTTTTAAAAATTAATTTATAAATGTTACCATTTTGTAAAATGGTTTCAATCATTAAATTTTATAATTTGAAATTTTTATTTATATTAATTTTATTGATGGATTCATTTTTAAAATCTGATTGCACTGACTAACTGTGCATCTTTTAAACATCCCAAGATATAAAACTTTCAGCTTTTGTTGAAGTGACTAAAATAACTGCACTTCATAATGAAATATGATGTACATAATAACAATAAACTAATTTATAAATGTAAATTTGAGATTTGACAGGACTGCTCGTGCATTTTCTATTATTTCCTCACTATGTTTTAAGCTGTGATACACAATTCTTGGTCTCTGTCTCGTCATGTGCTGGTAAATGAGTTGAGCATTTGGGTAAATCAAGTCAATTTTTTATTTTTAACGTATGCTTATTTTATTCATTTTAATGTTCTCTAAATAATTATGTGTAGAATATCTGGACATTTGCAACTTCTGATTAAGTTTAAAATGAAACAAATTTGGTGGAGAAAAAAATGTTCGTTTCGAGAACCATTTACTCAAAACGTTTTTGGGGGGAAAGAAAAGTCAGTCTGAGACAGTTGAACAAATTTTATGACCCTCAGTCCTCTCAGTTAGTGAGATTTCTTTTTAAATATAGACTACGTATTGGTCTCATGACTACTATATCGCAAGACTCCTTATAATTATTTTGTGTTTGCTTGTAATGTATAGTTATAAATCCATACAAGGCTGGTCACCTTTCTTTGAGATCTTTAATTTAAATGTAGAAATGATATTTACATTTAACAGGTAACACTTTAATTTATCTTAAGGCTTTAAACCTGATCAGGAGCTGGTCACTCTTTGATGCCTCAGATTTTTGTACAGCATAATTGTATGAAGTCAAGCACAAAATAAAAGGCACATGCAGTTTATATCATTAGTATCAAGGGCTCTTGTTAATTTACTGTTCAATAAATTAAATTCCATATGATTTTGTTTTCATTGTGCAATTTGTTTAATTTTAAAACAATAAGAAGCACCCGAACGGTGTACCTGCAACTTGAAACGTTGACGTTCTGATCCACCTGCACTTGAATCGCTTTGACGAGCATGGCAGGTTGTCTGTGCTGGTTTTCATGACTTACTATACTTGTTGTCAAGGGTATGAGAATCACTGTTGTTATGTTTGGTACGGGAAAGATGTTAGTTCGAGATTACATGTGTAGCTGTATCTGTTGTGTGAGATTGTTGTGACGTATTTGGATAAGGGTAAATGACGGGTTAGTTTTGGTTGTTATCATTAGTGGATAGATGGCCGTTTTACGATAGTGTCTTGTTTAGTGTTTGGCTGGATCGACTTGATTATTAGTCGTAAGTTATATATCAACGATAGTTAAGTGATTGCTGGAGAATAAATATATATCGAGCTACAAACCGGCTAGTGTTGGTGTATTAGTATCAGTTGCTATTAGTTACACTGGCCGTGGGATGAAGTGGGAGGCATAGCCTAACTCGTAGACAACTATCGTTATGGTAGATAGCACAAAGACACTAAGATCCCACATCTCGTCACTTGGTCATTGGTCGTGTGCGTACTACGGGTGGCGACGGTTATGATTTGCTACACAATGGACTACAATTAGTCGATTGTTTTGTCACGTGATACGTGTAAAAACAAGTAATACTTCCGGGAGGCTGTCTGCAACACACTAGTCGCTCACAAATTTTTCTTCAAACAACTTTCTTCCTTTAATCATAACTGAATTATAATTATTGTCACATTTAATGAATGTCATTTAAAGAAACGCGTGTATTCAAGAATATTTTGAAAAGTAAAATTTTTAATTAACACTGGGGAAGCGCTGATGGAGACAAACATTTTGCTTTAGAATTAATGATAATGGCAATGGCTGATCAGCTGTTTATCTGTTATGTGTTGTTATGTGTAGCAGAAAGCCTACTAATGGCTGGTACGTATCACGTGACAAAACAAGGAAGTGACTAATCGTAGTCCATTGACGTGTCATGGTGTGTCCAGTGATTGAGTACCGTATTTTCACATATATAAGAAGCGTCTATTTTCCTGAAGGCTGCACCCATAGGTACACGGGTACCAGAATTGAGAGGTTGGGATTAAAAAACGATTTAAAATATTATTGTTGGGTTTGTAAGATCAAACGAGGTATCAAATGAAAGATAATTGATTGAATGTACTATACGTTTGTAAACTTAATTCTTCATTTTAACTAAAATAAAGTACTACAAATGACATCCGAATAGCATTAGTCAAAATGGACCAGGGCACGCAGCGCCGCCATTCGCATCCGTGTACCATTTAGACCATTAAGCTCAATGCTATTCGGATGTCATTTGTGGTAGTTTATTTTAGTAAAACTGAAGAATTAACAAACGATTTTAATGAGACAACTTTGAAAGATGACCCTAACACTTAAAAAAAGAAAAAAAAAAAAAAGGTTTTGATTTGGCTATTCTTTGAGTGAAAATGTGTGCACCTAATAATTATGGCCCCACCGCAACATGTAGCCGATAAACAATTTTTAAACGTTGGGGATATTAATCTAGTCTAAATTATTTTAATTGGGCACATTTTTAAGTGATCTGTTAAATGGCGCCTTATTGACCAGACCTCAACCGATTTATTCCTCTTGAAATTTTCTTTGAATCTGAACTTTAAATAAAGGTCAATGTAGGTTTGTTTGTTTATTTAAATATATCAAAGCTATTGGGCGTAGAGAAAAAGGTAATAATGGGGGAGACTGCAATCAGGTTAGCACAATAGGAAATTAGTAGAATTACTTTCTGTCACTAATCATTTGCTGCCCTCTTGGATACTACTTCTGAGCTAAGTGCTATATTATATATATATATATATATATATATATATATATATATATATATATATATATTATACTTTCTCATTTTATTCGTTTTTGTGTTTGTTCGCTGATGAAGGCTTCCTGCCGACACGTTCGTTGTTTTGTTGCGTTCCTTTTATCAGGTTTAACCTTACTGGGCGTAGAGAGCAGAAATTTTCCACTGCTATATTATACTAAACTAGAAATAGGATAGATATTGTCAACTCTTTTTTTCAAACTCAGGTTGGCCCACGGAGATCCCAAATTGTTATTATACAACTAGTACAGCTTTGTGTTTATTTTTAAACTGCAACATAAAGCTATTTTTAGACACCACACCTTGTCTGCTAGTAAGAGTAATAAGCATTGAAGAAGTCGACGTCACCGTGTAACTGTGATGCCCGCCCCTGTCAGGGCTGGGAATAAAGTTTGTTTATGATGGAGGAATGCGTTCCATTAATTGGTCTCAAAAATGCCAATATGCGATGCAATTTCTAGATTTTATGTACTAGAACGTTCGGATTTAATTCCTATATAAAACCCGCCAGGTTTCTTACCAATAGCAGACAGACTTTTTGAGGATTAGACTCACCGAGACTTATTGAGAGATTGACTTAGCGCGACCTATAGCCTATAGATAGTCGGCACTCCTCAGAACGGCGGTCCCAAATTCAAAACATAATGTTTCTAGAAAAATAAAATTTTAAATTCATTTTTACCTCATGGAACTTCATTAAAATTATTTTTAAAAGTAAAATAACATCTTTTTGTTTGAATAAAACAACAATTTGACAAATTTTACGAAATCAAAAACATTACATTTTAGTGAATCTTTTGTCTTTTACGGTGACATTGTGGTAAATATAGGAGAACTCTTTTGTCCTTAAAGATACCTTATAAAAGTTGCCCAATTGGATGTATCTAGATTAAAATAAATATGTTGTATTTATTTTATTACTTTAATTGTGTCTAGGTGTCTGAATATATCTTTCTAAACAAGTAGTGGATTTACAATTTTAAATATTTAGGTGTCACATATTTAAAGTATCTTTTATTGGTTTATTATTGTGAAATAAGGTCTTGTTTCACTAATAAAATTGGATATTCAGATATAGGCATAGGCCTATGGTTTTTAAATTAATTCACAATTTCTTTATAATAATTAGGACGTTTATTTAATTTCTGCCTGGGGGCAAATAGCAGAAGGTTGCTTTAACTATATAATAGGTGCCCTATTTTCTTCGTTCATAAATAGTTGTACCAGGAACAAGGTACGTTTTTTTTTAAAAAAAATGATAATGATTATGACAAAGCTCCAGTGGTTCTTCTTTTTTATGATGCAGGGGTTCTCAATCTGTGGGTGATGAACCTTTGGCCTTTGGGGGGCGAATGACCCTAACTCATATATAAATCTGCATGAATCATTAACTATGAATGAGTATTAATAAAAATCAATTTATAAGAACAGAAGGATTATTTCAGCAAGGGAAGTTCATGCAAATGAAGCACATTTTTTTTTAAATCATAAAAGATTAAGAAGCAAGGTATCTAGTATCTACATAAAATTTATAACACGTAACACTTGAAAATTAGTTATCCCCCTCATCAAGTATATTAATATATTTTTGAGTTGAGGGAAAATCTTTAAAAACATGATGAAAAATAATATCAATGACATAGCAAGTAGCATAATGGACATGATTTTCCTTACTTGCTAGGAGGCTTAACTAGCATAATGGACACGAGGCTCCACTAGCATAATGGACAGGAGGCTCCACTAACATAATGGACAGTAGGCTCCACTAGCATAATGGACAGGAGGCTCCACTAACATAATGGACAGGAGGCTCCACTAGCATAATGGACAGGAGGCTCCACTAGCATAATGAACAGGAGGCTCCACTAGCATAATGAACAGGAGGCTCCACTAGCATAATGGACAGGAGGCTCCACTAGCATAATGGACACGAGGCTCCACTAGCATAATGGACAGGAGGCTCCACTAACATAATGGACAGTAGGCTCCACTAGCATAATGGACAGGAGGCTCCACTAACATAATGGACAGGAGGCTCCACTAGCATAATGGACAGGAGGCTCCACTAGCATAATGGACAGGAGGCTCCACTAGCATAATGGACAGGAGGCTCCACTAGCATAATGGACACGAGGCTCCACTAACATAATGGACACGAGGCTCCACTAGCATAATGTACAGGCTTTTCACTACTTGTGCATTTGTTGGTCTATTCTTCTTTTAATCGTGATAAGCAAAACAATAGCAAGCATATATTAAGGGTCGTTCGCAATTTACATCATGCTCACATGCTTGGGGGGGGGGGCACGTGTGGGGTCGAGAATTCAGGGGCATTGACTAACAATATATTGTTTGGCTTGTATCGGCACGATGTTAAATAAAGCACAATGTGCAAAAAGAGTACAATGATGAAAAGAAATCTACACACACACTGTAAACAAAGCTCTGTCTCGAAGCACAAATAACACAAGCGATAGAATCTCATGATAAATGATCTGCCTCTCTCTTTCATTGGTCTCCACACGCTTTTATAGTCTATTCTACTCATCTATCGAGCACCGTCTTACGTTTTGTCTTCCTTTCCAGTTTTATCCAGATTTTTCTATAAAATTCTGAATGACAAGGACAATACTTATTTTGTTGTAAACAAGGTTAAAGGTAGACTATTCGTTTGCCACCTACACCTTAAATGTGGTCTCGAGTTTTTTGTCTGCTAGAGTTCATGCACGGGGGAAGCGTGAAGCAAACAAGACGCCTACATAACATTGACGCACACATGATTGTCAGCAAGTTTTGGTGACCTGATTTTGAGGTTCAGAGCAGTCTATTATGACACAACTGAATGGTTCTTCAAAAGCTGGAATGGGCTGAAGAGGAGCCGATGGTATCTTCTGATTTGGTTTCCCTACCACCTGACAAGTATGATATGATCTGCAGTAGTCAACAACATCTTTCTTGATCTTGGGCCAAAAAAAGTGTGACGTGATTTTGTGATATGTCTTGTTCGCTCCTAAATGGCCTATAATTTGGGAATCATGGACTAAGCTCAGGATTTCGTTCCGGAAAAGTGTAGGAACTACTATCTGATGAGCTATCCTCCATTCCTCGTCAGCTTTTTATTTCCTAATAAGTATGTCATCTTGTAAGAATTAACAAACAGGGAATTGCTCAGCTTCTTCTTCGGTCATAGCGTTCTCTCGAAGTTTAAAGATTTCTGGATCATTCTTCTGCTCTTCATCGAGCTGCGTTCAAGTTGGTGTTTTGTGATCCTTTGACTCTTCGTTCATCATCATCATCATGTCCTTTAGTCCTTGGACCGTTAGGGCGCCACAGATGACATGAAAACTATCCTTCTCCATTTCTCTCGGTCTTCTGCACTACGCATTGCATCGCCTAGCTTTAGTCCCGTCCACTCTTTGATGTTATCTTCCCATCTTTTTCTCTGTCTTCCTCTTCTTCTCCCTCCTCTAGTTGTGCCCTGCATTATTTCTTCGGCAAGCCCTTAAAGATTTTCCCTCAACTCAAAAATATATTAATATGCTTGATGAGGGGGATAACTAATTTTCAAGTGTTATGTGTTATAAATTGTATGTAGATACTAGATACCTTGTCACGTGGCCATACCACTCAAGTTTGCGCTTTTTACAGACACCAGAAAGTCATCGTATTGCCCAGTTGCTTGACGAGTCCTTTCTTTCACTTGTTCATTGGTGATATGGTCTCTATAGCGGATCCCATGAATGCTTCTAAAACATCTCATCTCAATCGCCTTTATTTTCCTTTCAAGTTCTGCTGTTAATGTCCAGTACTCACATGCATACAAGAAAATGGAGAGGACTTATGAGCGCATCAGCCTAATTTTGGTGATGGGGGCTATATTTTTGTAGTTCCATATTTTCTTGAGCCTCTTTAGTGCTGTTATGGTCTGGGCAATCCTGGCCATCAATTCGGGCTTGGAGTCTTCTTCCGAGACTATTGCTCCGAGGTACTTGAAGCTGCGAACTGCCTTTAATCTTTCCTCACCGACCTTAATTTCAGTGGCGATGCCAGTGGTGTTATTCGTTGTCATTTTTGTCTTTTCTGCACTGATTTGCATGCCAAAGGACGACGAAGTCTTGTCGAAACGCTTTACTAGGTTGGCTAGCTCTTCTTCGCTTCCAGTCAGTCCGTCTATGTCATCCGCAAAGCGTAGGTTGGTGATTGTTCTGCCACCAATGCTGACTGTCCCTACATGCGTTTCCAGTGCATCTGACATAATTCTCTCTAAGAAGATGTTGAACAGGGTGGGGGAGAGCAAGCAACCTTGTCGTACTCCAACCATGGTCTTGAACCATTCTCCGATGTTATTGTTGAAGAAGACTGTGCTGGTGGCCTTATCATAGAAGCTGCATATCATTCTGGCTAGGTTTGTGTTGATGTTGTAGTGCCTCACGGTGGCAGATTGATTTCAGATTGGATTTTATTACTTTTTGGTGAACTTCTTTTTCGGAGATCTTCAAACTCATGGCCCTGGTAAAAGCACATGCTGAATATAATTCTGGATATTCTTCTTGAGATTCAGTGAAACAGGGTGAATGAGTAACGATGGGTTCGGCTACCACCTCCGAACCAGCTAAGTCATTCAGCAACGATATTATTATTATTATAAGAAGTTTTTTTAAAGCGTAGTACCCAAACCTATGGCTGGGCTCACCATGCTGTACATACAATTTAACAAACAATATCATGAACTTAAAAATTAACATACATTAATTAAATATAATAAATAAATGTGTATTCGCCCAACCATTCCATAACTTTTTAAATGTCAAGCCATGGACGGCACCCAGCAGTATCGTCTATCGGTCAAAGGGGGGAATCATTCAGGATAGTAGAGCTTAAAGCAGGGGTGGGCAAACTACGGGCCGCTTGCAACTGATATTATGCGTCCCTCAAAGGCGTTTAGAAATTTAAAATAAAAAAAACTTTGGTTTTAAGTTATTTTGTTGAACTATACAGAAATTCATGCAACGTTATGATTGTTTTAACATTTGTGATCAAATTTCTTTCTAAATTTCTATTTTTTTAAACAGTCCTTGATATTTGTCGTGTAATGCTAAACTGCGAATTTAACTATTTTAATATAGAGAAATGTTTATCGACATTGGACATAATATACATGCGGCCCCCCCAATAGCTTTACATTTGTCAATGTGGCCCTACGCACAAAAAGTTTGCCCACCCCTGGCTTAAAGAGATGTGTTTTGAGTGTAGTTTTGAATGCTGTGATGGTTGGTATATTGCGGATGTGTAGTGAAAGAGAATTCCATTGTTTGGGGGCGCAGAAAGAGAAAGATCTTTTACTGTATGTTTTTGTGTGAGTCTTGGGGACAGAAAGAATACGCCCGTCTGCGGAGGAGCGAAGCTGTCGAAGGGGTGAATAGACAGAGAGAAGTTCTGTTAGATAGGAAGGGCAGGAACCAGAGAAAATGTTGTGGCAGAGAACAGAGAGTTTGTAATCAATCCTTGCTTGCACTGGGAGCCAATGAAGTAAAAGAAGTAGTGGTGTGACGTGATCACGGTTTTTTTGCCTTTAAAACTAGCCTAGCAGCTGAGTTTTGAAATTTTTTGTAGTTTTTCTACGAAGTGTTTTGGTGAACCTGACAGAAGAGAGTTGCAATAGTCAAGACGATAGAGAACAAGAGCACAGACTAGGTTTTTTTTTGCACTTATTGTTAGGTAGTGGCGGATGGAGCTGATCTGACGGATAGCAGTGTATGCAGAGCCAAATGTGAGAGATATGATTATCGATAGACATGTTGTTGAACAGAATATAACGAAGATTCCTAGCGTAGGATGTTAACTGTATGTCGGAGTTACCTATTTGAAATGAGGTGGGGAGAGCTGAGCGCGAGGATAATTTGTGATCGTGAATTTAGTGCTTCCGTTTTGTCATCGTTAAGCGTCAAATTGCTGAGTGTCATCCATGACTTGACATCACCAATGCTCTCCCGCAAAGTCCGGACAGCGGAATCAACAAGAGAGGGATGAGTATGCTTGTATAGCTGCGTGTCATCCGCGAATGACTGACTTCACATCATGCCTTCTGAGCAAGAGGAGCAGGGGCCTGGTAAACATTGTGAATAGAACCGGGCCCAAAACTGACCTTGTGACACTCCGTACACCAAGTCAGCACTGCCGGAGAGACAGCCATCGACAGCGACCGCGACCGCCTGCGTTCTATTGGAGAGGTAGGACCTAAAGGGAGCAAGACCAGAAATTCCAAAGTAATTTTCAAGGGTTTTGTAAAGGGTTTCATGGTCAACGGTGTCAAAGGCCGCACTGAGTACCAAGAGGATCATTGCTAGCAAGAGATCATTGGTGACGCTCAGGGAGCTGTCTCAGTGCTATGGAAAGGTATATAGGCCAACTGATTAGAAATGAGAAGAGAGTTGTCCTTTTTAAGTAAGCAAAACATTGCTTTAGAACTAGTTTTTCAATGATTTTAGATAAAAATGGACACCCACAACGACAGATCCGGAGACTATGTCTGATTTGAGATGGATGACATGTAAAGTAACATCAATGAATCCCACCTATACGCCTCGTAACAGGATGTTGCTCACAGTAGCAGTAGATCCAGACAAGGGAAATATACCCTCATATATGCTATAAAATTGGCCGCTATTTCCATTTCTTTTAATTTTATTTGTAGTTCTCTATCTTTTTCTTCTGCCTCTCTCTGTAGCTCTAGCTCCATTTGTTTAAGCTATCTATCTTCTTCTAGCTCCAGTTGTTTGAGCTTCAGTTAGAGCTCCATACTAGGATCATTCGGCTTTTTGACTGAGGCTAGTTCATCCTCAGACAAAATATTTTCATCCACTAAGTGGACGATGATCATATCTCGTACCGTCTTTTTTAGCGCCGAATGAGCTAAATGTAATTAAAAATTATTGACTTACAGTATACTGTCAGTAAATAGTTTTTAATTATATTTCTTTTGGTTTTATAATTCATTATAATTAACATAATAAAACGTATTACTTGTAATTAGCCCTGGTTTGTTTATCGTATTCTTTGTTAGTGTATTTATCATTTAATTTTTGAATCGTCTTTTGTTGTGTACCGATACTGTTTTAGAACGAGCCATACACTTAAATAAGAGATTAATTTCTCCATATTGATAACAGTGAGTAACACCCCCATCCTTCATACTGGCATATACCCCATTAGATGGACTTACAGTGTATGGACCACGGTCCTACACCCTAGTGTAAGCTGATGCCCCTAAATCTGACTTAATAATGGTTTATTATTTTTACATTACTTTAACCGTAAGAATATTGCTTTTGGTCTGAGACTGTAAAAAAATCTGGCCACAAAATCGGCAAAATAGACCAAAACAACCTAAACGTTTGACTGACTTTGTAAATACATGTCTTGTATTAAAATTTCAATTTAAAACCACTGAAAATACATGACAAAACAATTGGAAAACAATAAATAAATGTTATAGCAACCACTGACGTTTTTAATGTAGTTCCATGAGGTACAAACTAAATGTTTAAATTTTATTTCTGTACAAATAATATGGGACCGCCGTTCTGAGGAGTGCCAGATAGTCTAGCTATTCGAGACGTTTTTATTCGAGACATTTTAGTATCAACTTTGTATCTATAAAAAGAAACGTGTAGATGTTAGTAATATAATGATTTTATTAAAGGACGAAAATAGTATTTCCCTTTCATTTTGTAAAAAATAGTTTGACTATATTTGTCGTGATAAGGCGCCAAAGCTGGGTGATTTCAGTTCATGTAGAGCGTGGGCGCCGGATTCAGAGCTGGCGCTGGTTGCAATTACGTCTACTTTTGTTGTTTGTAACCGTATCCGGAAATTTGATCGAAAGAAATTTCGTCGACGGAAAATTGATCGACGGAAATTTGATCGAAGGGAAATTTGGTCGAATCCTTTTTTTAAAATTTACATGTTAAAATTTTGACACAAATTTCTTTTTGAACGTATTATTTTGTTTTACTGTATAGTATAGTGCGTTCAATAAGAAATATGATGAAAATTTTAACGCGTGAACTGAAAAAAAGATTCGACCAAATTTACGTCGATCAATTTTCTGTCGACGAAATTTCTTTCGATCAAATTTCTGGTAACCGTTTGTAACAGCAGTAACCCCCACCTCCCTCCTTTTTTTTTCTTCTAAAACCTTGAAAAGCCCACTCGGATCAAATTCTATGAAAGAAACACTGATCGACTGTCGTGTGCCACCGACTCACACATCTTAAATTTAAACACATGTTGTTGATGCTTTTCCTGTCATCCAATCACAAGTGGCCACAATAATTCAACTCAGAACAATGTACGGTTTGTAACGGCTGCAACACACTCTCTTCAGTCTTGTATAATTATATATACTATATATATAATATACCGTATGTTTATTGAATTTCATAATTTTTGTCTTTCGTGTTTATCGATTAGTTAATTAATTTTAATTCTGACTGCTACTGCTACGATAAATTTGTACCTGTCTTTTGTCATTTTAGTACTATGTAAATTTGATTTAATAAATCATTTATACTTGTTTATATGTCTTGTTGTTGTGCTGATGAAAGCATGTGCCGAAACGTTTGCTTATGTATATGATGTAAAATTATTATTAAAGCTTATATATATATTTTTATATTGTCACAGATTGTTTGTGTCTAAATAATTTATCAATGGAAGTCATGGTCTAGTAATACTAGTGACTAGTCATGAAGTGGTTTGCGCTACCGTAGATCCACAACAACAAACCTTGGCCTTGTTATGCATGAACTTCACCTACTTTGTAGGAAAACAATTCCAACACCCGAATTTGAAAAAAAATCCTGACCAGTTTTATACGGAACGTCATATGTGTCATTTAAAAAACTTCTACTTTTCTATAATGTGCAACGAAATATATTGTCCTATGTCGTAGTGAGAGAGCATTGCCTTCGTCAGCCGTTTGTGTCAAGAAAGAACCCATTGATACGTGCAGGCAGTTTCCGCTTCCTAGAATAGAGATGACATTGACATTGTACAAAAACCTGTCGACAGAGAAGATGCTGTCATCATTTTATAACAAAAACTTAAGATACAATAGAAGCAGTATAACGGCAGACGTTACGCATGAACCCGCTGTCTGCCGCTATATTACAGAGGAACACAAACAATAATAGCATCGAACAATAGTCGCCTCCCTCTTAAGAAAAAACATCAACCTATTACCGAAGTGCAGACGTCACGCATGAAGCTCGCCGCGTTACATCTTTTTTTTCCACTCAGTACTATTAATATAAAATATGTGGAGCTGGGGTAGGGGTGGCGGTTTTAAAGAGGAAGCATGATGCACCAGAAGTATAATATATATAATAGATATCTGTAATTTTAAAAAATTGTGGAGTAAAAAAACAAAACAAAACTACACAACAGCATAAAAATATATCCTTGTGATGAGAAACAGTGTTAAAAAGGAATTAGCACTACTGCCATGTACTTGTGTCAACTAAATAAGTTATAAGCAGGCTGGCGTTATTTGGGGGGGGGGAGGGGGGATGCGGGGTCTTGTGCAAATTAAATTTTTCGGTGCTTTTGAGTTTGACATTATATACCTCGCCTAATGGGATATTAGGACACGCCATGGTCTTATTGGGTCTTATAATGGGACAAGATCTACCAGGCATTGTTCACTTCCTTTTCTCCGATATTGTATTTTATATTTTACTGTAAAATATTTTGAATTGCCCAGAGGAGAGAGAGAGCTCTTTAAGAAACGGGCGTAGGTGGCCTCCCCTGCCCCGTGCCATAAGAGGACTCTTCTTGCAAGGGGCGTGGGAGGCCTCCCACTATATATCCCCGTGGAACAATATAGAAATTTCTGGATCATTCTAGATTGAATTTAATAACCTCCCTGAAACGTGTGAAACATGAATTTTCTACGTAATTATTTTTCGAATATTAAAAATTCTACAACTAAATGCCTTAACTATAATCATTTTACATTAAAGTTCAAAGAGAGTCCCATTCCATAAGGTACCGTTTAAGTTATGCCTGAGATAAGGGACCCTATAAAAATCACTTAGATAAGTAATGGAGTTTATATTTAAAAGTTGTCCCAGTAAGAAATCAGTTTGAAAAGCTATAGATCTAACCTTTTAAATTATAGTATCATTATATTACGGAGCACACTCCTCTATGGAAGTGAGTCTTGGACCACATACACCAGACACGAAAAAAGGCTCAATGGCTTCCATCTCAGATGCCTGCGCCGCATCCTTGACATCAAATGGCAGGAAAAAGTCCCCAACACGGATGTCCTGTCTCAAACAAATATGTGCAGCGTCCCAGCCATTTTAATCCAAAGACGCCTCCGCTGGCTTGGGCACGTCAAGCGAATGCAACCTGGTCGTATACCTAAGGACGTGCTGTACAGCGAGCTGGCGACAGGGTCAAGGTCAGTTGGACGGCCTCGTCTCAGATACATAGACATATGCAAAAGAGACATGAAGGCGGCCAACATCAACATCTCACATTGGGAGGACCTGGCGGAGGATCGATCCACATGGCGGGGCATCGTGAAGGCAGGATCACTACGTGCCGAGTAGCTTTACAGGGCGGAAGCAGCTGTAAAGAGAGCACAGAGAAAGGCCAGAAAACACTGCTCCACCGCAATCGTGTGTGGGACATGCAAAAGAGACTGCCACTCGAGGATCGGTCTCACTAGCCATACAAAGAGCTGCAACCAGATAAGTTAAATCTATCGTCTCTTGTAGACGGAAAGATGCCATACATATTACGGATAATATGAGCTCAGCACCCTTCGATATTTTAACATGGATAATTAAATGTATGTGTACTCATTTTGTTAAAGATCCATTTTTATTCATGTAGGAGTAATCGTTTGCAATTTTATTTATATGGCACATTTAGTATAAAAATACTTTATTGACCCTGGTCTCTAAAGGAATATTTTTAAAACTATTTGAATCTGGATAATGATGGATATATGTGCCAAATTTGGTCTAGTTCCCTCAATCCATGTAAAAGCCTTTTCGGAACAATATATGATTTAAACACACACACATATATTATTATATATATGATTATAAGGGTATCGCGCGTGTTGTTTTTACCCGATAACATAAAAAAAAATATTTTGATTGAAGGTAGTTAGACTAAATTTTAAAATAGTTTTATGTTTTTTGGAAGCTTTCTTATTATATCATGTACTTGCATAACATTTTGGTGTTGCTTAAATCAAATAAGTAAGATTATGATTACTGAAATGTTTTAAAATAAACAATGACAAATTGAATTTCCATAGTTTATGTGGGTTGGGGAAAATCCTAGGCTAAAAATAGTACAACTGAGAATGAACTCAGTTTATAAAATATCACTGTTTGGAAAAGGGTAGAGGGAGGTTGAATTGGCGTTCAAAGGTTCATACGGCTGCAAAACACATTTTCAAAATGAAAAGATTAAATATAGTGAAACATATATGATATCCAGGTTACCTGATATCTAAATCTAAGATCTGAACAAATGACTTCATGTTCATTACATAAGAATGCTACTAAGATATTCCTGAGCTTGATGGAAGTGGATTATTCTCTATTTCGGTTTCATAATATAAGTATTAGTATTAGTATAAGGCATAAGGCCTAGCCTGCTTATGATGTACTATTGATTTACTCGTATCCCATAATAATCCAATTGGCTCAGGGGCTGCATTGTTGTGATATTAATTTTAACTATTGTCAGTTTTAACTTGTATAATAAATATGAATAATAGTAAGTGCATTTGAAATTTGAACGGAATGTTAAATTAAATATTAGAGAAAAATACATATACTTAGGTAGGCCTACTTAATAAAGTAAGAACTTTGAACCACAAATTCCAGAATGAGAATGGATAGACGATACATTAAAGGATTATTGAACCTAAGGAGAAGTGCTGCTTTTATGAACTATTTTAGATGTAGAAAGATGTCAACATTAAACATTAAGCCATCGCAAGATGAAGATAGCCTGGAGTTCTATTCTCGATTCAGCCCATGTGCCTTATCGCTGAAAAAATTCCTAGATTTCGGTAAGTAGGCTAGGCCTAATACAAATAGTTATTGAAACATGTTTAGTAGCTTAGCTATTTTAAATAAAGCTTTTTTTGTATTTGAAATGGTGAAATGACTAATGTATTAAAACTAAGCCTAAGCTAAGTAAGAGCAAAGACAAAAGAGAATCCATGTATTTTTAAGATATAAGGAACAAGTGTACAAAAGCTATGACAATAGAATGCATGTATCTGCTTCCATTCACTTGACTTTCATTTGTCATGTATCAGAAGATGGGGGAGAATCCTACAATGCAAACCACTCAAGTCAATGACCAAAATTAGTTCTTTTTATTGGCTAATTAAGAATTCATTGAGATTACTATGATAAGAATTACAATATTACAATCATTAACAAAGTCATTTCAAGTCATTTGTGCAATAGGTAAAGAAAAATTTAGCCATTTTCCCCAAAAGATTAGTTTAAGTCTTATTGATGTTGGAATAACTTAAACTAACTACAAAATAATTTGTGATTGATTACAAGCTATTAATTAATATATTAAATTAAACTTTATTAGAAGTAGAAGTAAACCCATTCTTCAGCCTTAATACTTTATAGAAAAAAAATAGAATTAGAATGACATGTTACTATTGTTACTATGAATATTAATATCTAACTTCTAAGAGTATATATCTACACATTTTACTAAAATATATACTCTAGTTTATATAATATATATCTAAATTTCATTAGACTTACACTTTGACTATAATAATAATATTGGCCTCAAAATCAAATTTAATTATACTGACTTCATTTTAATACAGTAAATTGAAAAAAAAATGTAATTATTGAATAATTAATCACATCACGAAAAATGAAAAGCCAAGGACAGGGACCATGTCAATGTTAGTATGGGAGGAACTACACAACATTGGTATAATAATTTAGTGGACATAGCCAGTATAGCCTACTCTAGTGTCGTAGATAGAGTTTGTGAACCCCGGGAGTCTTTCATTATGTCGCCCCTGTAGAAAACCATGAAACATAAAGAATACACATCAATCAAAACTCATATATATAATATATATATATTTTTTAAAATGCAAAATTAAATATAGAGTAAGGGCAGTAGTGAGTAGAGACTAGAGTAGAGTTCAGACCGAAAAGTGCCGCCCCCAACATGTATCGCCCCCCACCCTTTATACTAATTTTAACTCCAGTTGCAACATTTTATTTTTCTCCTTATCATAATTTACGGTAAATTATGTTACACACTTTATAATTGCATGTGCATCATACAAAAATATGAAAATTGTATTTTTAATAACAAATCTTCGATCACACCAAGGACCACTATGTTGAACTTTGTCCCGTAAACAACCGCTATACTTTTATATTTTGTACGCGGTAAAGGTCAAGGCCAAGGTCACGTAATTGTTTAGATGTGGAACGATTTCGCTCGTTTAAGACTTAACTTGAGAAATTGGTGTATCTTTGTGTAAATTATATTCTTTCTGAATACAGTTCTTTTAATAATTATTTAACCATTCCTAAGGCCGGATTTATTAAATTATTTACCACGGTGCTCAGTGATATGGCTGAGATCCAGGACTCACGGAGGTAAATTAACATGAACTACTCAACAAAATTATTCAGTATAAATTTTGTACATGAAATTCTAGTCCAAACCGCTTTAACTTTAATCGGTCAGTGAATGAAGTAATTTACCGTTCGTAGGCTATCTAAGTCAAAGTTAGTAACAAGGCCAAGTTCGAAACAGACTGTCATTTGCTTATCAGTGTTTATAATTATTTTGGTTGCCATTGCTTTTTCAGTACCAGCCATAATTTAGCAGCCTCTTATTAAACTTATTTTAACTTTGACTTTTCAATCTAAGTCGACTAAGTTAGTCTAGTCTTAACAACGAAGACAGACTCAAGACTCAGGTTCATCTGCAGTACATTGTATATAGTATAGACTAGTATAGAATTTATATAGATGTGCAAATACAAAACTTTTATTTTTATCTGGTACTGTGGTAGGCGTTATGCTATAATAAAATAATTTGAAATTAGAATTAAATTTAACATTTGACCTAAAAAGTGTCAGTGATGGTCTTGTTCTGCTTAAAACTGACTAATTTAAATTGATTTCGTCTTGTTGGTATAAGTATAATATAGTATAGTATAAGTATAATTAACCTACTACTACTACTACTATTGATACATTCTTAAATTTAAATAAAAATGAATCAATTTTTAATCTTCAAAATGGTAAATGGCACTGGACCATGAATACCATGAGTATGAGTTTTATTATTAATTTTTGGGGAAATTGATCTCCTTTGCAGACTTTGTCTACTGTCTACATAATCATGATGATGATACTCAATCATAATAGTCATCATACTGACATTTAAAAATAATAGTTTTAAATTTTAATCAACGTAGACTAAAAATGGATTGACCATAAATGTAATAATAATCATTTGATGCATTAGCTAGACTTAGACTTAGACATATGATATTAAGATATCCGAGGGACCTAAGTCTAAGTACTAATAATAATATTGTTTGTAAAGAAAATCTTTGAAATGCACTCAATAGAGTAAAAGCTAAAATAGTCAACAATCAAGTAAATTCATCATGGAAAATGGATTGCAGAATAAGTAATCAAGTTGAAACTGACCTACTGGATCAATTTAAAATTCTGAGACAATTAGTATAACAGCGACTGAAGACAATCCACAATGAGATTATCTCTTCAGCGATTTTATGCTTTGACCACTACTATGTCAAGCAATGTTCAAATGTTTGAGAAGTACGCAAGTTTCAATCCATCACCTCTGTCACTGAAGAAATTGTTGGAGTTTGGGAAGGCAGGTAGAAAAGTTGATATAATTAATAGTTTTTGTGTCTTTTTGTTTGTCTGTTTTTTTGTAGTTTAAATTTTGTTCAAATAGACTGTGTTCCTCTTTTTGTTTAAAAACTTTAAACCCATTTCATTAATTTAATAAAGGTGATAACCTACGTATTGCAATGTGGTAGGCCATAATATATTTTAAATGTTATCCTATCTGAATTCAGTACTTTTATAATCTAGATGTAAATTTAAAATCCCTAAATCCATTGATTTATTTTTTTAAATTAATTAATTACTAAACTTCAAAGGAGCCAAAAACGCAGTTCTGCCAATTGAATTTTTAATTTTTTTTATTAATCTTCGTTCAAGTGTAATTTAAAACCTAACAGCAACATTATTTATTTTAAAATGTAGTATTTGTCTAAGCAGTTTACATATTTTTGTGTAAAATTGTCTGTGGTATATTATAAATGAAAAGCATTTTAGCTTCACATTATTTACTCACTATACATTTAATTACTTTAACCTTATAATCTACTAGAACTTTTATAATAATTATGCATTCTCAATACAACAAACTTCAATTATTATATTCAGTCATGATTGGGGATTACTTAAACAGTTTTTTTTATATAAGGCAGTAGTGGGTTATTTATTTTTGTATGGAGGAATGGGATTTTCAACCAACTTTTATTTTTTTTGGTGTTTTTTGGTTTTTAGGAAGGACTGCCATACCTATATGCCACCTGCACCTAGGAAAATGAAGTTTAAAATATTATTATTATAGGAATAAATTGTAGAAAGTGAAATAAAATGCCAGAGTTACATAAATTTAAAATGCGTGATAGCTGATATTAGCAAATAATGGAATATGGTGGGAATTATAATCTGTCAAAACTAAATAGGGCAGTGGTGGGAAATTTACTGTCTGCGGACTACATGCAGCCCACTGAAACATTTCTTTGGGTAATGCATTTAAGGAATTTTCAATTATTTTCTACTTTGTAGTGTGTTTAAACTCATCTTTGATAGAAATATAATTTTTTTTTTTTTTAAAGTTTTTAACAAATTTTTTATAACTTTTATGCCTATGCACAGCTAAATCCCTATAACCGGGGTTTAATAAGAATTTGTTGTTCAAAAATTTAAAAAAAATTCTTTTGTGGCTAATTAACAGATACAAATTTTCAACTAAAAAGTAGGAATTAAAAAATGTAACAACTTTTTAAATAAGACTCTTTTGAAGACGAGTTTAAGCCAAGTCTAAACAATATAAGAAGTAGAAAATAATTTTCTTTAAATTTTCCCTGTGCAGAAAATAGTATAAAAAAAAATTAGGAGAAAAATATTTAAACATTAAATTTTTTTTTTTGTTTATTAAAAATATGAGTACAAGACACGGCTCTCTGATTGAAACGGTCCCCATTAGTCATCAGGGTGATGATGCAAAGTTGAACCACATTTAATTGAATTTTGTGTAGACGACCCTGAACACCCCCTTTACCCAATGTACTGGCTGCACAAGTGGAATAAAAGTCAGTGGTTCTTGCATTAAGTTATGGTTCACCTTCTTAAAAAATCGTTTTTAGACATATATGTCAGAACTTTTAAAATTACAGTATACACACAGTCACACAGTATTTATCTAAAGGCTTGCGTATTAATTATCAGTATTGGTATTTTTCATTGTGTAATGGGGAAAATATATATTTATACCTTTTCAAATTTAACAAGCATTGTTTCTTTCCCAACACTGGGTCATATATTTGCATTCTAATATTTTGAGATTGTGAAACAAATTCAGAAACTAGTTTGGCGTTAAATTTAATGCTTCCGGCATTGTTCCACGCATGATATTTAAGTTTGGAAACCAATGACGAAGCTGTGCCATACTTGCTGTGAATACACTCATACATGTCAACACTTGGAACGCACGACTTCCCACTGAAGGTCGTGTCTGCCAGTGTCTGTTATTGGTTAGACGTTGAAAAAAAATGAGGTCGGTCATGCTAATTGTGGCATATAATATATATATAACAGCAGTAAAATGGAGAACATATATCCATTTAACCTTGTGCTTAGCATGCCAGCAGATATGCTATTTATAGGCGTAGTTAAGCCAGTTTCAAACTATTCCATTTCCTTAAACTTAAAATACATTTGTCATTGTGTAACGCTGTCACACCGATACAATTTGTCATTGTGTAACGCTGTAACACCGATACAATTTGGCATTATGTAACGCTGTAACACCGATGCAATTTGTCATTGTGTAACGCTGTAACACCGATACAATTTGTCATTGTGTAACGCTGTAACACCGATACAATTTGTCATTGTGTAACGCTGTAACACCGATACAATTTGTCATTGTGTAACGCTGTAACACCGATACAATTTGTCATTATGTAACGCTGTAACACCGATACAATTTGGCATTATGTAACGCTGTAACACCGATACAATTTGGCATTATGTAACGCTGTAACACCGATACAATTTGGCATTGTGTAACGCTGTAACACCGATACAATTTGTCATGTGTAACGCTGTAACACCGATACAAGTTGGTAAGAGCGTAACTAGAGAATTGGACTTAAATGGGGTGGGGGGGACCTACTGTACAGTGTAGACGCCTGATGTCGGCAGGTCTGTGTTGTGACTGTATTATTATGTCGTCCATGCCAATGGTTAACTAAAGATTCCTATAAATCTGGAGTCTGAACACCAACCCCCACAAATGTTGCCGAATTACTGACGCATCTCTTGGTGGAAATGTACGACACAAGAACTGCCGAGGAGAATAGGGACAAACTATTGAATTTTCTGTGTCGTTGACTGACAGGTTCAGTGGGAGTGGCTTACAGGTCCTTCTTTCTCCACAAATTTAAAATACATGACATGTATAGCGCGGAGATTGTTTGTAATAGCTCTTACGTAACAATATTCGATTCAGTGTTATTTGTATCGTTAAAATTAAAATTAAATAATAATAAAAGAATATACCGGTAGTAATAATACATGGGGAAAAAAATTGTTGGCCGCCTGCTTTACCTACAGCCTTTTAACAACCAACGATCATTGACCTTGTGGAAGCATGAGATGTGTCATGGTAATTTTGTTCACAGGTAATTGGGTGTCATGGTGATTTTGTTTAGAGGTAATAGGATGTCACGGTGATTTTGTTGACACCAGCCATTTCTATTTTGTCATATTGTCTTACAGCAGCGGTTCTCAACCCTTTGGGGGTCGCGCTACCCTTTCTCAGGGGTCGCCTAAGACCACCTGAAAACTCACATTCTCTACAGTTATAAGGTAGCAACGAAAATTATTGTGTGGCTGGGGGTCGCCACAACATGAGGAACTGTATGAAAGGGTCGCGGAGTTAGGAAGGTTGAGAACCACTGTCTTACAGACACCTCCACCCTTAACCCGTGGTCTTGTTGGATACAGGCAATATAACCCTTAAGCAAATAGTGCCGTTGCCTGTTTGTTGCAGCCTGATTTGCAACGGTGACAGACGTTCGAGTTAAGATGTCTTAGTCATCATTTCTTTGCACCCTGTTTAATCGCCTTTTGATGGATTTGTCCGATTAGTTGTCATTGATTTGGTGTCAGCATTTTAGATCCAAGTGTCATTGAGGCAGAACGTCCCCCCCCCCCCCCAAACCAAACTTCACACATTCAGACTGACATACACACGCAGATACAATTACAGATAAACACACACGCAGACGTATATACGCACAGACGCGTACAGACTTAGACACACTAGTACACATACATACGCACAGGTACACACACAGGTGCACAGGCACATACAGACACACGCTCAAATAGCTCACACACAGAAACACACACACACTTAAGTGTCATGCTGGAAGTAGAACATAACGAAGTGAGTAGTGATACTCGGTGATGGTGAAGCATATGTAGACAAATTACTGTGATACAATTTTTAACCTTGATAACTTGAAGTAGATTTTTGTTTAAAGGTTAACATTTGTGGAAGTATTCTTTTCAAATGATATGTTTGTTATTTCATTGTCAATGTCCGTCTGAGTTCATATGGGAGCACAGACCCCTGCTCCCCCCCCCCCCCTTATTTTGGTCGGCACACCTGACTAGCAGGAAATGCCAAGTTGTGTTCATAAAATAAGTGAAGAGCTGCAGTAAGCTTCCATTTGACCAATCAAAAAGCTCGCTAGGGGTCACGTTACAGTTTTAGTTCTGGTCGACACTTGGTGTCTAGGACTCGCTGACCTCAGCAACTTTGACAAGCGGAGAGGATTTGAAACAATGGTGGGTCCGAGGCACTGAATGCATGATTTGTGCGGGAAAACATGTTCCAATTGAGTCGGAAGTTGTATATTTGAGTGTGTCTTTTTCTTTGAAATCAGATTTAAAATAGAAAACGAACCAAATCTTCGACTCCTTGACTCCTTGCACTGAAGAAGGCTGGTGTTCGACTCCTTGCACCGAAGAAGCCTGGTGTTCGACTCCTTGCACCGAAGAAACCCGGTGTTCGACTCCTTGCACCGAAGAAGCCCGGTGTTCGACTCCTTGCACCGAAGAAGCCCGGTGTTCGACTCCTTGCACCGAAGAAGCCCGGTGTTCGACTCCTTGCACTTGAGAAGGCCGGTGTTTGACTCCTTGCACTGAAGAAGGCCGCTGTTTGACTCCTTGCACTGAAGAAGGCCGGGGTTCGGCCTAAATGTTTCAGCACACAGTGTACTTGGTACCATCAGCATTCAGATCATGGACATAAAGACAATGGCATGGTATCTCTATAAGGTCTAGATTAAGGATAAAGCCTGGTCATGGAGCAGATAATGCAAATACATTGCGTGCTAAAATCCACTTGGGGTCCAAGGTCCGTTCTGTGAACT
The DNA here is from genome assembly GCA_964017045.1 of Omphiscola glabra. Lineage (NCBI taxonomy): Eukaryota > Metazoa > Mollusca > Gastropoda > Lymnaeidae > Omphiscola > Omphiscola glabra. The sequence goes on along the minus strand of OZ024804.1, from coordinate 31,075,175 downwards.
TGCTGTTAAATGGACTTTCAACGTCATGTGATCTGAGCTCACTACTGCCGACACATTGGTGCGGCCATTATTAACTAAGATGAGGTTGAACCTCACGCCCATCAGCTCAACTCCTGTTGATTCCTACATTTTCTAGCAGATCATAACCGCATTTCAATCTGTTTACGAAGTAGAAGGTCTAAAAGAAAATAGTCTATTTAGTTGCACGACCGTCTCAAAGAAACTGTTGTCCGTCGTAACCTTGATACGACTACGGCACAGCGAAATCTTGTCGTTAAGACCGGGGTAAACGACTAAACAAATTCCCTGTCGCCAGTTTTAGATATCTATTTTTTTTTTTAAACGTATGATTAATCTTCGTTTATTAAAAGTTGGAAATAACCCAAAAATTACATCATTTGTTGGATTTGGATTGGGAGGTCCAAATACTGGATACAAGTCTATATTATATATTAAAGATATCAGCCCTGATACATGTCTCGTATCTACTTCACTCGTATGCCCTAAAAGGCCGTCCCCCATCCCTGTGCCCGGCCCCCACATTTTTAGAATTGCTGATTTGTATGATTGAGTATTCTACAAATGACAAGGCCTTACATTGCCCTTTAGATGCGTCACTGATTTGGGGTCTCCATGGCCTGCTCGTTATATCGTTAGAATTATGTTTGCGTGTTTAGTGCAGTAACATATCATTGTACTTGTACTGTATTGTTAAGTTGGGAGTCGAACGAATTCATTGTACTGGGGGTGGGGGAACCATCATGAAAATAGGGGTTTTGAAACATATTCTTTACATTGCTCTCAAAAAGTGGTAGAACTCCACACATTGCTATCAAAGGTTGTAGAATTCAACACATTGCTCTCAAAAGGTTGTAGAATTCCACACATTGCTCTCAAAAGGTGGTAGAACTCCACACATTGCTCTCAAAAAGTGGTAGAAATCCACACATTGCTATCAAAAGGTTGTAGAATTCCACACATTGCTCTCAAAAAGTGGTAGAACTCCACACATTGCTATCAAAAGGTTGTAGAATTCCACACATTGCTCTCAAAAAGTGGTAGAAATCCACACATTGCTATCAAAAGGTTGTAGAACTCCACACATTGCTCTCAAAAAGTGGTAGAAATCCACACATTGCTCTCAAAAGGTGGTAGAACTCCACACATTGCTCTCAAAAAGTGGTAGAATTCCACACATTGCTCTCAAAAGGTGGTAGAGCTCCACACATTGCTCTCAAAAGGTGGTAGAACTGATCACTTGACCCATCGTTTGATTAGGTCTGATCGAAGCACCCAATAGCCCGTATGATGCAATCCCAGTTAAGTTTTACCGCCAGACACGTACGATAAACAGACCTTGAACACTATCTCAGCGAGTGTTTACTCAATAGCATGATATCTGCGTGATAACGTCTGCACACTGCAATGGTGTTATCTGTCGTCTGCATGATATGTTCAAGCACTCTTAAAATATTTTTTAAAAATGTATCTTACATCGTGCACGTGTCTTGTTTATCAAAGAAATGCGGTTAGCGCCATTTGAAGGAGTCGCACGCGGCCTTGTCAGGTTAGATTAGTGATGAATGACTCTTTGTTTAGAGTTGTAGTTCTTGTCTCTGACGTCCACATAAAGCCACACATGGACATGGGGGTGTGTCCGGGTCCGACTGTGTCATTGTTGAAGTGGAGTGTATCGTTGAGTACGTTGACCAAACATTTCAATGTCAATAACACTAACAGGTCAAATTTACTTAGATCTGTTTTCTTCAGGGTCATTCGTGGCGTATGTCCTGCCCTGGACTCATCCTTGAAGCGTAACTTTCGTACGGTCATACAAACGCTCTTTGCTAAGGCGGCCATATGAAATAAATGTCCATCTACTATTAGTGTTTCCTACTAATGTGGGTAACTTTTGTGGGTAACTTTTATGGTTTTGACAAATTATTGTTTTTAAATGTATAGACCTGCAATAACCCCCCCCCCCCCTTTTTTTTTTTTTTGAAGTCCCACTGCTCACCTTACCACATGAGACCGCCGCCTTCATCCAAAATATGAAAATAAAATCACATGTTTGTGTTTCAAAATTGACCTTGTTGGTGGTTAATATTTTCCATGAGACACTATATTATATGTTGACACAATCCAACATTTTATGGTGCTATTCTTGTAGAGTGGTTAATTTGTAAGAATATTAGTATTATTAATGATGCTTTAGATGACTAGACAAAAACTTTGATCGGAAGATTATATGAAATATATAGTTAAAAAATAAAATAATGCGATTAGTGATGTTGACCTTGTGTCAGATGTAAACATCCTTCCATGTTATCTTTCTTTGATGGTTATCTGAATTATTTGTTGACTTGAAGCGTAGTCCCAAGTGTCCTAGGGTAGATAACCAACATTCTTTTTGCGGAGTTAACAGAATGTGATCTCTTGCTCTTAACCTTGTCAAAATTGTCTGCTCGACTCAACGCCGCCATCTTGAACTATCGTGATCCTCAGTTCCTCACAACATCCATTCACTATGTCCATCACCGCCAAATGTACTCAATGAACCCAATTACTCCAGCTCACTCGCTTCTGATTAGCAATTTGTCTAATGAGCGTGGCTTGAAATTGGATTACCTGTAGATAGGCATGCCAGCATCTTATTTACTTGCGTGTTTCTTGTAACGATCGGTCGCCTAGGGCTGTCTCGTTGCCAGGCCCTGAATTGCTTCGTTGCAAGGCAGTCATCTTCCTGTCTAGCTTTCCCCCCAAAAGAAGGCGTGCTCATTGATTGGGCCGATAGGGTCGCGGTGACCTTGCCACTTGAGTTTGCTAACGGGTTGGACATTCGATTGAACTCTCGAGTTTAGGTTGATTTGTTTTGTAATTGACAGGGAAGAGGTTGTCACAGGCATGGCTGTCACTTGAGGGGATAAGGAAGCTGTGTGCCATAAATGGAACAGCAGCAGCGGATAAAGGGGTAGATCCCTGAGTGAACTGAGTGGCGTAACTGAAAGATTGGGATAAGAAAAGGGACGAGTGGGACTTCCTAGTATTTCTACCCATAGTTCTCTTGACATAAGATTAATAAGAATCTTAAAATTTATTAAGTCCCTAGAAACCTAGTATTTCAACGTTAGTTACACCACCATTGTTTGTCCAGTCCATGGACACGTTAAGTCTATGATTGAATAAGAGAGAATGATGTATGGTAGTATAAATATAGCTGGTCCCTGTTAGGATTCCGTTAATTTATATATATTTTGGTCCCTTGCGCTACGTCGATTACCGATTAGTACTGTTCTTATGTCTAGGGTAAGATTATTCTTAACTAGTTATGCTACACTCAGTCTCACTCACACTAACGCTACTATGACACTCACACTGACTCTCACTTCTACTACTACTAAAGAACACAGGTGGTTCAGCCCACAAATAAATATTTAATTACTAAAATAAAATAACTTCACACATACAAACATAAAGAATTAATTGTGATACAGTTTCGTTACTAATAATACATGAGTGCCTTTCTACTCCTGGTTATGGCATATGTGTAGGCCTAATTTTAAAGACCACCAGTTATCTCCCTTTTGTTTTGCTATACTGACGCCACCGAGTAAATGTGCAGTGTCATTCCTTACCGACCCCTTCCTTGATTGGGAAAAGGTTGTTAACGTTCCAATGCGTTCTACTTCTAGTGGTTCTAAAGAATGCCATCAGGTTCAGCGATTTTTAGATTTTTTTTCCACTATATCGTTCTGATTTAATACCTATATATAGGCCGGCATCTTTCCTAGCGAGAGAGATTTTGCCTGTATTTTAATTAGTATTTTATACAAATTTAGTAGTATAATAAAATTGAATATTGTTAGTATCATTAACTTTGGTATCGTTTTCTTTGCATACCGGTGCTGTTTTTCTCAGTCCTTTGTGACGTAGTGTTCATTCTATGAGCCAAATCTTAAAACAGATTAAACCACAACGCTACGTAATACCTCTACACTATGGCTGTTGAATAGTCTGGCTAAAAAATTGACTAAAGTAACACTTAACTAAATCTTAACGCCTTACTTTTCTTCTTTTAGTTTTTCTTCCGGGTAATATCTGGTAGTTCTTGTCAACATCTCCTTTGATTTTTGACATTTAGTTTTTACAGTTACTTTAGCTGCGATTCTGGAACACTTGGTTCTATTCCAGACACGTTGCTTCTAGTCTTGACTATTTGAGATGTTGTATTGAGAAGACTTGGTCTGACAAATTAGCCCCAAATAATCATGCATAATTTTTAAAAAAGCTGACTTGGCGATATTTGACTCTTTGGTACCACATGCGTACGTGCAACAAATGAGATGATGCGGTGATCAGATGCTGTAAGGAGAAACACTATTCCAATAACTTCCTCCTCTCATCCATCACGGTGATCTTGCCGTGACATTAATGCGTATTTGGAGAACTACAGTGAACTAATGCATGACAAACTTGAGTTAAGCAGTCAATCAATCCACTTTTTATCTTTTAGAACTCTGTTGTTTTTATTCTGGATTTTTTTTTAAAAAAAGGTTCTTCCTCAACAGTACGATTTCCTGGCTCTTTCTGAGGAGCCGAGCCAACTTTGAAATGCAAATATTCGGAAGCTCTCATTAACTGACTTTATTATACAACATAGAATATAATGATAGGCATTTGAAATAATCTCATGCCAGCTACTCGAGAACCGCTACACGCTGCAGTACATCAGAAGCAACTGCTGGAGAACCACTGGTGAGAGTTCTGCTTATTGACTGAGCGCCTCTGGTCACAGACCTAAAGTGACACGTCAGAGTTAGCACTTGTTGTTTGATCTATTGGACACAGTCGATGAATGGAACTCGAGAGCTTCATCAACAGTTTTTTTGTCTTCAGAAAGGGAAAGGGGAAAGGGGGGGGGGGGGCTTCTACAAAGAACATTAAGGAAGAAGTTCGACAAGCAAGCCTGTATGGACATTAGAAGCATGAGCTATTCTCTCATCCCTTGAATTTCTCCTGGAAATAAATGCTTTTATCATAAAAGTGCATTTCATCTTCGTGTCTAACTCCCCGTGCACGGAAGCTTGCCTCATCATTTTTTCTCTTTATGACATGTGTGCATCTCACTTCACTGCATTTAGCAACACCCAGATGTCACGAGCCGTAGATACTACTCATCTGTCATCGTCTAGGAGCATGGGCGTAGACCGTCAGATGGTCCCAGATCACGTGGCAATAGTGGTTGGACATTGGTTGATGTTGATATTGGTTAGAGTTACTTGAGGTCAGGGGTGGACGGCCTTTTTGTCGCATTGAAATTAATTTCAGATATCTCAAATTTGTCATAGGAGATCAAATGGCGACATTCGGTCAATGGCCATCACATGTTGAAATTTGTCGTAGGTCAATAGATGTCACCATTGGTCTTTTTAAACGGAAGGCAGTGTGATGACCTGTTCTGTGCTTTTTTTGGTTGCGGGTTTGGGGGTGATTTACAAAACAAGATGAACTTTGACCCTTGATCGCTCGACATCCTCAACATTGCGTGGTCTCTGTAAGCCAGCATTCCTTTTATACAATCATAACATGTCTAGCGTTACTCTATACCAGGGGTGGCAAGACCTGTAGTAACTGAGAGACATTTATAAAATAAAAAAAATTGTTGAGAGCCGCATTGAAGCACTATGGGTCACGACCCCACTCGCAATGAACAATTCCTTTTGTGATTTATTTTTTAAAATTACTTTTTATTCGAATTTAATGATTTAAACATTTCAATTGTTTTAACCCTAACCGTATGTTGAAGAAATATATGCGTTACAGTTACACAATTGAAGAAATATATGCGTTACAGTTACACAATTGAAGAAGTTTTAATTTCATAAATTGTTCGCGAGCCGCAATGTGAACACAGAAGAGCCGCATGCGGCTCGCGAGCCGCGGTTTGGCCACCGTTGCTCTCTACGATCATAACATGTTTTAATATAATGTTCTTTTTCTGTTTCAAAAAACTGGGTTGTCATGTTGATTTGTTTAAATGTAACCGAATAAGGTGTTTATATGGTGGACACAACATTGAACAAAGATTACGTGAACATGCCATTTGCTGACCAGCTTAACACTCGACTGTGACTGCTATCACTGGGTGTTTGTAACTTGTTTCAGAGGCGTGTCTGTGTGCAGCAGCTGATGTAAATATAGAAACAAGCCCCGCTCTGTGTCGTGGAGAACCGCTGTGTGTCGTGGAGAACCGCTGTGTGTCGTGGAGAAGCCGTTAGGTTAATTCTATTTTAGCGGGTGGGTGGTGGGGAGGGCGGCATGGGTCGTGCTATCAAGACGTTAATCGTCGGTCCATTTTTTGTGGCGCCCTGGTGTCCTTAGAACCTTTACTTGATGTCACTGGAAACCATGCTTGGTGTCATTGGAATCACTGCTTGGTGTCATTGGAATCACTGCTTGGTGTCATTGGAAACCATGCTTGGTGTCATTGAAAACCATGCTTGGTTTCATTGGAATCACTGCTTGGTGTCTTTGGAATCACTATATGTTATCTCATTCAACGTGTTGGACGATATTTGTGCACACAATACAGCGTGTCTCTGAGCATTAGCAGCAATTGCAATGACGTGTGATACGGCTCAGCTCGGCTTTAGGCGGATTGGAACAATCAGACGCATTCGGAACTCTCTTTTTTTTTTTGGTCATCAAATACAATTATTATTTTCAAGAAATATCAACATTAGTTCTAGAAAATATGGAGACACATTTATCTATACAAAAAATATTCAAAACTAGGGCCCGGTCCGGGTATTTTGAGATAATATCCGGTGAGTCCTGAAACGGGTATTACAAATAAAGAACTTATCTATAGAAAATGAGAAATGTGTTTCACTCACTGGCAGAAAAGTGCATGTATACAAACAGTGGCAGAGCATCATAGTTTAAGGCTTCATATATAGCACTAATACTAATAGCAGAATAATATAATCCTAATCCAGCAATCCTCAACTCTTTTAGTAGCGCGACCCCTAAATGACAATTTGCTAAGTTGTGTCGACCCACAACCAGACATATCCCCAGAAACTTACAAACAGCTGTTAATACTGTAATTTTGATAGGGATGGAGGGAAGAATCAATAATATCATCGACGGTTGAATGAGTCTGTAGAAGGGTCAAGTCAAGCCACAGAAATTGTTTGATAAATTCACGCACACCTGGTTATAGTTTCGCGTGGAAGCTTGGTCCAAAAAAACAACAATGAAACAAACACGCCAGTAACAAAAATACTAATACACATACAAAAACAACAACTTCATAATCAAGTCACAAATTATCCTCATCATGGCAATACCATCTCAGTCATCCATCAGGTCAGCCAATCATCATCATGGCAATACCATCTCAGTCATCCATCAGGTCAGCCAACCATCATCGTGGCAATGCCATCACAGTCACACATCAGGCCAGCCAATCATCATAAGGGCAATACCATCTCAGTCATCCATCAGGTCAGCCAATCATCATTGTGGCAATACCATCTCAGTCATCCATCAGGTCAGCCAATCATCATCATGGCAATACCATCTCAGTCATCCATCAGGTCAGCCAACCATCATCGTGGCAATGCCATCACAGTCACACATCAGGCCAGCCAATCATCATAATGGCAATACCATCTCAGTCATCCATCAGGTCAGCCAATCATCATTGTGGCAATACCATCTCAGTCACACATCAGGCCATCCAATTGCTAATCAGTTTTCTATTATTATTATAAATTTAATTCAGGTCAAATGTCAACAAAATTATACCGGTACCGGTATTTAAAACGTGCCTACAGATCCGGTATTGTTTCGGGGGCACTAACACTCGGCATTTCCGGGTACCCGCGTCAGCACCCGGTTCAGCCCTTATAATACACTGGGACCTTGAGCACCCGGTTCAGCCCTTATAATACACTGGGACCTTGGATTCCGAACTTAATCCGTTCTAAAAACACGTTTAAGTTTCAATTTGTTCAAGTTCCAAATTGTTCGAGTTCCAAGATAATTTTTCCCCTTTAAATTGTTCAAAATAATAGAATCTGGATTAATTCGTTCCTGGGTCCACAAACTTAATAGATTGCAGAGCTTTCCTTAAAATCTCTCGAACCATGACCTACTGGCTTTAAACTCCTATGTTTGAGCACTAGTGTCAGTCATGTGTATCGTTGTGGGGAGTGGAGGACCTTGACCTTGGCTTTCTCACAAATCATCGTCTAACACTTAAGAAATGACATGAACCAACTGAGAGAACTTGTTTGTCCATCTCTTCCACACTTTTCGATATCTGCCAGCATTTTCCGTTCGTATTCCCAGGTGTTTGACTTTTAGAGCGTTCGGATTCCAAGGCCCCGCTGTAATATTGGAGAATAAATATGTCACTTGGATTATGTTCCCAAAGCCAAGCGCATGGACACTACACGCGTGTCTACACTAACCGCTCTGGTAAAAGTGCAGGTGACCTTCATGTGGGAATCACCGAGTCAGTGTGCTGCCGTTCTGCGCTTGTTATTCCCCTTAAGTTTTTGTTGATGTGATTAACCTTGAACTTGACCTTCATGGTGTTTTATCTACTATTAATAATGGTCTTATAAAGTCACTGTTAATATGATACCAAGTCACTGTTAATATGATACAACGTCACTGTTAATATGATACAAAGTCACTGTTAATATGATACAAAGTCACTGTTAATATGATACAAAGTCACTGTTAATATGATACAAAGTCACTGTTAATATGATACAAAGTCACTGTTAATATGATACAAAGTCACTGTTAATATGATACAACGTCACTGTTAATATGATACCAAGTCACTGTTAATATGATACAAAGTCACTTGAATGATACAAAGCACTGTTGATATGATAAAAACTCACTTTTGATATAATACAAAGTCATTTTTGACATGATACATGAACTAACTCAATATTAAGGGTGATGCGTAATCACCGTTGACATGCTGATATAAACTCAATGTTGAATGTTGATATAAACTCACTGTTGAATGTTGATATAAACTCTCTGTTGAATGTTGATATCAACTCACTGTTAAATGTTGATATAAACTCTTTGTTAAGGTGATCCAAGTATTTCTGTATTAAATGTAAACTTGTCAACATCTAATCCAATCCCCGTTTCTTTCCTTTTGCAGGATACAAAGATGGCAGCAGCCGAGAGTCGTACGGTTTCCTGCAGAAGGAACTTCCGGTCCGTCTGGCCAACATCATGAAGGAGATCAACCTGTTGCCCGACCACCTGCTGAAGATGAAAAGTGTCGCTCTGGTCATGAGCTGGTACGTGTCTTTGATCATTGTGTGTCTGCTGTGAGTCACTGCTATGTCAGTGCTAGCCTGTAGCACATACAACCATGATCCATCGTGTCCTATACTGCTCTCCTGTTTATCCCAATCTTTCGTTTCGACTGGGAATTGTGTTTCAAACAATTCATGGAGCCATACAAAAACACAAAGTTATTTTCATTGTCCATTGCTCCTGTTTCGATTAGTAAAACTAAAACAAACATATGATGTAATGAAACTGAATGTCCATCCCTGTTTTCAAATCTGAGTTCATTTTAATTCTTCACCACTTACATTTTGGATTTACGGTTCCTGGGGAGGGGTTAACCGTCATTGTGCATTTTTACATTGTGAATGTTGCTAAATGTCTTTAAACATATTGTACCGGTTACCGGAAATTGGTTACCGGAAATTGGATCGAAAGAAATTTCGTCGACAGAAAATTGATCGACGCAAATTCGATCGAACGGAAATTTGGTCGAATCTTTTTTTTAGTTCACACGTTAAAATTTTCGTCAAATGTCTTTTTGAACGCACTATACTATATAGTAAAACAAAATAATGCTTTCAAAAAGAATTTTGACGCAAAATTTTAACGTGTAAACTAAAAAAAAAGATTCGACCAAATTTCCGTCGATCAATTTTCCGTCGACTAAATTTCTTTCGATCAAATTTCCGGATACGGTATTGTACCATTTACAAGCAGGGCCGTTCTGAGGAAAAACTGTGCGCGGGGCGATGCCTGCAAAATACCACCCTCAACATATCTAAAACATTCTCGCCCGGGACCGACCAGTAAAAAGACGATTTTTTTTTTGTTGTTTTCTTTTTGACGTATATCGGAATGTATCGTTTAATTCACTATTAACACCTTGTCTAAATAGGATTTTGGAGCCCCTTTATGTTGACGTCCGGGGGCTCTAAAAAATGATTTTGGAGCCTCCTTATGTTGGCGTCCGGGGGCTCTAAAAATGATTTTGGAGCCTCCTTATGTTGGCGTCCGGGGGCTCTAAAAATGACTTTGGAGCGCCATTATGTTGGCACCTGGGGGCTCTAAAAATGATTTTGGAGCCTACTTATGTTGGCGTCTGGGGGCTCTAAAAATGATTTTGGGGCCCGGGGCGAGTGCGCCCCCCCCCCCCCTTTGCATGACCGTTAACAAGTTGGTTTGTAACGACCTGTGAGTTTGACCTTTGAACTCTGTGCACGGAAATCTCGCACGGAGTACTGTATACACATGTCGTGGCCAGACATTGGAGATTGACCAAGGCTTCGATCCAAGTCTGGAATCGCTAGCTTTACATCCTCTCTCACACACACTCTATATATATTACTCTCTCTCTCTCGCTCTTCCTCAGACACTAATACATGTATTGATTAAGGCTTTGACCCAAGTCTGGAATTGCTTATTTTACTAATCTGTCTCTCTCCCTCTCTCACGCTCCTCCCTCTCTCTCTCACGCTCCTCCCTCTCTCTCTCCCTCTCTCACGCTCCTCCCTCTCTCTCTCCCTCTCTCACGCTCCTCCCTCTCTCACGCTCCTCCCTCTCTCTCTCCCTCTCTCTTTACTCTCGTTATCTCTTTTTTCTCTGTCCCATCTAGTGTTTCTCATTTCCTGGGGATTTGCTTATCCTGTTGAAAAGTTAACATTTCCTCAACTTATCATGGGATATAGAATAGAATGTACAACGTATTAAGCTATGAAAGAGATGCGAATAATAAATTGCTTAACCCATATAGTCTTTAAATGAACGACTAATGTTGATCACTTGCTACGAGTTGTTTCATTTTCAATATACGTACCCTTAATAATAGATAACTAGATTCTAATACGCCTGTTTAACTGAAGTCGGATATGACCGCCTGTAGAAAAAACATTTACGCCTTTTGCTTTTTTTTTTTTTTTTGCATGTCACAAAGTCTAGCTTTGAATGTATGTATATGTGTGACATGGTGCTGGGTGGCCGAACGATCTATACTGAGTCAATTCTATGTGCTGGTGGGCAGTACCAGTAGGCTAGGAAGGGGGCGCTTCAACTCCCTTTTCTAGTTCATGGAGGAGTGGCATTTTTATGGAGGGGTGGCATTTTTATGGAGGGGTGGCATTTTCAGCTAACTGCAGAGTTTTTATGGTGGCAAAAATTTTGGCCCGCCCAGTGCGGCACTAACCCTTACCTACGCCTTTGGGCGGTGGGTGTATCGGCGCCAAATTTAGACATAATGACTAGTGTCAGTTGTAACTCCGCCCCTTTCGCTTAACATAAAATAAACTTGTAGCACCCCTTGGGGCAGCGGCTTCCAATCTTCCGTACCCCCTTGATTAGACGTATATTGAAATATATCCCCCATAATATAGGAAGGGGTTAAAAAAACTTTTTAAGTGGTTACAAAAATTAATGTTGGTTTAAAATTTGCATTTGAGCTGTTTATTTCTTTAAACTACTTCATTAATAAAAAAAAAATTTTTTAAATAACTCAATACAAAAAAAGTTGGCCGTTATAAAAAAAGGAAGTTATTATAATTAAATTTCCCACATATTTCAAATCTTTCCGGATGTAAAAAAAAGCCAAAAAATAAATTTGGTATGAATGTCAAAAAATTGTGCTAATAACTATATTATATTATCCTAAGGACTTTATTTTTAAAGCATGATGATATTTTACTATTAACAACCTGCCCTACATTAAAAGTTGATCTTATTTTTTGAAGAGACAGAAATTGAAAAGAAATCGCCAGTGTTATACACTACCTAACAAGAACTAAATCAAAATATTCTAATGCTAAATACTAGATATAGCCCGCCAAACTCTGTCGACAGCAAAGCGTGAACTTCCCATCTACTAGATATAGCCCGCCAAACTCTCTCGACAGCAAAGCGTGAACTTCCCATCTACTAGATATAGCCCGCCAAACTCTGTCGACAGCAAAGCGTGAACTTCCCATCTACTAAAGTTACTTGAAAAAACATGAACTCAAGTAACACACATTTAATAATCCCAATTTTCGCTACACCCCTTCCCCAACGATACGTCATTGCATACTTTTTATTTCACGCCCATGAACTATATTAAATATACTGATGTCCCAACCACGTTTAAACCGAATATTTATTGCACAATATTTAAATTGAGACGATACGATTTTCCGAAAAGAAATTATTACGCACCAAACGCATTTGCTTTATTTAAATTTAACAAAAATCATTTCGCATAGTTCTCGGGAATTATATTATGCGTGCTATCCGGAAATGGAAGCAGTCACACCACAAGCAAAACATGGAGGAAGAGATAGACCTTTTAGTTGATGGAAACGTTCGTTTGATTCCGTATTGTTCAGAATAATGCCGCAGTTTTTCGCAAAATGCGACTTTAAACTGGGGCTGCAACGAAGTATCGGGATTTCGCCCACAAAAAAATAGTAAAATGTATATGCCTAATTAATAGTGGACGACTTCAACTATATCGGTCGTTACGATTTTCATTGATCTCACCATTTCCACCTTTTGTTATTGTTGAAATGAACCATTTACTAAGGTTTACTACTCTTTACATTTTTAATAATAAACGTGAAAGATTCATTTCTTTTCAAATATAATTTTATTTAATTTTGAACACATTTTTCTCCGGGGTGGGGCGCTTGATTTGCTCCGGGGAGTTGCCTGAAAAGAATACTGTTGGTTTGGTATTTAATTGGACGTTTTTTCCCTTTCCCATATTAATATTCTACCCTGGAGAGATTCAAAACCTGGCAACAAAGCACACACACACAAAGGAGGGGCAAGGGGGAGAGTATTCCTCTCTAACTTAAATTATAAGCGTCTTATCCCCCCCCCCCCAAATACCGTGAAGACGCCCCTGTCTGTATGTAGATGTATTGACTGTGGGATACCCATCAAATCAATTAACGAAAAGAAATAGTGATGTTTGAACATTTTTCTTTCTTCTCTTTTTTTTTAAATTGATGTGGGTTCAAGTTACAATTTCATTTATGATATTAAATATGTCGTTATTTCAAACTATAGCATTCTCAAAACTTTAGTAATGATATGTTTGCATTCGCCGACATTTACCCTCTGAAGAACCCTTTTTTTTTTTTAAATGTATCACGGTCGTAACATTCTACGACCACTAACACACACACTCAAACACACATTACTTTGAGGGCAACGCTCAGAGACGTAACAACGGCTTGGCATTGGGGCAGTTGCCAAGGGCGCCGGCCTGCGCCAGTTCAAAAGGGCGCCGCTAAATCTCTAATTTTTTAATTTTTATTATTTAAAAAAAAAATTAGCCAAGGGCGTCAAAAACCCAGTTACGCCTCTGGCAACGCCAATCAGTTAGGCAAATGTACCCTCACCTATAGGTGTTCACAATAGCGTAGTCTTTAATTAGAAACGTTTTGTTGAGAAGGACCATAGCGTTCTGTGGACGCTGTTATTTTGGGAATTATCCCCCTTTCTTTTGAAAACTACGCCAAGGATGGAGCTAAGTAAACAACAAGCGAGAAAGAGGCTAGTTTCGCAGTCACGTGTAAGGTGGCGCGATGTCACGTAACCAAGTTTACTATTGTCTACTGTTTTCTTTTCTTTCCCTTCGGAATTCCAAATAGTTTTATGAAATTAAATATATCAAGTGGTTTATGCAAATTAAGTCATCCCATTTGATGATATTTTGAAATATTCTCAAACTTCGACAAAATTGAATGTCATACTTCGATTTCGGGAATTTTTATGTAATCAATTTTGTTCGAAACCAATTTGTAAGAAGAAATTGTGTTCGAACGGTAGTAAGTTGGAGCGAATTTTTTAAAATAAAAATTCCAACGGAAGTCTGCTACTGTCAGACAAAGTATTCAGGTAAAGCAGTGGTTTCAACCTTCCTAATGTGGCGACCCTTTAATACAGTTCATCATGTTGTGCCGACCCCCAACCATAAAATTATGTTCGTTTATACTTCATAAATATGTTTCCCAATGATCTTTGGCGACCCCTCTGAAGGGCCCCAAAGGGGTCGCGACGCACATGTTGAGAACCGCCGAGGTAAAGAAAAACCGGGAAACACCACCAACCATTGTTACACCACCGACCAATGTTACACCACCACCATTGTTACACCACCAACCATTGTTACACCGCCAACCATTGTTACACCGCCAACCATTGTTACACCGCCAACCATTGTTACACCGCCAACCATTGTTACACCGCCAACCATTGTTACACCACCAACCATTGTTACACCGCCAACCATTGTTACACCGCCAACCATTGTTACACCGCCAACCATTGTTACACCACCAACCATTGTTACACCACCAACCATTGTTACACCGCCAACCATTGTTACACCACCAACCATTGTTACACCGCCAACCATTATTACACCGCCAACCATTGTTACACCGCCAACCATTGTTACACCGCCAACCATTGTTACACCACCAACCATTGTTACACCGCCAACCATTGTTACACCACCAACCATTGTTACACCGCCAACCATTGTTACACCGCCAACCATTGTTACACCACCAACCATTGTTACACCGCCAACCATTGTTACACCACCAACCATTGTTACACCGCCAACCATTGTTACACCACCAACCATTGTTACACCACCAACCATTGTTACACCACCAACCATTGTTACACCGCCAACCATTGTTACACCACCAACCATTGTTACACCGCCAACCATTGTTACACCACCAACCATTGTTACACCACCAACCATTGTTACACCACCAACCATTGTTACACCGCCAACCATTGTTACACCGCCAACCATTGTTACACCGCCAACCATTGTTACACCGCCAACCATTGTTACACCGCCAACCATTGTTACACCGCCAACCATTGTTACAACGCCAACCATTGTTACACCGCCAACCATTGTTACACCGCCAACCATTGTTACACCGCCAGCCATTGTTACACCGCCAGCCATTGTTACACCGCCAACCATTGTTACACCGCCAACCATTGTTACACCGCCAACCATTGTTACACCGCCAATCATTGTTACACCGCCAACCATTGTTACACCGCCAACCATTGTTACACCGCCAACCATTGTTACACCACCAACCATTGTTACACCACCAACCATTGTTACACCACCAACCATTGTTACACCACCAACCATTGTTACACCGCCAACCATTGTTACACCGCCAACCATTGCTACACCGCCAACCATTGCTACACCGCCAACCATTGCTACACCGCCAACCATTGTTACACCGCCAACCATTGTTACACCGCCAACCATTGTTACACCGCCAACCATTGTTACACCGCCAACCATTGTTACACCGCCAACCATTGTTACACCGCCAACCATTGTTACACCGCCAACCATTGTTACACCGCCAACCATTGTTACACCGCCAACCATTGTTACACCGCCAACCATTGTTACACCGCCAACCATTGTTACACCGCCAACCATTGTTACACCACGTTATAAGTTTATAAGACAGTGTGCGTCTCTGGGCGGTTGCATTTTTGTTCTTTTGCTCAAAGAGGGCGTACATATTAATCTTGGAGTACTCAAGAAAATCTTACAGCACACATAGGTTCAAAGGTTGATCTTGTGACCCCCCACCCTGTCACGAGGAGCTGTACGCCGTGTCACGTGGTTAGCTCGGATAATTTAGTTTTCAAGGCTAAGGAGGTCAGGGGTGAAAAAAAAAGTAACAATTGAACAGCTGTTCACCGAGTTTTTCTTGTATGTCATGATGTCATTCTAAAGTCAAGTAGTCATTCTGAGTTCTTGTATGTCATGTTGTAATACTAAAGTCAAGTAGTCAATCTGAGTTCTTGTATGTCATGTTGTAATACTAAAGTCAAGTAGTCAATCTGAGTTCTTGTATGTCATGTTGTAATACTAAAGTCAAGTAGTCAATCTGAGTTCCTTTACGGACAAACTTTTTTTTTTCTTTCGCATCTTACAACACACTGAAACCTATGTGCTGAAATTGTGCAACACTCAATGAAATACATGTGCATGTATTTAAATAAATATCGCATGACTCTACGAGGAGCGTGTCCCAAAATAATTGTAAATATGTTACTATTACATTTGATTGATTATTTATAAGACGCCGTCTTAATTTCTAGGTGAAAGGATTTAATTACTTTTTTTCTTTACAACATTGGGTTTTTTCTTCTTTCAGTATAGCACTATCTTGTGACGCACTTGTTAACCTTTGCGATCAAAACTGCTTCTCGCGTGTCTACACATAGTTTTATTGTTTGAAATAACCGTGCGTCGCTGAACTTGATTGGTTAAGTTACTGTGTCGTAATTTTATTGTTTGAAATAACCGTGCGTCGCTGAACTTGATTGGTTAAGTTACCGTGTCGTAATACGACAAAGTTGAAAAGGAGCGTTCCAGTGAACTTGGCTATATTAGCAAGTCAGAAGGGGCTGTCAGATTACACTTGGCTCAGTGGCGTAGCGAGCTTAACTCGCGCCCGGGGCACAATACCTTTTTAGCGCCCCCAATACCTTTTTAGCGCCCCCCCCCTATTCGAAAACCATACAATATTATAGTAAAATATACCATTTGGCGCCCCTTTGTAAGTAGCGCCTGGGGCATGATGTCCCCCCTTGCCCCCCTCACTACGCCACTGACTTGGCTACATTTGCATGTTCAACATCATGTTAGAAAAAGTTATGACAAACATACATGTGAGCACCGGTGGAACGATCACAAACATACATGTGAGCACCGGTGGAACTATCACAAACTACTCCCAGAGTGAGCACCGGCGGACTATCATCACAAACTACTCCTAGAGAAGCATTACAGTATCACAACCATCAGGAAGTTTATGGCTCCATCCATTCCAGTACCTGGCATACGCGGGTGATTAAGCGCTACTGGGCAGAAACAGAAATGATCTAATTAAAGCATTCAAGGAACTTGAAGATGTCTAAGTTAAAGCTGGTCTTGAGGTAAATGAAGTGAAGACAAAATATATGGTAATGTCAAGAAACACGCATACTGGTGACAACATCAAAACAAGAAACCACACCAACGAGAGAGAGGCCATTTACAAATATCTAGGAGCTACTGTAAATGAGCACAATGAGATAACAACAGAGGTGAAAGAAAGGATCAGCCGTTCTTATGTCAGTCTACAAAAACTATAATAGGAAGCCAAAACCTCTAATAGAGAACAAAGAAGGCGATATGGGAGAGGAAAATATACGGTCCCGTGATAGACAATGATAGATGGAGAATATGTACAAAACAATAGATATATCACTTGTACGAAGACCCATCCATAGTTGAAACAATTAAAAAAGGCAGACCGCGCTGGACATGACACATTGAGAGGATGCCAGATTATAGAGCAGCAAAAGTGATCACCGATCGACCAAGACTGAGTTGGATTGACGATGTAGAGCTGGGGGTCCGGGTATGGTAGCGGAAAGCCACGGTTCCATCCGAATAAAAGGCAAGGGCGGTAGCGCCACTGAGGATGTCTGAACTGAATGGGTTAGGCGCCTTTCTTTAAATTTGGGCAGAAAAATCAAGGGCGCTCCGTACGTCACAAATCTCGTCACTCCACAGCAAGCTCACCATAGCTACATTTTGCTATAAGTCATTCTACCACACCAAAGTCTACTTCTGTTCTAGTTAGACTATGTTTGATATCTATCTGAAACCTGCCGTAGCTCGAGATGTTGGACTCATCAGTTTGTCGGTCAGACAGATTCAGGGTGGATAAGAATCACAACACTTGCAGAGTTCCGTTTTTTAGAATTACGGTTATTGTTTTGCTGAGTGTACACAATTGTACTGGTCCACCAAACGCCTGTTGTAGTTTCAAATAGTTCATAGATGTATGGATACTTTAAGTCAATTAACAAAACAATTTAAAATGGGTATAGAAAGTGAGGATGGACAAGAGACATCTTGATGTTGAGGGTGGACAAGAGACATCTTGAAGTTGAGGGTGGACAAGAGACATCTTGATGTTGAGGGTCGACAAGAGACATCTTGATGTTGACGGTGGACAAGAGACATCTTGATGTTGAGGGTGGGTGGAGTGTCACACCAGGACTTTTTACATCTATACAACCAAGCATAAGAAAGTGAACATTTTGAGAATTTTAAATCATCAGTCGAATATATTACGGGTGGTTTGGGGGGGTTGATGTCAGCTGCACACTTGTACACAAACAAATTTATAAAGTGCTTGAAACGATGTCATATCTTAAACTTGGAACTGCTGAGGCTTTTGGTATGGAAGATAGGATGTGAACTTGGAACTGCTGAGGCTTTTGGTGTAGAAGATAAGAACTTGGAACTGCTGAGAGATTGGGACAGAAGATGAGACCAGATTTAACCAGTTCATCATCATGAATGTCCAAATGAGACTTAGGTTAAAGCTGGCACTTAATTTAAATGGTATCGAATTCATGGTTCTCATCTTATGAATGTCTCACTTCCTGGAAAACAGATTAAGCGTGGTATAAGGGGGTCTAAAAATTGATCAGTATAATATTATATACATGTTATTTAACATTTTGTTTTGATTCACATATTCAGCGAAAATATTGCAATCAAAAGAACTTTTGAACTAAAATAACCTAATTTAAGTCTATGCTAATCAATAAAAGCGTTTGTCTATTCGAATATCTATTTATAAGTTACTGAACTTATTACTGTGTTGAATGAAATCAAAGAATTCAAAGTCTTAGATTAACCTTATTCTAAAAGCTAAAAAAGGTAATAATGGGGGAGACTGCAATCAGGTTAGCACAATAGGAAATTAGTAAAACACAGTAAGGTTAAACCTGATGAAAGGAACGCAACAAAACAACGAACGTGTCGGCAGGAAGCCTTCATCAGCGAACAAACAGAAACACAATTAAAATTAAAAAATGTATCAAAAAATATATAATATAGCACTTAGCTCAGAAATAGTATCCAAGAGGGCAGCAAAAGATAAAATTCTAAAATTCTAAAAGCTAGCATTATCTCTAAACAAGTCAATCCATTCACTTTGTTTTCTACAAGTACCAACACTAGCATTATCTCTAAACAAGTCAATCCATTCACTTTGTTTTCTACAAGTACCAACACTAGCATTATCTCTAAACAAGTCAAACCATTTACTTTGTTTTCTACAAGTACCAACACTAGCATTATCTCTAAACAAGTCAATCCATTCACTTTGTTTTCCACAGGTACCAGCAGAGTTTCAGAGAGCTCATTGAATTTGAAAAGAAAAAATTTGATCCCAAAATTTTGGATTGGTAAGTTTTCTACCTGTGACCTCACCTGTGACCCCCTTCCTTATAATGCTAACTTTAGTTTAGCTTTGTGCCAAAGAAGTTTTTAATTCAATAGCATTTGACTTTAGGCACCAAATCCAGTCTTTAGAAACATTTGTGGAATTATGGCATTTGGCTTAAATGTGGCTTCCAGAAAAAAATTAGGGATCTCCACCAATTATGGAGTAGGGGGTATATGAATTAGCATAAAACAATAAATAAATAGATTGTGGCCTTGGATACGG
This sequence comes from Omphiscola glabra, assembly GCA_964017045.1. Lineage (NCBI taxonomy): Eukaryota > Metazoa > Mollusca > Gastropoda > Lymnaeidae > Omphiscola > Omphiscola glabra. The sequence continues at coordinate 31,055,286 of OZ024804.1, read as the reverse complement.
AGAACTTGTTTCACTATGGCAACCATCTTTATTTGTCAGTGTGTCAGGTTAGTGTCCAACGGAGTTATGCAACCTTAGGCCTTTCTAAGAATTCCAAAAATAAAAACATGCAAAAAATATTGGATTAGAGAGTGTGTATGTGAAATTAACATGAGGCTGTAGAACTTTCATGGACTTAACAGAATATAGTTGATATTCATAGTGGCGTGAAATGCTAAAGGTTATCACATTGTGGATCTGTTGTTAATAAGTTACCCAATGTCCCTTTGTAGCAATGCAAACAAGATTTTATCATATTTACATACCTACGCAGACCTTGCTTTTCCTTGTCTTGAAGCACTGTGTGTGGCACACTCAGCAACAATGCCACTGCACACTTGGCATCAATGTCACGACACACTTAGCATCAATGTCACGACACACTTGGCATCAATGTCATGGCACACTTGGCATCAATGCCACGGCACACTTGGCATCAATGCCACGGCACACTTGGCATCAACGTCGCGGCACACTGGTTAAGGAACTCTGGTTTAGACAACCAAATTAAATTAATCCCATACCAAGTTGGCTGCACTAAAGTTGACTTTTCCGCTTAAGAACAGCAGCCTAACGATGATGCCTTATCTGGTACAGGAATACAAGTATTCTGGCTTAACTTACTGGCAATAGATGATTTCTACATCTGGCTAACATTACTGGTAATAGAGCCATTTTTTAAAGAATTTATTTTAAAGATGTAATATAATCATTTACCAGGAATTTTGATCCATGTTTTTATTTTCTGTTTTCTAGTTTCACATCCACACTGGTGCAGATCAGGAACAGGCACAGTAATGTGGTGGAGACAATGGCCCAAGTGAGAAACCTTTCCTTTCTTGTTTTACTGGCGCTCTCTTTTAAACTAATTCATAGGAGGGAGAAAATTATCAACCAATCTGTTCTCCCTATTCTATAACTGCACAACTTCGCCTTCATAGTTGACATTGCAAGTTTTCAAAGTATAATTACTGATGTCACATTTTTAGATATCTGAATGCAATTTGTTTCCCAATACAATCAGCTTTCTTACCTAAGCCAGGTTTCCTACAAATATCCTTTCAGAGACAAAACTTATCCACATGATTTTTTCCAGAATTATGTATTGTACCTTGTTTCATCCAGTAAATCTCACTTGCCCAAAGTGTTGGGAGCTCTCAGAATTTAACTTTTTGTCACTACTGAGATTTGGATCCGTAATTTTATTGAAACTTTCATCAGTATTAATTGTGCTGCATTTTTGTATGCATAAACTTTGAGTCTGTAAATATGCCTCCTAAACTCTGAGTCAATAAACAAGTCACCTAAACTCTGAGTCAATAATCAAGTCATCTAAACTCTGAGTCAATAATCAAGTCATCTAAACTTAGAGTCAATAAACAAGTCAATAAACAAGTCAGCTAAACTCTGAGTCAATAATCAAGTCATCTAAACTTAGAGTCAATAAACAAGTCATCTAAACTCTGAGTCAATAATCAAGTCATCTAAACTTAGAGTCAATAAACAAGTCAGCTAAACTCTGAGTCAATAATCAAGTCACCTAAACTCTGAGTCAATAATCATGCCAAGCCCAGTTATTGGGCTCACATTTTGTATGTCATTGAAAGAACAAAAATAATTGTTTATATCAGTAGAAGGCTTAAATTTTGCCTAGTACCATGTGTCAGCATTGATAATGTGAGTGTATTGTTGGCACCATACAATATCTATTTATAGAATTCTGCTTGTGCCATTAATTAAAGCATCCATTTTTTAAGCAAGGGTTTGATGTGTCCAGTAGTAGGCCAGTAGTGGGTCAGTATTAGGCCAGTAGTAGGCCAGTAGTGGGTCAGTAGTGGGTCAGTAGTAGGTCAGTAGTGGGTCAGTAGTAGGCCAGTAGTGGGTCATTAGTAGGCCAGTAGTAGGCCAGTAGTAGGCCAGCCATGTTACCACATGACAGGGTTTTAATTTATTCAAGACTGTATGAATGGTCATCACTTACTATTAGCAATTCAAAAAACTATGGGCAATAAAAGTTAAATAGGGTTTTATGACTTTATTGACTATAGCTAATTATTTTAATGTAATAGGACAACCAGTGTTTCAGATGTATTACATTGTTAGCTGCATCGTAAGTATATCAACATGAATAGTGTTTGTTAGTGAGTATGAAGATGTCTACTGTAGACATGTTATGATTAAGCTAAAATTGTTCTTCAGTCCATCCCAATGGTGTTTCAGTCATGGAATTAATATTTATGAACTTCTTGTCAGTCCAGATGTTCTTTTTTTTTTCCTCAGGGTGTCATGGAGCTGAAAGAGCAGCATGGGATAGACTCGAACACGGAGAACAGGATTCAGTATTTCTTGGACCGCTTCTATATGTCTAGAATCAGTATACGAATGCTAATCAACCAGCACAGTAAATAATAAATCCAGCACCCCCCCCTTTTCTTTGTTCTTTATATTGTATTTGAAACAATGCAGAAAATTGTTTGAGATTAAATAGACAAATATTTCTTCTTTGAAAAATAAAAATAAATAAAAGTGATTGAAAATAATAATTGAAATAATGTCGATTATTTATGGTTTTTGACATGTTTTCACAATAATGTGGTTGGAATGTGCAATTGTTTTAATAAAAATTTAGAGGAGGGTTTCTTGGTACAAGTTATGTGGCAGGTTGTGGTTCTTAATGAAACGAGATTTATAGAATAATCAATTTGATAATCTATCTCTTTTGTAATCATTCTTTTCCAGCACTTCTATTTGGTAAAAAGGAAAAGAACAATGACCCTAGGCATATAGGGTGCATAGACCCTAACTGTAATGTCTCATCTGTTGTACAAGGTAATGAATAGGGTGCATAGACCCTAACTGTAATGTCTCATCTGTTGTACAAGGTAATAAATAGGGTGCATAGACCCTAACTGTAATGTCTCATCTGTTGTACAAGGTAATGAATAGGCATATAGGGTGCATAGACCCTAACTGTAATGTCTCATCTGTTGTACAAGGTAATGAATAGGCATATAGGGTGCATAGACCCTAACTGTAATGTCTCATCTGTTGTACAAGGTAATGAATAGGCATATAGGGTGCATAGACCCTAACTGTAATGTCTCATCTGTTGTACAAGGTAATGAATAGGCATATAGGGTGCATAGACCCTAACTGTAATGTCTCATCTGTTGTACAAGGTAATGAATAGGCATATAGGGTGCATAGACCCTAACTGTAATGTCTCATCTGTTGTACAATGTAATGAATAGGCATATAGGGTGCATAGACCCTAACTGTAATGTCTCATCTGTTGTACAAGGTAATGAATAGGCATATAGGGTGCATAGACCCTAACTGTAATGTCTCATCTGTTGTACAAGGTAATGAATAGGCATATAGGGTGCATAGACCCTAACTGTAATGTCTCATCTGTTGTACAAGGTAATGAATAGGCATATAGGGTGCATAGACCCTAACTGTAATGTCTCATCTGTTGTACAAGGTAATGAATATGTTTTGGACAAAATCTTTTAGATTATCTTTTTTTTAAAAAACAAAAGTGTTTTTCAATAAAGAAAATATTTAGAACACTGTTATGAGTAGTTGAAAAAACAACATAAACTCCAATCAAGGGTGATAAAAAAGGTGTTTGGTAAAAGGAATCTTCAAAATATTTCTTATAAGTTGTTAGTTTGCCTCAAAATTATAAGAACACTATTAGATTTTGTGAGGGGAAATTACTATTGCAGAAATCCTTAACTCAAAGAGTGAACAGAGTTATGACAAGATGTCATTTTAAAATAAAACAAAACAATTTTGTGTGTTAACATGTAATTTTAATTTTCAGATGCATATGACAATGCCAGATTTTTATGTGAACAGTACTACCTGGCAGCTCCTGAATTACAGATTGTAAATAAGAATTGTTCAGGTGATAATTAAAATAAAAATGTTCATGTTATATTTCATCACAGTGATTTGTGATGTTAAAGATTTGATAGAACATATAATATATCATGTTATCCCATCTTATCTCAGTTAAACATTTAATAGAACATATAATATATCATTTTATCCCATCTTATCTCAGTTAAAGATTTGATAGAACATATAATATATCATTTTATCCCATCTTATCTCAGTTAAAGATTTGATAGAACATATAATATATCATGTTATCCCATCTTATCTCAGAGGGTGTAGAAACATGCCCTGAGGAACACGTTTTAATTAAACTCAACACTGAAAACAAATATTTATTTATTAGGTCTATTGTTTATTTACTGATACTAAAACATCTGGCAGGACAGTAAAGCCATGACATCTGGCATGACATTTAAAGCCATAACATCTGGCAGGACAGTTACAGCCATGACATCTGGCATGACAGTTAAAGCCATGACATCTGGTGTGACAGTTAAAGCCATGTATATCTTCAAAATAATTTTTTTTTACAGCACATCATCATAATGTTTAGTGACATGTCTAGCAAACATGTTATTGAATGCTTTCAAGCATTGTAAATAAACATTGTACTTTTATTTCTGAATTACCAGCTAAAAGCAAATATTGGTTAGTCCTGAATTAAATAACAAGCAGTTTATCGTTTTGTTAACGCTGTGTTATCACCTGCCACCATTGGCTAGTCAATAAAGCCACACATGAGTGAACAGATGTCATTAGCAACAGTGGTCCTAATCCAGATGTTGGTTTTTTCAGTGACAGAGATTGAAACCGATCCTATCCAAATTGTGTATGTGCCATCTCATCTGTACCACATGCTCTTTGAACTCTTCAAGGTAAATATTTGCTGGGGTGGTTGGGGGGGGGTTAAGCATGTAAATTATTTGTATTCATAGCTGTTTCAGTGAGCACTAGTGTCCAATAATGTTAACATTAGCTTTGACTGTATGGATTATATTATAGGTGATATTTCTCCTCAAATTACCCACTACTTTGGGGTGTAAAAAATTAAATAACTTCTTTTTTTCAATGAGTTTACTTAATATCAACTTCTTTCAACTCACATGTAAACCTTTCCCATTCTTGCAACTCATATGTAATTCTTTCCAAACAGCAGCTGAAAATGCTCTTATGTAGTTATATGGGTTGGTATTTACCAAGGTTGGGGGGATTTTATGATACAAAATAATATATGTTTATTTAGGGAAACGCCCCCATCCACCAAATGTGCCCGACTCTGCACTAACTGATGTTGTTTTCATCCACCAAATGTCCCTGACTCCGCACTAACTAATGTTGTTTTCATCCACCAATGTACCTGACTCTGCACTAACTAATGTTGTTTTCATCCACCAAATGTACCCGACTCTGCACTAACTAATGCAGGGTCCTCACACAGTCGGAAAAACGGGAAATAGTTGGGATTTCCTTCAATTTTTTTCCCGGTCGTGAAAACCGGGAAATTGAGCATTCTAGTAAGGAAATTTTCAGGATAGTCGGGAATTTTTTAATTCACCATTTTAAACAAATAAATAAATATGTGAATCGCTTCAATTATGCCTCCATGGACATTTATCGACTGCATTTTATTAGTTTCGATTTATCTGCGCATGCGTTGAAATCGTTCTTCCGATGCCGATCTCATTTAAATTTCAAGGCTACCACACCTTGGGAAATTTCCCAAGATCTTGGGAATTACAGACCCATTAATAGAAAAAAAAAGTGGAATAATTTTGAAAATCAGGCAAAACCTTGGGATATTATTAATAGGAGGAAGATTTTTTTTACACATTTCGAAAAACTCGAACAACATGTGATAAAAATTAAAGTGAAAATAAAACAAAATAATTTTTAAAGAAACAAAGAAAAAAAACTTGTTTTAATTCTTTTCTGGTTTTAAGTTTTAAAACCACTAATAAATAAATAAGAAATCTTTTGAAATTAAAATTAATGTTGTGAAGTATTAAAAAGTTATTAATTAATTCAATTTTCTCTGTTTTTTACTTTGAAGATTTACAAATTACATCCAGGTGTTGAATGTTTATCAATTTGACCTTGTACAACCATATGCATTGAGCAGTTTGACCTTGTACAACCATATGCATTGAGCAGTTTCAACAATAAATAAACTGATAATGACTCTTGAAATATCAAAGGAAATCAATATAGGCTATTAATATTATATAATTTGTTGGGGGGGGGGGGGGGGCGGTAGGCTCGGAAATTTTATCATTAGGCATTAGGCTATTAAATTTTTAATGAAAAAAGCTTGAAAATCGGTCGCAATAATGTCGATAAAGCCGCATTTTATATAGTCAGGAATTTTCATTTTTCAGTTGGGAAAAAGTAAGGAAATTAGTTTTGAAAAAAATGTGAGAACCATGCTAATGTTGTTTTCATCCACCAAATGTACCTGACTCTGCACTAACTAATTTTGTTTTCATCCACCAAATGTGCCCGACTCTGCACTAACTAATGTTGTTTTCATCCACCAAATGTCCCTGACTCCGCACTAACTAATGTTGTTTTCATCCACCAAATGTACCCGACTCTGCACTAACTAATGTTGTTTTCATCCACCAAATGTCCCTCACTCCGCACTAACTAATGTTGTTTTCATCCACCAAATGTGCTCGACTCTGCACTAACTGTTGTTTTCATCCACCAAATGTCCCCGACTCCGCACTAACTAATGTTGTTTTCATCCACCAAATGTACCCGACTCTGCACTAACTAATGTTGTTTTCATCCACCAAATGTACCCGACTCTGCACTAACTAATGTTGTTTTCATCCACCCAATGCCCCCCGACTCTGCACTAACTAATGTTGTTTTCATCCACCAAATGTCCCTGACTCCGCACTAACTAATGTTGTTTTTATCCACCAAATGTACCCGACTCTGCACTAACTAATGTTGTTTTCATCCACCCAATGCCCCCCGACTCTGCACTAACTAATGTTGTTTTCATCCACCAAATGTACCCGACTCTGCACTAACTAATGTTGTTTTCATCCACCCAATGCCCCCCGACTCTGCACTAACTAATGTTGTTTTCATCCACCAAATGTACCCGACTCTGCACTAACTAATGTTGTTTTCATCCACCCAATGCCCCCCGACTCTGCACTAACTAATGTTGTTTTCATCCACCAAATGTACCCGACTCTGCACTAACTAATGTTGTTTTTATCCACCAAATGCCCCCCGACTCTGCACTAACTAATGTTGTTTTCATCCACCAAATGTCCCTGACTCCGCACTAACTAATGTTGTTTTCATCCACCAAATGTACCCGACTCTGCACTAACTAATGTTGTTTTTATCCACCAAATGCCCCTGACTCCGCACTAACTAATGTTGTTTTCATCCACCAAATGTCCCTGACTCCGCACTAACTAATGTTGTTTTCATCCACCAAATGTACCCGACTCTGCACTAACTAATGTTGTTTTCATCCACCCAATGCCCCCCGACTCTGCACTAACTAATGTTGTTTTTATCCACCAAATGCCCCCCGACTCTGCACTAACTAATGTTGTTTTCATCCACCCAATGCCCCCCGACTCTGCACTAACTAATGTTGTTTTTATCCACCCAATGCCCCCCGACTCTGCACTAACTAATGTTGTTTTCATCCACCCAATGCCCCCCGACTCTGCACTAACTAATGTTGTTTTCATCCACCAAATGCCCCTGACTCCGCACTAACTAATGTTGTTTTCATCCACCCAATGCCCCCCGACTCTGCACTAACTAATGTTGTTTTCATCCACCAAATGCCCCTGACTCCGCACTAACTAATGTTGTTTTCATCCACCAAATGCCCCTGACTCCGCACTAACTAATGTTGTTTTCATCCACCAAATGTCCCTGACTCCGCACTAACTAATGTTGTTTTCATCCACCAAATGTCCCTGACTCCGCACTAACTAATGTTGTTTTCATCCACCAAATGTACCCGACTCTGCACTAACTAATGTTGTTTTCATCCACCAAATGTACCCGACTCTGCACTAACTAATGTTGTTTTCATCCACCAAATGTACCCGACTCTGCACTAACTAATGTTGTTTTCCCCCAGAATGCCATGAGAGCTGCAACAGAATACCACATTCAAGATGGGCCCATCCCTCCCCTCAGTGTCATGATTGTCAAGGGCCAGGAGGATTTATCCATTAAGGTGAGCAGAGTCATTCTACTGTGTGGATGAGCAGAGTCATTCTACTGTGTGCATGAGCAGAGTCATTCTACCATGTGCATGAGCAGAGTCATTCTACCATGTGCATGAGCAGAGTCATTCTACCATGTGCATGAGCAGAGTCATTCTACCATGTGCATGAGCAGAGTCATTCTACCATGTGCATGAGCAGAGTCATTCTACCATGTGCATGAGCAGAGTCATTCTACCATGTGGATGAGCAGAGTCATTCTACCATGTGGATGAGCAGAGGCATTCTACCATGTGCATGAGCAGAGTCATTCTACCATGTGCATGAGCAGTCATTCTACCATGTGCATGAGCAGAGTCATTCTACCATGTGCATGAGCAGAGTCATTCTACCATGTGGATGAGCAGAGTCATTCTACCATGTGGATGAGCAGAGTCATTCTACCGTGTGCATGAGCAGAGTCATTCTACCGTGTGGATGAGCAGAGTCATTCTACCATGTGGATGAGCAGAGTCATTCTACCGTGTGCATGAGCAGAGTCATTCTACTATGTGGATGAGCAGAGTCATTCTACCATGTGCATGAGCAGAGTCATTCTACCGTGTGCATGAGCAGAGTCATTCTACCATGTGCATGAGCAGAGTCATTCTACCATGTGCATGAGCAGAGTCATTCTACTGTGTGCATGAGCAGAGTCATTCTACCGTGTGCATGAGCAGAGTCATTCTACCATGTGCATGAGCAGAGTCATTCTACCGTGTGCATGAGCAGAGTCATTCTACCGTGTGCATGAGCAGAGTCATTCTACCATGTGCATGAGCAGAGTCATTCTACCATGTGCATGAGCAGAGTCATTCTACCGTGTGCATGAGCAGAGTCATTCTACCATGTGCATGAGCAGAGTCATTCTACCGTGTGCATGAGCAGAGTCATTCTACCGTGTGCATGAGCAGAGTCATTCTACCGTGTGCATGAGCAGAGTCATTCTACCTTGTGCATGAGCAGAGTCATTCTACCATGTGCATGAGCAGAGTCATTCTACCATGTGCATGAGCAGAGTCATTCTACCGTGTGCATTGACATGTATTTAGTGAGCTCATTCTACCACATACATTCATGTATATATAGTGAGGTCGTTCTACACATACATATCATATATATATGTATACTGGTAATTATAAATTTTTTAATGGCTTTGTTTGTGGTTTTGTTCCGCATAGTTTTCTAAATGGATTCATGTATGTCTACCAAATTTGTCACATGTATCCATCATTATCCAGAGTGAAATAGAGGGGGGGAGGGTTGAACTTTTTATAAATATTCTGTTGGGGCTGGCAATTACCAAGAAATACTCCTACATGAATTGATAGATCTTAGTGCACATACACTTGATTATCCACATTTAATGACCAAAGGGTACTGAACTCATCCACTTAAATGAAGTTGAAGGCTTGGGTTACAGTATACACATTTACGTGTATGGATGAAAGTTGGTATACATACCCTTTATAATCCCACTGGGAATGTGATCCCAGCAAATGGGAATGTGATCCCAGCAAGAAACAGGATCCTATATTTATGCATATAGGCTTAGACAACACTATAGGTTCTGTGTGGATTGATGGATCTAGGCCTAGCTTGGTAGCAAAGCCCTTCAAATTCATGGAAACATCGGTGGATTTACAAGTAATAATAGTCCATCCATTCAGGGTCAGTCTAGAAGTTTCCAGAAAGTTGAATAACTTAAAAAAGTTTTATCTGTGGCATTTTTAAACTGATTTTACTGGGACAACTTTTTAATTTTAACTCTACTATTTATCTGAATGACTTTTATAGGGTCCTCTATCTCAGGCACAACTAAAACATTACACTTATGGTATGGACCTCCACCAGGACCACTCTTTAAACTTAATTGAAAAATGGTTATAATTATGGCATTTTGTTATAATTTCTTTTAATTCCAAAAATAATTAAATGGAAGATTCATTTTTCACATGTTTTGAGGAGGATATTAAATTAAATCTAGAATTTCTGGAAATGTCTATATTGTTCCACATAGATATATTGTGGGATCTAAAAAGATTTTGGAAATTTTAGTTTAGGTCTATTGATTTCTATACTTTCCTAGGGAATTTCTAGGGAATTTCTCAGTGTGGCATTAAGTTTCTAGATGATTCTACAGGCTTTGATTTTTTGTCCAAAGTCATTTTGAGATTATATTAATGCCCTTATCGTGTTTATTATGTTTCCATAGCCTTGAATGTGTTTCTTTGAATGTCATGAAACAAGACGAACATTATTATTTTCCCTTTTAAATTATAATGGCCAACGTTGAAAGCTTAGATTACAGTTAACACTTGTCCATGTATTTATTATGGATCTTAGTCAAAGTTGTTGAACACACACTACATAATTTCATCAGGGAACAGAGTCCCACCAGGAATGGCATAGCACACAGGAACAGGATCCTACTGGGGAGTGGGATCCAACTGGGAAATTTTATTCCACTTGGTAATGGGATCACAACAGGGAATGGGATCAAATTTGGAACAGAATTTTTTGTCCATGTAGAAACATGTTTTTCAATCTAAGGAAAAAGGATGTTGAGTTTTTTTTTCCCCAAATACAAGTGCACTGAAATAGGGAATAATTCATCATCAGAAGGGTTAGGTAAACAAACACATTTTATCAAGAGAAAGGTCCATCTAGTAAACATCTGTGTGGGTTTCTTCTATCATTTAATGCTAAGTCAATGGATTGCTTCAGATAATGTACTTTAGGAAATGGCATCAGCGAGCCTTCTAGCTAGTACATTAGCTCTTTATGCCAGCCCCAAAGCAGCCCCCTCCCAAGCCCAAATTATGGGGCCGCAAAGCTGCATGTTGGAGAGCCCCTTTTGCCAGTACAGCCCGCACCCACTCAATCGAGTACTAACGGAGCCCACCCCAGCCCAAGAACATCCGGTCGGCCGGTGACGCTGCTTTCACAGCATTAGCAGATGACTTTCCCAGGAGTCGGGATGGCATCTTTACATCATAAAATCTCCCCTTATCCATCCCAGGGAAGCGCCAGAGACCCTATAATAGGGATTTCTACAGTGGGTTTCTACCTCGTTACTAATTTACAGCAGCCATTTTTTGCCCATCATATTAGGAGGACTATCTGCAGCACAAGATGTTATATTTTCTTTTTCATTGGTACATTATTGACATCTAAGTAATTTTTTAGCTCATTATATATATCTTTGGCGGTAGTGGTGCTTTCTAATGCTTTACAGAACAAATTTCTTCAGCAAAATCTCCTTTATCAATATTATTATATCTTAAGTAAGTTACCAGTACGGCCTCACTATCTCTCAAAGTTGATTCACCGATTTGCACTGAGAATTTTTTTGTTTTCAGCTTTTCAACAAGCTGTATTTCAAAATCTTCACTCATTTCATTTTTTCTTCTGCTAACAGTTTTGTCACTGAGTGGCATAGCTTTCACGTCTATGTCATCTTTTTCCAAGAAAGGTTTTGAGAAATGCTGATATTGATGATTTGATTAAATTCTCTCCTATTGTATGATTTATTTCCAGATTTAGCTAATTTCATAAGGAGCCTCAAGGGTATGATTGACAGTTGCAGTATGAGCAGTAAACAGAGACTTTAAGGATGTTCTTTTTTACAAATTTTTTCTTTAAAGTTTGAAAGTAATTTAAACCTGAAGTAATATGACAACTATGTTTGGCCTTCCAATGCGCCTCAAGACGGTTGGTTTTCAAATTCTAGACAGCTCATTTTTGAAATGCCCCCCTAAACAATCAAACTAGAAGCTTTGATCTAATGTTATGATGAGTTGAACATATTTGGAGCTAAGCTTAAATGCTGGCTTTTAAGTGTGTTGAAAAAAATCTCTCTTTCTACTCATTTCAGATTTCAGACCAGGGTGGTGGCATTCCTCGCTCCAAGCTTGACCTTCTCTTTCAGTACATGTATAGCACAGCCCCGCAACCAGCGAGATCAGATATAGACAGCGCTCCACTTGCTGGCTACGGGTACGGCCTGCCCTTATCTAGGCTCTATGCCCGCTACTTCCAAGGAGACATTGTCTTGACTTCCTATGAAGGCTATGGCACAGATGCTATCATCTATTTGAAGGTAAACATTTCTTCTCATGTGTGTATCCATATAATGTCTTATTATAGGTTTAATCCAGGGATTAGGACAATAATTTTTTTCTCTTATTGCTCAATACAAACAAACAAGGAAGGAGGGTAGTTTAGGGGGACTGCTAAGAGTTTAAAGAAATGTGTTTATCATTGTCACAAGAAGAGTGGGGCAATATAATATAGCTGGTAGAAGAGTGGGGCAACATAGCTGGTAAAATAGTGAGGCACCATAGCGGGTAGACAAGTGGAACAACAAAGCTGATAGAAGAGTTGGGCAACGTACCTGGTAGAAGAGTGGGGCATCAATTTTAATAAATTAATTTCTTTTTTTTTTAATGTAAAAAGTTCAAATAATATATTTTAAAAATATTATTGTACAAATAAATTTTGGAGCTCAGAGCAGTAAGAAATGTTAACAACTCCATTTCCAGTCAAAAAGACCCTGCTATGAGCTCCAGTTGTAAGCTCTGGGCAAATCCCTGATTTAATCAAATCAAGATGATCAACATATGTTTTTATAATTTTTTATTTGAATATTTTTTTTTTAACAATCTTGCAAGGAAAAACTTTATTATCTCAATACTTTATTTCCTCTTATATATAAAATTGCTAAATGTATTATACTGTAACTTTTACAACAGTTGTTGACAATAAAGATTCATTTACATAATATTTTTTGCTCATGTCTTTCATGGACTTCCTTGGTCGGAAGGGCAATGTGCCTACTTATTTTAATTTTTAACATTTCTGTAGAAACAGTGGTATTTTATTCACTTCTGCAGAAAAATAACACATTCTCCATAACTTGTACAAGGGGTCATATATATTTTCTTCAATAACTTGTACAAGACAGGGCTGAACTTAGAAAAATTCCAAATATACCCGGTAAAGCCTTTCAACGTAGCAATTAATTCAAACAAACCAAGAGAGTTGCCATTATTTGGCAATTCAAAAGTATCATTGTCTCCCCTAAAAGCCAGACCACGTTCTCGTAATGTTAGTATGCTTATCACTGCAACAACACCCTGAATCACATTCCTCCAAAAAAGCTGTTTTTCTTGCAGTTGTATTGCTAGTCCTGGGTCCAAGGTCTAACCACCTTTTCTTGTCAGGTATGTCAGCAAATGTCTTCTATGATCTTCAGAGTTTTCAGAACTTGAGGAATTGCAATGGGATTTTGCCAGTCAGAAAATTCATCAGAAGCTAGTGCTGCAGTTGATGTTGAAAATAGTTTGCAGACAAAGCAATAAATACAACCAGTTGTTGGTGAATACACAAGCCATTCCCGATCGTATACTTCACCAGTAAGCTTCCTGTTCAGAAAAAGACCTTTTCAACAATATCTGATCTTAAATGAACACTTAGAATTTTCAAATGTTGCGTTCCAGTGCTGACACTCTGATGGACCTTTTAAGATCCAGTTTGAGGATTTGACCAATATCACTGAGTTGCGTGAATTTTGTTATTTCAACTGTAGTTGTCGATTCTCCAACAGCAATAACTCTCACACTGGGATCAGTTCCAATATTCCCATCAGCTGAGATTCCAGACTCTATGAGCTCAGTATCAGACATTTGCCGATATACAGCAAAAGGACAGTGTTGCCACTCTAACTTTTAGGAAAAAAATAAACCAAGTAGCCCAAATGGCATAGAGATATTTAACAATGTAACACATACAATTTCTGTTTAAGATAATAGCAGTGTGGCCCTGAACACAGGCTTCAATTGGACGTGACAAGTCATGTGAGCGAGTCATGTGATTATTATGCAGGTTAATGCTAAATCTGATTTTGTGATGCGCAGAGTTCATGATTTTGTGTTAACTTTGTCTAAATCATAAACAAAATGCACAAAATATTTTGTCATATGCATGTTATGTTAAAAGAAATAATTGGTATGAAAAAAGAACCTAGATTACAAAGTAAAAAAACATAGAAACATAGACAAGAGCAGAAAAACATAAGGGTCGCAGCACTTGAAAGGACAGTTAATAGATTGGTATTGAGATTCACCATAGAAAAAGTATCCTAATTAGATTTAGAGGTTGACAAATGGCCCCTATTGCTTCAAAATTACATAAGCAGGCTGACTACTAGTCAAAAGATAAAAGAAATATAGAAAATAGAAAAAAAAATACTTTCATTTTTTTAGCCCCGGGCAGATTGTGAGGCCCTAAGCTGTAGCTTATTTAGATTACATGTTTTCTTCCATAACCTGTACAAGGGGTCATATATGTTTTCTTCATATTTTCATATTCGAAACAGATTAAAGTGATTTCTACTGTTATGTTACAGGTCATGTCCAGTGAGGCCAATGAGATGTTGCCTGTTTACAACAAAACAGCTTCCAGGGTCTACCACACAAACATCCCGGTCAATGACTGGTCTTCTCCGTGGGCTACAAACCAAAGAACTTTTTGTTCCCACACCAAGATAAAAACACCAGAACACTAGATGGGAACAAAGACCGGCTGATTCTTTCATTTCATTTTTAAGTTAAATGTAGGTTTGTTTCGAATTATGCTTTACAACAGATAACTACAAGCACGCTCTGAAGAATAATATGGTACTATCTCTTAAAGACTCAGTACACTCTAGTCTTGAAATGGAGGAAGTCTAATAAAAATCTATATCATGCATAGATTTATTCATATATCCTGATTTAAAAAATGTAGCCAAAGTGTGGACATTGTAGAATGTTGAAAATGCCATCCTGACCGTCATTGTGATGATCAACAAAATGTGATTGAGTTGTTTTGGTGGGATTATCTGTTAGGGGCATTACTCCTAGATAGTTATCTGTGTCTTATACTCAGGTATTGCCTCATCAGTGCTACATTATGTTCTATTATGGTATGTCATAATTGTAGCATGTAGTATGTAGCAATTTTTTTTTATGCTGAATGCAGAAAATGAATCATTATCAAGTGATTGAACTCTAGTTGTACTTTAGTCCCTTAATATAACTTGAAAAAAAAGACACATTAGGAATTACAGGATTTAACATGAATTCATATAATAAACAAAAAACCTTCCAAAGAATCCTGATGACAAACTTATTCACTATCTGATCTTTAGGAAGACCTGCATAAGAAATAGGTCACAAGGCTAATTTGTGAAAATTGAAAGAAAAGGCCATTGTGTGTCATTGACCATCAAGTTGAGCATCACTAACCCGGTATTTGTCTGCTAGGCTGATTTGGTTGTCAGCTGCTACAATGAATTAATATGTTAGTGTCCTGAATGAATCTAATGAATTAATATGTTAGTGTCCTGAATGAATCTAATGAATTAATATGTTAGTGTCCTGAATGAATCTATCACTGCTTTATAATGGACATGCATTTTATTTATTCCTTGTTGTCTGTACAAAAATCTTGCAGATGTTCGTAAATCTTGTGATGCCTGGTAATACAGGCACACCCTGTCCTAAGTATAACTGATATTTAAACCAGAAGAAATTAGGAAATAGAAGTAGAGGTGACATGGTAAAGACATGTGCAAACCTATTTGCTGGTCCATCTTCTTCCACTGTGTCAGAATTTGATGATCTTCCATCTGAACACTAACCACCAAATTATTTTCTATTCTTCTTCTCTTGTGCCCCATGTTCATTGTTATTTCTTTGGATGATATGGTGGAGAAAAGTTTCTTTTCAAAGATGCTGTTATTGCCATGTCCCCAGGCAACTTTTGGGTCAAAAGTAGAATTGAGATTACAGAAATGTACATTTCATATTTTGGTGACCTCCATCTCATAAATTATTTATGCTTTCAAATTTTTTTACCTGGCTCTCCTGAACTAAATTGGTGTTTACTCAACAGGGAGCGTTCACTGGCCACTTACTGAACAGCAGTAATTTGGACTGTAACTTAACTTGGCAAGATGGCCAATATTTTTTAGCACATGTATATATGTGTATAGCAAAGTTGGTCCCCATTAAGATTTTGCTTGTTTGAGTCAAGTGGCTTCTGATATATAATTTATTAATCTTTTGTACAACACACAAGTCAAAAAAATTACTCTTTCCTTGTGAGTCGTAAATAGGATTAACAAGTGCCCCATGGCTTGTGTTCCAATTCCATGGCTTCTGTTCCATGGATATGTCCCATGGCTTGTGCCCCATGGCTTGTGTCTTTCATTAACTTTGATGTACTTGTAAATGAACTAGATGAATCTCTTGCACCAAGCATAAAATTATGTTTTGACTAATGTTAGTGTAAGGACTTGAGTGGTTTGAAATAAAATTATTAAAATCTTATGTCACAACTGTTTACACAGAGAGTGATGACTACATAACTTTTCCTGACTTTTCAAATAATACCAAAATAATCCCAGCACAATGATATTTTGTTCCATAAAACTTTATGAAACATTAATTGTGTGGGTATGATCTTGTTACCAATTGATTATATCCGATTATTAGTAAAAAAAATAAAATAAATGATGCTTATAAAAATGTGTTTTTCCAACTTGTGTTGGCTCAATGACATATTAAAACTTCCTACTTGTATTGTAAGCACTGTTTATGTGTTACAGGTGTAACTTCCTACTTGTATTGTGAGCACTGTTTATGTGTTACAGGTGTAACTTCCTACTTGTATTGTGAGCACTGTTTATGTGTTACTGTTGCTTGAATTCCAAGCAGAGGTCAGTTGCAGAATGTGCACAGGCTTGAGAACCTCTAGGGTTGAAGAGGTTTTAAGTCAAGTCATGGTGTGTTGATGATGATACCAATGAGAGCAGGCTGTTAAATCTCAATAACTTTTCTGCGGCAGATTTTTCAGAGTAGTGTGTGTTACAATATTCAGACCGTCTGTCACTGTATCATCCCTTTTAATAATAAAAAAAAAGACATTTCACAAGCTTTCCTCACCGAGTTTCTAACTGGAAAGTCTTTTTGGTTTTAGTCCTAAGACCTGTGGCCTACCATATCATGGTTAAGTGCACACAGAAAACGTTATCTCCACATCTTCACTTTCCATGTTGTAACATCATTTCAATATGTGTATATTGCAAAAGTAAAATTTGACCAAAAATATTTTCAAGATGGCTTTAACTTATAGAACAGACTAATTGCTACTTTTTATTGTAAATGAAATGATGTACAATGATGTTAGTGCATGATATAAATATTACTTCAACTTGATATAAACCTTATGATTTTCCAAATCATGCTGTTAATTAGTTGTATTAATCGATCAACAAAAAAAAAAGATTAAAAATATGTTTATAATTTATATTAATTTTAATGTATGGTAACTTTTTAAAATGTAGAAATTAATTTAGACTTGAGAACCAGTTGTTTTCAATGTTTTTTTTTTAAAGTGGTATTGATTGTAATTAATTAATTTAATGAATGAATTAGATCTCTTAGATAACTTTTAATACATTTTAGTTTTAGAATTCTTCTATTCTCATTCAGTTCTATTGTTGGGTGATGTTAGAACAAGTTAATATTTTCTGTTGTTTTTGTCTCAAATGTTTGTTTGGCATTATAACCTTATCGTATTTCACAGATAATATTTGTTAAATAATTGTAACATTTGTATTCCCAAATTTTTAAGAAACTCAAAATTCCTAGTAGCTGTCATTTTGACATGTTATGCTCTTGCTTCAAACCTGTTACATTTTGCTGGATATTTGGTTGTAAATCAATGTACATAATTTGTTTCCACTAAGTTCAAATACTCTCCAAGTGTACACAAAACTGTTTTAATATTTACATTATTTACTGTTTCAACAGAACTTATTTCTTTAATTAAATTACCAGACACTTAAATTTTTTTCATTTTTTAAATTTCAACAATTTGACTCACGTATCAAGTGTTCACGAACTTAGAATGTTTAACATCAATGACAAATACACGTTATCTTATTGATTTTTTCGATTGATCGGATTTTTATTATTTAAAAAATGAATATAATATATGTACTTAGTTTAGTAATATATTGTTTGTGGAATAATTTTGATTTGTTGTCTTTACCCAGTCTTGAGTTTGAAGGTTTTTTCTTCTCTTGTGCTACATTGTCAAGTGTAATATGAAGCTGAGATTGTTGGGAAGTTAATATAAAGTAAAAAAAATTCAGGAAACCAGTTTTCATAATTTATTTGTGTTTATTGTCATTTTTTAAAGTATGTGTAAACAAACATGTTTAATTAGTAGTTAATAGTTTTTTTTAGTGCGTCAAAACATTTTCCAAATCATGACCTATTTTGTGTCATGGATGATTTTCAGTGTCTAAACTTTAAATCCGAGACACCTACCCCCCCCCCCCCCCCTTTTTAGGGTCATGAATGATTGTCTACTATCCATAAACTTGCCTGCCTTTAATATTAGAAAATAGTGCACAAATTGCCAGTACCAGAACCATATTTGAAATAAATAATTAACAGTATATTTC
The DNA here is from genome assembly GCA_964017045.1 of Omphiscola glabra. Taxonomy (NCBI): domain Eukaryota; kingdom Metazoa; phylum Mollusca; class Gastropoda; family Lymnaeidae; genus Omphiscola; species Omphiscola glabra. The sequence goes on along the minus strand of OZ024804.1, from coordinate 31,036,572 downwards.
GAAGCCTGGCAAACAGAGCTCAAAGAAGTTAATATATTTAGCAAACATATTTAACAGTTAGATTGAAAAGGTACAATTTATTATTTTAAAAATCAGATCTTAAAGTTAAGTGATATAAGTAAAATGTTTAATCAAAATATAATCAACAAAACAATGATAAGAGTAAGAGATAGTCAAATATAGATGTCAACAATATAAAAATGCTGCCTTAATCAAATGTCAGTATTGGTACAGGCGAGTCCTACGAAAAGTGTGAGGTATCTCTATGTTTTTAAAAGCCCGCCAAAACTACAACTAAATGTTTTTTCTTGGCTTTGTTACTCATTTGATTTTGGAGACTTTTTTTTGCAGGTCTCCAAAATTAAACATTTCCCTATTGTAGCCTTATTTAAGGTATAGATATTATGGATCCTATAATACAGTTATAGACTAATGTAAGGTTGGCTTTCTCATTGAACAGTTTATTTAAAAGCATTGTAGCATTATGATCACTACTTCTTACCAGAATAACAAAATGCATTGTTAATAAACAATAAACATACAAAAATATATTGTTACCTCTGAAAACAAAGTCTGATCTGTGCTGACATGGAACCTACAAACTCCAGATGGTTAATGTGCATGTCATAAAGGAACCTAGATAGTCTGTTGCCATGGGAACGACATGCAGACAGTGAGAAGAGCTCTCTCAACATTTTGCTCTGATTTTGGTGAAATATGCCCCAATAGGGAGTACTAGAGGATGGAACCATAATCTGTCTTCTATATGGTTTTTTTATAACTAAATTTATGGTATTTAATTGACACAACAAAATTCGCAACAAAAGATTTTGAATCAGTTATAATGGTACACATTTCAGCAGACACAAGTCGATTGAGAAACTTTTTGTTGCATAAACATGTGAAATGCCAAGTTGATTTCATCCTCAAAATTGAAGTAAGATAATGAAAATGTGGGTGACAGATAATTTTTACATGACTAGAGTTTTAATTTTTTTAAAAAGCAAATAACTTTGGTTTTCATCCTAACTTTTTGATTTGTTCCTGAAAAACATTGCATGCATATTTATTACACAATATTAGTTTTTAAGATTATACCTACTTGGCTAAATAATTTACACATAAACATTATTAAAGCACACAAAAATTGTATTTGATCGATTTTGATCTAAGGAAAAAAAATACATAATAACAATAGTAGTAAATGACTACATTGCCCTATCCAACTATTACATTTTAGCAAACATTAGATCCTAAAAATGTAAACATATTCTCTCCACTCTTAGATTATTGATCACTTCTAATTTTAGTCGGTTGCTTTTATATAACTTAAATTTTCAGTGTATTAAAGGAAATGCCTTTCATAGACAAGTAATTTAGTATAAAAATAAAGTACAAACATTAAAACTAAATGCTCCTTCCTGTAAATTTGGCACTGAGAACACTCAGAGAAAATGGATCTCTGTCATCCTTCAATCATCGATACCGGTACAATTAATCCTAAAGCTATGATCACTGATTATAAAGACATTCACTAATTATCCGTCATTCACTCTCGATCTTATATTCACTCATACACATTCACTAATATTCAGACATTCACTAGCTATCTTATATCACTAATATTCAGACATTCACTAATATTCAGACATTCACTAGCTATCTTATATCACTAATATTCACTAATATTCAGACATTCACTAGCGATCTTATATCACTAATATTCAGACATTCACTAATATTCAGACATTCACTAGCGATCTTATATCACTAATATTCAGACATTCACTAATATTCAGACATTCACTAGCGATCTTATATCACTAATATTCAGACATTCACTAATATTCAGACATTCACTAGCTATCTTATATCACTAATATTCAGACATTCACTAATATTCAGACATTCACTAATATTCAGACACTCACTAATATTCAGACATTCACTAATATTCAGACATTCACTAATATTCAGACATTCACTAGCACTGGCTGCCAATGGATTAAGACAATCTGCATAATACTGGAATAATTCCTGTCAATAATGCAGGATATTGAAGTTCTATCTGTGCAAAGAAAAGCAAGAGATGTCATCACTCAAAGGATAGATGTCGTCTGGAGAGGGAAAGCCTCACTCTTGAAATGTAAAGACAAGACCTAGAACTTGTTTTGATTCTCAGAGATAATTTTATTTTCACCACAAAAAAAGAGTATCTTGGTATTTTTAAAATCAACTCTTTGTGGAAAAAAACAGGTTGAAAAAAAAAACATATCCATTTAAAATGTAAAATACTTGTTGATGACAACTGAAAGCAGTTTTAGAGCCAAAGAATGTCTGTACAAAGATGAAACTGATTAGAAACATGAGGTCAGTACTGCTATACAGAAATATGTATGGATATTTACTACTTCAAATATCAATGAGAATTTTTTTCAAATATTGCAAGTGGTGTCCTTAAATCTAAGTATATCATTGCAATCCATCAAAATGAATTCTGTTTTTAATTTTTTTAAAAATCATTTTGCGAATAAATTAAAGAACTATTTAAATTGACGAGGACTCAATCAAGCTGACAATAAACAATGTTGGTTTATCCAAAAATTAGGGAGGAAATGATGTGCAGATGTGGACTTGAAATACACATTGGATGAATTATTATTTGAAAGCACCATCACAAATCTCTTGTTGTAGTTTTGATAAAATTGCTGGCTTCTATCATGTTTTCTGTAGCCCTCAGAGGTTCTCACCTATCATGTCATCTGTAGCCCTCAGAGGTGCTCACCTATCATGTTATCTGTAGCCCTCAGAGGTGCTCACCTATCATGCTATCTGTTGCCCTCAGAGGTGCTCACCTATCATGTTATCTGTAGCCCTCAGAGGTGCTCACTTCAGAGTCACTACTATCATTGCTCAGGTCAATTGGCATTCGCTCTGCTGAGTTATTATAATCTTCTACTTCTTGGTCTGACAGGTGGGCATTACGCTGAATGAAACTTGCAAACCTTGGGGGTGGGGCGAGGGAGAATGATGGAAATTGTATGTGAGAGATATTTTTTACAAATTTTGTTCTAAATTTGATAAAATATTTCATGGAATTATTAACCGCTTATTCCTTAGATTGTAATCAACAGAGACCAACAAGCTTTAAATCCAAACGTTCCCTTGGACAGTCTGTATCACCAGCTTTGGTTCTATCAACAGATCTAGACACTTACATCCCCCTGGTATTTGGACCAATAAATTACATAACTGAATTTTCCATCTGATATATGTTCTCATATAATAATATTACCTGTTGGGAGAGTTTAACCGACTAACAGTTTTCCAGGCATCACAGTTTGGACTTCGGCAATATTCCCTGAGTTCTTCCAGTGCTCTTTTGGTCTCAATCTCTCCTTCTAAATAATATTCTTCTTCAGTCAACAATCTTGTTTTTGGTGGGAAGAAGCGGTACCTAATAAAAAAAAATAAAAAAAAGAAGAGAGAAAGAAATTGCTTTTAAAATCATTTTAAATTTAAGAAAACTTTTTAAAATTATATTTTTGCACCACACAATTGTGATTTATTCCTTCTTACTGTACTAATTCAACTATTATTTTGTTTAATGATTACCCTCACAAATTTTTTTTTTAAAATTGAATGTTTTAACGTTACATTTGTTGTTATTTTCTTTCATTATGTTCCAGTAAATATAGACTAGAGAACAGGGGTCCTAAAACTACAGGTTGACAGGTTAGATCCGGCCAACCAGAGGTGTTAAGCCTGCCCACATTATGGGTACCGAGGTGGCAGTGACTAATATGAAACTGAACAATAACCAACTCAAAAGGAGGTCCTAACTTGCCATTGAAATACAGTAGAACCCGGTTATATCGACGGCCACGGGGTATGCCAAAAGGCGTCGAGATAACCGAGGATCGAGATAAACGAAAACCAATATGGCGGCAATATATTAACATGTGCTTGAAATGTCTTTATATACATGATGTGCGTTAATAAATGAGAATGTACATACACGTGTTTTTGGAGGTTTTTTTTTACACAACAGCGTTGTCGTTATTTGTTTGATGAAGCGATCGGCATGCTATAAAAATGTACATACATGTTTAGTAACAACATGTTCGCAGTTATCGTATGCCCGTATACTCAGTCGCGTAGCGAGGGGGGCAAGGGGCATCATGCCCCGGGCGCTACTCACAAAGGGGCGCCAAATAGTATATTTTACATATAATATTGTTTTCGAATAGAGGGGGGGGGGGCTAAAAAGGTATTGTGCCCCGGGCGCGAGTTAAGCTCGCTACGCCACTGCGTATACTATTGCTTTGTGTTTTCATAAAGAGATCGCTGTAGTGGTAATGTTTAACATGCATAGTCACAACACACTGTAGTCCGCCAACACGTCTTTCCGTGCTGTGATGTCATTATTTCGCTCGGCGGAACCAACCTTCCCCCACCCGCAGATAGCTAGTTCACTGTGACACACAAAGCAACAATATGACCATCACGATCAATACGATACGTTGCGGTGATATTTTTATAACCTTTGACACACCTACCAATCCCCCTACCCATGAGTGAGATGGTGAAGTGGCATCGATAACTAACTTTTCAAAAGCTGGCGATTGGTCACGGGGATTGAGATAACCAACGTTAAGTGGCAAATTTGGCCCTCTTTTGTGCTAGAGATATTAGGGTTCGGCGACATAAAAGAATCGACATAACCGATGAGAAAATGATAAGACAAAGAGAGAATTAGGCGGTTCCACTTCAAAAACGTCGACATAATAGGGTTGGCGAATTAACCGAGGTCGAGATTAGCGGGTTCGACTGTACTAATAAGTTTATTTGATTAAAATTGTTATCATTTTGTGTATTTTTCCACTTTTTCCACAGCAAATAAGATACATGCAGTGTGCAAAGGAATTCACTTTTTTTTTCAAAGTGTCTGAGGAACACTGAACCAGCTCCCAATTTTAAAAACACCACTATCCTTGAAATAGACTTAAGGTATTTGAATAAAAACATACAATATTAACCTGAATCTTTTCAGCCAAACAAAAAATCCTTTAGGAAGAAAATAGATGCTGAAAACCAGAATAATAATAGCGATTGACATCTCGGATATCTGAGTTCCATGATAAATTAAGACCAGCCCAAGCCCTTGAAGACACCACTTGACGAGGTCAAGAGTCCTAGAATTTGTGACTGGACCATAGCGATAGATCACAGCAAAACTCACAAGGCCGGCCACGATCACATAGCTGATTAATATCTGTGTAATAAAATATACAATGTACATGAATTAAATGATTCAGCTTGAAATTGACAACACCAAAGGTTAAAGGTTATGCTATATCATCACTACATGTCATTTGAAGAGAAATAAAATATCTTCATAAACTATTCCTGTCTTTTTCTGATTAGTGAGATATTTGCTCAAACTATTAAAATTGAGAATAGTTACATGTCATATTTTTGAAGACCGCTAATTTTTTAATGCAATGAATTGAATCAGACATTGTGGCTTTTACTAGAGTAGTTCTTACGTCAAAAACAATTTTTTTACAAGAAGTCATTATAACGTTCTAAAGAGGGACAAACCCATTTTTGTTTTCAAGTGTACTTTAGTGCATAAAAGGTTTTGTGGGAAGCTAGGATTGGTTATTTCGGTTCCTGCTGAGATCTAAAAATTAATTGAAAACAATTTTACAGCACCCGGTACCTGCATCTAAATTAATAAATGGTTCCAAAATAAACCAGCAAAAGTAGCTGTGTACAACAGATACCCGAGTTCAGCAAAGCCATGGTTACATCAAAACAATAGCTCTACAGAACTGTTCAATGGAAAGGATATCGCTTTAGCTAACTATGTAATTTTCATCCCATGAAGATATTACCTGCCAATGGTTCATTAGAATGTCATTTAGGTACACAGTGAAGAACTTCCACAGGTACAATGATGTTGATGTGCTAATAATAGCTATGCCGTAACCAAGGAATTTTAATTTCTGGGGATATAAGATCAAAATTATAATCTGAAGGAATCACATGAAAGGCTACATGTTCAAAATTTCTTTAAATTCCCATTTTTCCTGGAAACCCGGGATTTAAAAAAATTATGTGATGTTAAAAACACAAACTCACTTGAGGCAAAAATTTGCTTATGATGAACACAACAATGAGGATGGATCCAAGGACACCAAAAGAGATCCCTGTGCTGTAGTGAAGTAATGTGTTCCTGTCAGAGAAAGTACCGGTATAGAACGAATTGCAAATGTTATGTACTTGATATGACAAAGGTTCGATAGGTTTGTTTGTCTAGGGGTTATTCGTTTACTTAAACAAACCAATGCTTCATAAATCAAACATCTCTTTATTAACTATAATACACTCTGAAAAATCTAACATTTCAGCACCACCATCGTTCCACATCATAACCACCAACTAACACGTCATTTCCCCTTACCTAAATGTGTCACAAAATCTCAACATAATAGATACAGCTACACATATACTCTCTACACTTAGCAACTTTTCCATACCAAACATTCACGCCCCTAAATCTAGTTCACAACAGCAAACACAGACACAGCATGTTATAAATTCAGAATGAGCTATCTGATCTCAGGGTTCTGATTTGCAAGCCTTAATGATTAACGAATATGAAATCAGAATTAATATTACTATTGAGACTTGTAGAAAAATCACCTACCTACTCCATGTAGAGGCAAAGAAGAAAAGAAGAAGACCCGCCAATAGGTAAATAAGGAAATTAACTTCCACATCTGGAAAAAAATAAATACACAAATGTTTTATTCAAGTTTACTTGAGAACATGTTAATTCTGGTCCTTATATTACAACATAAAGTTAATTTTAGCTTTCAAAAAGTATTATTATAAATTAACCTAAGAAAATTTAACATGAGTATTATAATTATGCTTAAAAAAAGATTCCATCTCTTTCCAGCTGTATTATGGTCCATAATTCATTATTTTTAATATCTATATCATACCATGTACTCCAGGCTTATTAACACTGAATAACAAAGCAGTTCTTATATGAGCAGTTTCTAAAATTAGAGCTAAGAGAGAAATTTTAAACAAAGGTTTATTAACCCTGTATCAAGTTGTATCAGTTTATCTATGTAACATGTAACAGAAGAAAAACTGGTGTAACAATGTTGAGATGCTAGCTTAAACAAAAAAAAAACATCAATACTCACTCTTTAGATGAAATTGTACAATGTAACCCTTGGTTGATGCAATGCCTATACAAGAAAAATTGAAGGGATTGAAGACGTATTCTTCCTTGAGCAAGCTAAACGAAGGCCAGCTAAGGAAAGCAGTAGCTTTAGAGTTATCCACCACAGCTGACACGTTGGGACCATGGTAAATCTCCAATTGTTGATCAGGGTCAGTCAAGTTGACAGTTATCTAATTAACAGCAGAAATAATCATGGAATTATTTCAACAGTCCTTTTGTAACACATCATATGATAAAGGGTAGGAAATTTAAGAAATAAATTAATTTAATTAATTATTTGCAATAGATCCATTAATATGACAACACTAGCAACTAAAATACAAAAATATTCTGCATTTTATCTTTGGCAAAATCTAAGTCAAAATTCATGACAGAAATAGGATCTCTGAATGCTTCTATCTAATCAAATGTTGAATATTTCAAAATATGAAAATTTCTTGACCCCCAAAACTCGAGCTTCAATTCACTTAGTCTTTTTTGTTTTTTTTTTGTTCGTAAATTGTTGAATGATTGCACAATAAATTGCTTCCAGGAGTTCATATGATTCTGATTGTCAGCTCTCACCTTTGGGTTTATCCACAACCTGTACCAAGTTTTCTTTTGCCCGGGGTAACATAATATACAAAGCTTTCTTTCATTTTCTAATGCATTGACTTTGATTTCTTTTTGATAGACAGTAATATCAATTGGGACTTCAACACCTGTAATTGTGATAGCAATGGACACAATTAAAACCAACATGATGCTAATTAAGTATATTTTACAATATACTTATGCTTAAAATTTAGTTGCAACATTAAAAAAGCAAACACTTTTACTTTGATTCATAACAGAGAAATAATAAGGATAGAAACACAGAAAGATAGAAGCCAGGGCTTCAAAGAATGACAGAAAATTGTTAAGCTCAGACACTGAGTCTGTTCAAGTTCAGCATAGACAAATATTAACCAAATAGTTAAAATGTGAAACTGTGGCATCTTAGTTCTTACAGGGTTATGATATCAAGAATTTTTTTTAAAGATCCCAAATTATGATATTAGATATATAACAGTGGATATTGAATCAGAGGCAATCGAATTCTGATTCTGAAGACTTATATTTTTTCATTTAAAAAAAAGAAAAAAAGAAATCGCTTTGTTAATGTCTAGTTTCAACCTAAAGAGACGGAGCTTCCATTTACACAAACCACACTGACCACAACTATTGTATTTTAATATTATTTTTGAATTGGTCATTCTCATTTTGAAAAGGTTTGATTCGATTCATTTCACATACAACTGACCATTCCCACCTCACCACCAATTGGGGTGAGCAGCATGGGGCACATGACCTGACTGAATGTGCATATTGTACACATAAATAATCCCCACTAAATTATCAATATACAGTCAACTTTAGTGAGTAAAGTGTTAAACACAACACTTCACACAAATTTCACATAAGTACTTAAGTGAGTCAATAAATTCTTTGACACATTTGATCTTTTAAAATCAGCTGTGTAGCAAATAGTAATTATTAGAGGTAAAATTGTATTTTACATCATAAATTCAATACAAATGAAATAGATTATTTTATTACATTTTTATGATTTTTAATTTGTTTAAAAGAAATATCTTCATTCATGAATTACAGGGCTTTAAATTATTTATTAGAAACGAGCGAAACAAAGTATGGGAAAATCTGAAAAAAATAATGCAACATAGCAACGAATGTTTTTCAGGTTTTCTCTTACTTTGTTTGCTCATTTCCATTTTTCTAACCTGATTGCCGTCTCTCCCCCTTATTACCATATTATTATTCAAATACTGTATTTCTGTGCCTAAAGATAACCATTTAAGAATTTTGATAGATCAAAAAATTAGGTTCCAGCCATATTTTTCATTTGTCATTTACGGTAACATATTTAGGAAATATTCTATTATTACCATTATTTACATCAAAATATTTGATAGCGTGTTACGTGTGAATTTAGAAGTAATTTTTACAAGAATATTTTAAATTGAGATTTAAAACTGGGTAGAGTCCATTTTATAAATGATCATCATTGGCTGTGCTGTGCGACTGTGTGCAAATTGTTGTCATGTGCAAACACTATAAAATCATTGGCATTGGTCAAAGAAAGCTTTAATTAATTAGTTGTGTGCAAAAGTTGAAAATAAGTAGTCCCAAATCAGTATTATATTTAGGGGACGCCTTGCCTTACTGTGCATAGGCATATATATTATAATTATATAAATAATAATACCTTAAAAATTACTTTTGTCTCGAAAGTTGATTCTGATTTTGGATTTGTTATTTAATTTGAAATTTGGGAAAATTCGGATAGATCGTACCGCGTTTTTTACTATGGCCGCCATCTTGGTTGCCTGAACCTTAAATTTATCCCTAAACCTAACCTGAACCCTAAATCTATCCCTAAACCTAACCTGAACCCTAAATCTATCCCTAAACCTAACCGAACCCTAAATCTATCCTTAAACCTAATGATGAGGTACGATCTATCTGAATTAGCCGAAATTTGCTCTATATAACTATAACTGTAATATTTTTATAATTTTTTTTTACCTAATTACCTAATAACAGAATGGCACTTTTCGGCAGTGTCTACATGTCCAGCGACCGGACATATAGTGCGGGAGATATATGTCCGGCAGGCCTGTCACGTGACCGCCGGACAACAAGTGGGAGATATTCCAGCTGCAGACATGTCATGTGACCGCCGGACGACGAGTGGGTGTTATTATTCTGTCAGGTCATGTGACAAGAGGTCGCCGACAAAATAGTTGCATTGCATATGAGATTCTAATATTGTGTACAATAATTACATATATTACTCAGCCGATCCCTAGATAATAAATAAATACTGAACATGTTAATATATTCATATGCTATGAGATACATAAAAGTGTACCGTAAGCATTTGACTTTGAATATTAAACTAGTCTGCGTCTGTTATTATTCTGTCAGGTCATGTGACAAGAGGTCGCCGGCAAAATAGTTGCATTGCATATGAGATTCCCATATTGTGTAAAATAATTACATATATTACTCAGCCGATCCCTAGATAATAAATAAATACTGAACATGTTAATATATTCATATGCTATGAGATACATAAAAGTGTACCGTAAGCATTTGACTTTGAATATTAAACTAGTCTGCGTCGGCCTCGGCCTATGCCCATACTTAACTTGTAGTAGTACTATTACTACTAGTATTACTATTTGATTCAGACTCTTCAAAAAAAAAAAAAAGTCTGTTATATTAATTAAACATCTTATAAAGCTCTGACTACTGTTACAAAGAAAAAAGGAAAAAAAAGGAAAATTCGATCCCCATCTAGTAAATGATCACATAATATAAGGTCACTTAGCGTCTACTCTACCACAAGACCACACAAGTTCACATCTATCTGCCTTATCTTAAAACCAGGTCAAAGAGTATTCGTCCGGCGGTCATGTGACTTGGTCGCCGGACGTATATTTCCCGCACTATATGTCCAGTCGCCGGACATGTAGACACTTCATTATAGAATACAGATAATGAGAAGTTAACGCTTTCGGTAAATGTTGAGAGATGGGACCGCTCACCCTAACCTGAACCCTAAATCTATCCCGCAAATGAAGTCATGGCCCCATCTTTCAAAATTAGCCACTCTTTTTTATAACACTTTGTTGAGTTGACTTTGTGCACCCACTGGATATTTTCTCCCAAAAAAAAATGCTGTAAATGCGAAGAGATAGGCCAACGTTTTTTACCGAACCCGCCAACTTGATTGCCGTGACCCGTAAAATTAAGAATAAAACGTTTAAAAATAATGAAAAAAATTCCTAAATCTATCCCTAAACTGAACCCTAAAGACCTAAACTCTAAACCTAACCCGAACATCCACAACATAAATGACATATTAATAAAACAGCAGCTTAACAAAACACGCAAATGACGTCATGGGCCAATCAGCCAATCTCTTAATTAACTCTTAGCATTAGTGCCATTAGCACCTGGTTAAGTCCTAGTATAGTCCTACTTCAGCCCTAGTCCTACCTAACAATTTAATATTTTAATTCAAATGGAAAACTGAAACTACTGAAAGTGTTTTTAGTGTGATAATTTATTTGGGTAATTGCACGCTACTGGTACCTCGCATTTTACTATGGCCGCCATCGTGGTTGAGACGAAACTATCCCTCACCCTAACCTGAACCCTCAATTTATCCCTCACCATAACCTGTTAACCTGTACCCTAAATCTATCCCTCACCCTAAATCTATACCTCACCCTAACCTGAACCCTAATAATTACTAGAACCACAATTCTCAAAACATAAACAACGGGCAGTGACTCCCAATAAACACGTAAATGAAATCGAGGGACCACATATAGGAATTAGCCTTTATTTGAATTCCCGCACATTTTTGCCAATTTTTCGGGGTTGAGAATACTCTGTTAAGTAAAAAAAAAAAAAAAAAATTAATCAAAAGAATTCGTTCCAATCAAAATACTTACAAGATGGTCGTGTGCATGGTGGTTCCGAAACAACAATTCCAAATACAATAATCAAAATAATTAAACCAGAAAATGACAGTTTTAAAAGTCCCATGGAGGACTCCATTGTTTTACATAAAAACATAAAGAAGAAAATCCGAAAATATTTAATAAAATACTTCAAAATATGATAATTTGTATTAATTTAAATTCATTAAAATGACTTGTAAAATCAGAATGTCTTTTATATTTTATTTGCAGGATATATTGTGAATAAATTAACACAAATTAGCTATTTGGATTTACAATGTCCTAATTTTACTGTGTAAAATAAAAACTTAAAAATCGAAGTTACAGTAAGAATTATGGAAAAGTCATTTATTTGACCTCCGAAAAAAGAAGAGGTATGCTAACCTAAAGTTTGAAAGCTAAATTAAAATGTTATAATTTTATGCCCATTTATTACTTTAAATATAATTTGTCATATAGATGAAGATGTAATGCTTGATGTAAACCAAGATACATTTAATAAATATAATACCCAATGAAAACTCACGTTCATTAAGTTGGCACATTTCAAATAAAACAATTTTAAACTTACATTTTCATTGAAATCATTGACATGTGATTGTGATGTTAAATGATGTTATCATGTTATGTCATGTGTTTGTCTTTCTTTGACACATAGTTGAAGTTGAATTGATAGTAGTTATATTTTATAATCAGTGTGATTGTGATAGTCTAAATAATACTATTCTAAGAATTAGAATAGTAACTCATTTCGAGCAGAACTTTTTTGGTTAGGCCTACCTACTTGACTAAAATGAGTACTGACACTAGTATTACTATTAGTAACTAAGTCGTAAGTATGTAATAGTAATTGTATTAAAACCTACATATAGATGACTGGCTGGAAGCGAAGAAGAGCTAGTCAACCTAGTAAAGCATATTGACAAGACTTCATTGTCCTTTGGCATGCAAATCATTGCAGAAAAGACAAAAATGATGACGAATAGCACCACTGGCATCGCCACTGAAATTAAGGTCGGGGAGGAAAGATTAGAGACAGTTGGCAGCTTCAAGTACCTCGGGGCAATAGTCTCGGAAGAAGGCTCCAAGCCCGAATTGATGGCTAGGATTGCGCAGATCACAACAGCACTAAAGAGGCTCAAGAAAATATGGAACGACAAAAATATAGCACCCAGCACCAAAATCAGGCTGATGCGCTCATCAATCCTCTCCATTTTTTTATATGCCTGTGAGTCCTGGACATTAACAACAGAACTTGAAAGGAAAATAAAGGCGATAGACTAACTTTATGAAGTATTCATCTATTTCAGAAAACCCTGACCATGAAGAAAGCTAAGCAAACAGCATTGTTAGACAAGGCTCACTTGTGGACAGTAAGAACTATGATGGGAATAACAGTGGCTGGTTCTATATTGTTAACTTATCAGATCTTTAGCTATTTTTCATGTAAGTATGCATAATATTTTGAATGTTTTTATGTTGTTTGTTCGCTGATGAAGGCTTCCTGCCGACACGTTCGTTGTTTTGTTGCGTTCCTTTTTTCAGGTTTGACTTTACTTTGTTTTATTCATTTCCTGTAATATTTTACTTATTAATGTTTTGAGTAATAACTTTTATACACTGAAAAAGACACACAAGTTGATTTGTTTGAACCTCTTTCAGACGTAAGGCCAACAAGACTTGAAGAGAGAAGAAAAGTTAAAGAAATCGAGATAGCTTTGGAGCAACAGGAAAAAGAAGCAGAATTACTGAGGCGGCAGAAAGAAGCAGAGCAAGTCATGAGATATTGATTACTAAGAGTATCTAGTAGTTTTGGTTCTTTCAGAAAACAAGTAGCAAATAAATTAAATTAACTAGTGAAACAGGTGGTCTTCTAAATAAAAAATACAAATTTGAAGAGTACAAACATACATTTAGTGCAGTGGTTTTCTCTGATAATTTGCTACGGAGGGATTCTTTAGTTGATCGCAGCTCGTCTCATTTAAAAAAAAAAACAAGATATCTGTATTGCCACAAACAGATTTTAAAGCTAAGTGGAACTGTAAGTAGTGTAAGAAAAATAAAATCCTGTTCAGTGTGGATATTTTTCATAGTAAGGAATGCAATGGCATTTATGTACATGTTTTGTTTATGCAACAAAAAACACCAGCGTTTTAAGATGTTCATTAACAGCTCAAGTTATCATGAATGTAATTATCTCCTTGAAAATATTTATTTTTACCAAGGCAAGACCATAAATATTAAGCTGTTATTTTCAATCACTGTGGGTAAAATATGCTGAGAGCTTTGTTCAAGACATGATTTCTTTATTTATAATTGTAATGAAAATGTCATAAGGTAATGGTTTGCAAGAAATGCATTGTTCCTTTGTCTCAAATTAAAACGTTTATTGTCAATTGGACTTTTTTTCAGTAATAAAATATTAAAATAAATGGAAACCTGCAAACTCCTAATATTCATTTCATGACTTGTTTTCAGAAGTTATCTGTCAAGAGTTTCAGTCTTGTCCAACAAAAAAAAAAATCAGTTAAAAAAATCACTTGTTTTAGTTAGAAGATACTGTTTTAACTACAGCAGGGGTTAATTTTGTTATATATATGGTGATGGTGTGGGTAGAGAAGCCAAGGTATTTTTGTGCTGCTGGAGGCACATAAGGAGGAGTTTGAGGTACGGTTAAATGGGCAGCAAGTGTGTTGGGTGAAGGAAGCATAACTGACGGGGACAAGTCAATGCTTAACCTAGAATTGGTTGCTGTTACTAAATCTTACATATCGGTATTATAATTCTGTTTTATCATTTTCATTTGGTGATGACCAATCTATGTGATTTCTATCTTCTTTTCACAACAATCATGACATTTTGAAAGTATTTTTATAACACTGCAATTCATACAGTTCATATTTAATACTTAGACAAGTGAAACGAAACAAGTTCAAGAAAACCAAAATTTTTAGGTATAAAATTGTTTATTTATTCCTAGTCAATAAACATTCACAAAATTCGGTTAGCAGCTACAAATTTTAATGAGAATAACAACATTCAACAGTAGTTTTAAATTAACTCAATATATGACATTTTGTACAAATTAGTCTTCTAGCATTCAAAATCTTAAATGCTTTTATTGTATTACTTTACAACCCATAATTTTTTTTAAAGTACAACACTGATTTTTGCTTATTAAAAAGAAATGTACAATAAACATTGCACTGAGAAATTATATACACCATATAATCTGTTAACAATGTGACAGTGAATACCCATAAAAGCTTGCTTTAAAAACCTTCTAACAAGAACTATCACAATAAAACTTGTTTGTTTGTTGGGGTGTCATTAAATATAAACATGCTATCCTGTCAGTCACAGATTTTTCTTTTCTTTTAATACGAAGGCAAGATATCTTGTTTCAAAATCACAAACAAGTCTTGAAATGTGTAGGGTTTAAATTAACTGTTTGTGTGCTGCAATTGGTCACACATTTTTGTTGTAGTCCCATTAGAATTCAATTAACAATTTAAAGATCTATACAAATATTCTGTACAGTAACCGAACAGCAACTTGTGAAATTTATTGCAATTTTTTCCCCCAGCCTGGACAGAATGCAACTGAAATTGAAAATGGCTTTTAATATGACCCATTGAAAAATATTTAAAGTTAAAATAGTGCTGTTACCCAAACTTGTGACCACAAAATTTAAAAATCAAATATCAAATTATTTTTGTTAGTAGTGAGCTATGTGAATTATAATCTTTTATGGGGGAGGGGGGTTTAAGAAATGTTAGGGATCCATGCAATGATTTAATTATTAAACTCTTTTTGAGAACTTTTAACACATCAGCAGACTGCATTATCCCAATGGTACTGTTTCATAGAGAGTTGAGCATTGTGTGATAATTTTTGCTAGTAAACTTCAGACATCTGTGCGGCATGGAGGGAAAGTGATTCAGCTTATTGAATACACTCGGCATTAACAACAGTTTTAGAATTGGCACATCACAAAAAAAAATTTAAAACAATTCATGAGTCATAATTGAACAAAATTTACAACAACTTACTGTAAGTTAAATTTAAAATGTACAAAAGGGGAACAAATATAGAATGTTTTACAAGATAGATCCTCATCCTTCCCACAGCTCAAATATATACCTGTATAGATGAAAATAATGATTGAATTACACAATTTCAAGGTCAATGAAAAACCATAACTATCCATAATGAAATGGAGCAAACTGAAAAATAAATAAAACTTAAGATTATTTTACAGTGAACAAGATATAATGAAGAATTAATTAAACTTTAAAAACAAAGTTTTTTACTAGATGTTATAATTTTTTAAATTATTATACCAAAAACTGCAGGCTTTAGTAACTACAATTAGAATTAGCTACATTGTAAAAAATGTGAATTATGTTACACAAAAAAAATATTTTTTACAGTACCCTATTACATTAAAAAAATTATAAATCATTAGTTGTAACTAACCTGGTAATCATTTCCAAATAATTGTAACTGTCATAACTCAAAATTTCACTGAAAAAAAAATATTTAGCCAAAAAATAATGTTTCAAAGCCCCGTTACAACATTAAACATTTGTTTGCACCAACAAATACAGAATTCTAAAAGACCATACTCGTAGCAATACTGAAAGCTGGCATATTGAAAGATAGTTTTTTAAATTTGTAAATATATGAGACTATGATTAATTTCAACTGTTTGAAAATGTGTATTACTTAAATTAGTTATCACATTTGGAGGAAAATATGTATCACACATTCACTAATTTTCATACAAATTTTTTGCTGCTAATATAATTGAAAACCAAATGTTCTAAAATCAACCGTTTTTAAGTTTGGCTAATTAACACTCTTTGGAAAATTACTATAACAAATTTTTTAAAGTTATAAGATCTATTTCTCAACTGGCATTATTTCCAAGTGTCTAAACTGCTTATACTTAATGTCAAAAAATTATAACTAAAATTTATTTTTAACATAGTGACATTCTGGTTATTTTATTTTTTGCAGTACCATTTTTCCTTTTACATAAAACTCACAATTATTTTACAAGAATTTCACATTTCCTCTTTATAAATATCCTTTGCACTTGTCACTATGAACAAAGTTGTGGTTTTTATTTGAATACAGTCATAAAGAGGGTAAACAGTATAGTGAATATATTTTTTAAATGATGAAGACGGCTTCGCAAGTAAAAAAAACCCAAAAATTTAATTCATCAAATCTGTTTACGGCAATGATTGATATAGTAATATATCATTAATGTGCTTATTTAATCATGGAAAAAAACTATTTGATAAATCTTCTGACATAAGAACTTTCAAAAACAATTTTAAAACTGTTTTACAATACAATTATAATTAATAGTAAATAAACCTATCAAGCAGACATTCTGTAAAAAATAATCCAGTTTTGGTAACATTATTTAAGCTATGTTATCTTTTGTTTTCCATCAAAATACATGGAAAAGCAACCAAGTGAGAAAAACTCTCTTATAGTTGTGATAGGAGCTAAAAAATTACATTGATCATCTTTAGCAATAGTAGGGTAATGGGTAATGTAACTGACTTCTAAAAATGGTACAGGCAAGTAGCTACATGAACCTTGACAATTGTCTGCAATTAACCTTTAGTCAACATCCTTAAAGATTTAATCATTCTCTGCATACCACATATAGAAAATATATGTTATGAAATATGACCAACATACGATTACTACAGAAAGGGCACAGTAATTTTTCGCTTGCTTAAGAAATGACTGATATAGTTATAGCCCATGAATATCCATTAGAGAATTTCTGAATGCACAGTAAGAAAATGGGACAGTGGTTCTCTGAACACTAACTTCAGAACAAAATACAGCCTCAGAGTAGCTGTATAAAAAAACTGAAAGCTTATTTGGCAGCTAGGAAGAAATTAACTCCACTATCTAGAAGGTATGGAAACCTTAGACACAAATGAAAAGGTCGGTGGTGGGGCACAGTGCCATTCAAATATAATTTCTTTTTATTAAAAAATTTAGCTTGACGTCATAATCTATGTTTGTTAATTCTACCCTAGACTTTCACAAAATATTGCTTTTCATTAATATTGGGAGTTTCCACAAGTCATGAAATAAAAATCTGCTATCTCCTACTCTTGAGGTCGACAACTGCTAATTATTTACTAAGGAAAAATACTTACCAGTAGTAAATTACAGCATTAAATGCCTCATGCTCAAACCACAACTTTTGTAACATTCACAACTGCTGTACAGCCAACTTAAATTTAGAACTTTAAAGTTTTTATACTCTTAAAAGTTATAGTCATTTTTTAAAATATAAAATAGCTTTTCAAGAAGTCAGTAAATTATGTTAACCATTTTTAAGAAAATTAAACTATTCAAAACTTTCTCTTAGAAATGTCATGGAACAGTCAAGGTTATTGAGCCTTGTGTACAAAAAATTTCATTAATTAATGTAATGTGTTGGTAACTTAAAAATTTCATTTAAAAGCCAAAAATTTTTTTAGAATTCTTAATTTGATTTTTAAAAATTACATTACATATTAAAATTATGTAAATGTAATGCCTCAATAATGTAAATTTAATTCTTTCCATCATGCTATAATCATGTGTAGTATTTTCCAGTCTGCTGAAATTCTATCTATGCCAATTAAACCAGATGGGAGATTACAAGAACATTGAATAACAGAATCAGTGCAAGTCTTTATTACTATTACTATTTCAATGGTCTAAAAATGGCAGATATTTTTTAAATTAAAAACCGATAAATATGACTATATACTTTGCATCTTAGTTTCTGTATAAATATACTTTTACATGTGCAATCACTTAGTGGCTCTGTGACTAAATAAAAAATCTTATTACAAATAAAAATAGGTTAAGGTTAGATTAGAGCTGAACATGCTTGTGTGAAATGAGATACATATAAAGAACAATTAATTCCAATGAATAAATTCAACTACTTCTACCTAAAAAAAACTACACTCATGATGACCCACTGCTTTTAAAAGTTGCAGTTGAAAGGCTCTGGACAAGACCAGGTAAGGAGACAGGACTACAAACCACAGGCACCCCTGCAGCATTAGCTAGAGCTGTAATCCTTGCTGCCTCAGCAGCTGCATTGTTTGGCTTACTCCTGGCATTACCCTGACCAGCAGGGCTAAATCTATGCGCAATTTGTGTTCGAGATGACCCAGCAGCAAACGGAAGTCCATTTTGGAGGTTAATGTTTGCTGCCAATGATCCTTGGGAGCTCCACTGAGAGGGGAGAGAATTGGATGACTGAGATGAATTCATGTTTCCTGTGGCTACTTTGGACTGGAGGTTCGCCTCCAGGGATGAAGACACTGTGGATGACTTATGAGGTAATGGCAGGGCGGGTGAAGAAGGTAAACTCATAGGTGTTGGAAATGTGTCGGGTAATGTATGCCTGACTGTGGTTGGCACCGATTCCAAAGGAGACGGATGACGTACTGTAACAGAAATGGACTCGGAGGCCCCATTACCAGGCTCTCCAAGAAGACTGTGTCGTATAGTTGTGGTGGATGTTAGGGATGATGATGAAGTAGGTGCGCCATCTGCTATCACAGAGTATCTCACCGTATTACTGGTCATGGGTCCTGCGTGAGATGATGAGACTGAATTCATTATCTGATAAGACATAGTACTCTCAGATATAGTAATCCGACTTTGATTAGATTCATTTAGGATTGCATTAGAAGTAGGGAGCTTGAGTTTTAAGCTATCACAAGATAGAGTTGATTTTTGGGTATAGCTTGAGAGAAATCCATCTTGCTGCATCGACTGTGCAACAGGAAGAGTGAGTCTCTGCTTAGAGGACGGAGATGGTGAGTTTTTAGGTTTCGGTGACGCAGGAGATTTAGAATCGGGTTGTCTAAAATTTCTATTAGCCTCTGGCAATGTAAGTTTTGTGTTTGAAGATGGCACAGGAACTTGCAGCATGCTCCTCACGGTGGTAGAGCCTTGCTGCTGCTTCTGTTGCAGCAGCTGTTGCTGTAGTTTCTGGTTTTGAATATGCTGCTGGACTTGTTTTGAATTAGGTATCACAGATTGAGAACTCAAGTCCAGTTTTGCCTTCTTGGCATTAGAAGGCAATGACAGTGAATAGGATAATTCTGATGATGGTAATGATGTAGAAGAGGATGAATATGTTGTGAAGTTCTGAAGCTGTGGCACAGAGCTTGTCCTCAGATGGGCATTCATGGCTGGTAATGAAGATGTGTTGAACCCTTGAGTAGATACAGCTGTATCTGGATGCACAGCACCTCTGGCAACATCCAGACTCATTTGAGGAGGCAACTGGCTTGAAGAAGATGAACTGATGCTCTGAGAAGTGGTATACACATTTTTTGCTGAGCCAACATATATATTGGAGGGGCTTCCTGCCACTGAGGACGCAGGCTGAGAGTCTGTGGGTAGATGGCGTATAAGTGTCTTTGCAGTTGTGGTGGTAAAGGAATCAAGCCCTGATATGTGATTGAGATTCAGTCCAGAAGATTGCTTGGCTGCTAGCTGTGACCTTGTTAGGCTTTCAATCTGTCCATAGACAGCATTCAAGTCAGCAGTTAAAACAGGTGGCATTGCATCGATAGACTGCAGTGTACTTCCACCTGACGCCATGGAGGTCTGAATTTGTTGGTGTGATAACTCTGACATTTTCTGGCCGTCCATCTGTCTGTATGACCCCAATGTTAAAGATGCAGTAGTCAAGTGAGGTTGCTGCAAAACACCAGAATGTTGAGATGTCAGTATCTGCTGTTGATACGATGAGTGAAGAGTATTGTGAGAAATCCCATATCCTGAACCATCTGATAGATTAGAAGGGTGCATGCTCATGATTTGGTGCTCCATACCATTAGAGTCCATGTCTGATGCCTCGTTCATGTGAGAGCCCATTGATATCTCAGCTCCAGACAGCAAGCGGGCGTCACCATGAACATTGTTATTGGGAATTACATCATTGTGAGACAGGTCATCTGTCTGAAGATTCTGTGCCAAAACCATAGCCAGCTGCAAGGACTCCTCTTCTGACATAGTTCCAGACAAGAGCTTTTCAAGAGCATCTCGAGCTTTGCTGGCAGACACCAAGTCTATCCCCAAATGGTCAGCATCTTGGTCGGGGTCACCATTTTTACCTTAAGGTAGAAGAAAC
Source organism: Omphiscola glabra (assembly GCA_964017045.1). Classification (NCBI taxonomy): domain Eukaryota; kingdom Metazoa; phylum Mollusca; class Gastropoda; family Lymnaeidae; genus Omphiscola; species Omphiscola glabra. The sequence goes on along the minus strand of OZ024804.1, from coordinate 31,015,604 downwards.
AAAAATCATTGACCTAATAGCAACATTTAGAAATAAAGATATTTTATTGTATGGATTGCTTTTTAAATACAATTTAATGTATATTAGGATTGCAGGTTAGTTTAAAGTGACTAACAAATAGCATTGCAATGTCTTTTTCATAATTAATAAATAGCACAGCTTAATTCCTATTGCAAGATTACTTTTCACCTAACCTAGCAAAGGATCATATAATAAAAGTTAACTAACAGTATTTGTGATGACTTTTTATAACACAGTAATAGCTAACAATGATTAGGTGAATGTTTAAGAATGTATTACTCAAAATGGAAACATCTTAAAGCCATTAAAAGGACTTAGAGTGTTCTTCAATTTGAAAAGTGTCCTATCTTTATTTAAATGACTCTTACTTACCAAAAAGATCAAGTTCATCAAATGGCATTTTGTTAACAACTTCTTGAAAGTCAGATTCCTCCAGAAGGCGGGAGGCTTGCTCAAGGGGAAGCTCAAACGGCTTATCAAAATCTAAGCATAAAAGATTAAGAATATTAATTATTTTCATTTTATTCTACTCACTATATGGAAACTTAAAAAGAAAGAATTTTTTTATATTCCTTTCAACTTAAGTTAATGAATTATAAAATTTCATATACTGTTCCTTCTCATTTTTTACTTCATACATTTCAGAATATTAAATTTTCATAGCAATAATAGTCTTTATTTGAGATCTTTCCATCCATAGACAGAATGGCTGATAAAAAATATATACTAATACCCTAGATATTTTATAGCATCGTAGTGAAATATTGTGTTTGTAAAAGATTTCTCTCCCATATCACAACTGCAATAATCGTAATTTAAGGACATAAAATGGGAGAAGTTTCCAACCAGTTACATCAGCCAAAGCCAAAAATAACAACGCTCAGAATATCAGTTTCCACAAATAAATGTAACTAAAAATCAGATCAAATGCAGCTTAACAACAGACAACAATGACCGTGTCAGCCTACCAGGTGATAACACTTCTGCTAGCTCCAAGGCATGGTCTAAGTTTTTATTGGTGTCTTTGGCCTCAGTTGTGTATCGTGATGGAAGAACAGAAGGTTGGTGAGGTGTTGAGGTTGAAGACTTTTCTTTTGTTGAGGTAGATGTGGATGGATCTAGGCTTTCTTCAGGTTTAGAAATATCTATACTGGTGACATCAACATCTGAAAGAGCTGTGCAAAGAAATAGTTTGTTGTTAAGGTGGATAAAACATTTAATAAACTGAACTTTTTTCATATAAAAGTCACATTAACTAATGTTAAAGACTTTTTGAAGTTTAACCTATATCTTATGTAAGTGTCAAATCAACAGAGAGGAAAAAGCATTCATGACATGGTTGCCTTTCAATTTCTTTTGAAGTAGATTTCACATTTTCTCTTTTTTTTCTCCTTGTCATGTCATTGAAAAAGGTATAGACTTAATGAATGCAAGTGAATTAAAGAAATGTAAATTTAATCCTACCAACAATTAATATCATGAATGATTCTTTCTATAATGTGTAAAACACACTACAATTTATTACATATAAAACATAGAACAATTTTTAGACTCACTTGAATCCAAACCTATAGACACAGGTGGAGGAAGAGGCTTCTGGGCTTTTGAATAGCGACCTTTCTTTTTCTTCTTGCCTTTACGAGGAGGTCTAGTAAGAGCTGGTGGTTTTGATTTCTTCCTAGGTTTCTTCTTGTTTTCTAGCTCTAACTGTTTCTGATAGTTATCCTTCGACAAAGCAAAGTGATAAGAAGAAATGTAAAAAATGTATTCAAATCAATTCCACTAATATTGCTATGATTACTTTGAGAGCTTGCGTAATATTAGGCAAGCAGAAACTAAATCTTATTTTAGTTTGCTGACTAATAGTACAATCATTTTTACTTCTTATTTGATTCAATAGTCGTACTCAATCATCATTTGATATACATGGCAAAAATAACAATGCTACAATTAGCTAAAGATGAAATTAAAATGTTACAGATTGTAATAATAGTTTGAAACCATATTTTCTCAAACTTAATTTTTAAGAATTTGGTGAACTTAGTTGTCTTTATTATCAATATTGAATCTGACATCATTAATATTGAATCTGACATCATTAATATTGAATTTGACATCATTAATATTGAATCTGACATCATTAATATTAAATCTGACATCTTTAATATTGAAGATTTCACATTCCAAAATACCCTAATTGTTTCAATTTCCCATTTTAAGCCACATATACTTACAGCCTTTGCAGCATGTTCCTGACATAAGGCCAGCTCATGGCGGAGGTCAAATGATGGTAGACAACACTGAACATTGTTAGCAAACTTTGCTGTGCAAAAATCAAAGAGCTGTTGGTTGATATTGTATGTAATATCTGGTTAGAATCAAGGAAGGTAGGTTTGTGTGTTAAAGATTGATGGTTGTAATAGTAAGGCAGGGGTTCTTAAACTTTTGAGCAGCATAGATTTCCAGCACCAAATCTCAATTTCAAAACATATTTTTCATGCCCCCCCCCCCCCCCCCCCCCCAATGATTAAAAAATAAAATTGCACACACACAAAAAATTATGGGTCTTCCTGCACCACCTGAAACTGCCTCCCACAACCCAAGGTGGTGTGCAGGCACTCTGGTTAAGAACCACTGAAGTAAAGGATCATTATGCAATGAAAAGATTTTATAGAAATCTAGTTTATATCCTGCAAATGCAATTCTAAATTATTCCTTATCAGTTGCAAGATACGTTCCCATCGTATCATGTAAGGTAATAGTTTAATAATAAATAATTGGCTGACAACATATGATCCTACACAAACTGTGGATCTGTCTAGGTTAAATCAAAAAGGATACGTTTAACACAGTGGTTGGCATAAGGAAGGCATTGATTCTGACACTGCCCTTCTTTCTCACTTTTATGGCAGCACATTTTCTTTTTAATGGATCTTTCCTTTGATCTGTGGTTATCAACAGAAATATGAGCTTTATATCTCTTTCTAAATACAGCTACAACAAAATAATGGACTATTTTTTCTACATTTCTTTAAAATCTAACGTATCACCCATCTAAAAAAACAGCTAATAGGCCCCTTCAATATTAACTTAATTATTATAATAAGATCAACTGATTTCAAACTACCACTCATCACAATAGAAAATATTTTCTCCACCCCCACAATGGAGAGCACTGGTTGTGTCTACAAAAATAAGAAGTTATCCAGTGTAAAAAATGTTGTTAATTTACTTTCGTTTTGATTTCTTCACATGAGTAATCTGCCAGAGGGCCCTCACCGCACAAGCCGCACTATCACGTGCTGTGCGTATAAGGGCCAGCGTCGCTTGGTTATTGTTCTTTCTCGCCGTGCTGTTTATCTTGTAAGCGTGCTTTGCCTGGCACCACTGACGTCGCAATCGGGTTTTCAATAAAGAAATTTTTGTTGGTCTCATGCCCATTGGAACATCATTTTCCAGCCTGTCATAAGGATGGATATAAGATACATGTCAAGTGTGCATCATTGCCTGATGGAGAATATATATAGAAGCTGAAGTATCAAAGGTTATCTATTTTAATTTTTTATTGGACAGTGATTTTTAACATCAACTGTGGGCAAAGTAAATGACTTGCATTAATGTAAGTGCACTGAAAAAAGGTATGCTGCACATTTAATAGGACGAAATCCACAAAGCCTGGGATTCTGCTAGGATTATAAGATGGTTCCCAACAGCAAATCGCCTCTCTCCACACCACTGGATAACCCACAGGTGGCGTCACAGGTGATGTCGGAATGATATCCGCCTTCAGGACTCCTTCAGAGTTTCCTTCTCTTAGATGAGTCGCCATCCAAGGTTAACTAGTCCCTTCCACCTAGGGTGCTGGTGATGTTTTTGCTTGACTGGGCTCTGGTGGGGATTGAACTCCAGACCATCAACTTGAGATTTGCTCAGTTTAGAGCACTCGGCCACCCAGAACCCATATGTTTATTTAAAAACAGAGAAAAATATACTATATACAAATTTTGTTTTCTTAACTTTTATCTAGATTAACTGCTACCAGTTTGCACATGAATGTATTTTTTTTTATTAAAACAAAAAAATAACCTGACATCACAATTAGTGCAACAAAAACCCTAGTCTATGCTCTTGTTCTCTCTCGTCTTGACTATTGTAACTCTCTTCTGTCAGGTTCACCAAAACACTTCTTAGAAAAACTACAAAAGGTTCAAAACTCAGCTGCTAGGCTAGTTTTAAAGGCAAAAAAACGTGATCACGTCACACCACTAATTCATTCACTTCATTGGCTCCCTGTACAGGCACGGATTGATTACAAACTCTCTGTTCTCTGCTACAACTTTTTCTCGAATTCCTGCCCTTCCTATCTAACCAAGCTTCTCACTGTCTATTTACCCCTTTGACAGCTTCGCTCCTCCACAGACGCGCATATTCTTTCTGTCACCAAGACTCACACAAAAACATACGGTGAAAGATCTTTCTCTTTCTGTGTCCCCAAACAATGGAATTCTCTTCCCCCACAAATCCGCAATATACAAAACAGCCTTCAAAACTGCACTCAAAACACATCTCTTTAAACTCTACTATCCTGATTGATTTCCCCCTCTGACCAATAGACAATACTGCTGGGTGCCGTCCATGGCTTGACATTTAAAAAGTTATGGAATGGTTGGGCGAATACACATTTGTTTTGTTTTATTTAATTAAAGGATGTTAATTTTTAAGTTCATGCTTATGGTTGTTAAATTGTATGTACAACGTGGTGAGCCCAGCCCTAGGTTGGGGTACTACGCTATAAAAAAACTTCTTATAATAATAATTTAAGAATCTAAACAATTTTTTTCATCAACCATAGTGCTAAATTGAATCAACATAGCATGCAAATATGCACACAAGGGTCACACCAATTTATTTCCAAATAATCGATTATCAGCCTTATCAGAAAATATTGTGTTCTGATATTATTTTACATTTAAGTCATTATCATCAACAAATTTCTCAAAGCATTAAAAATGATTTCTTTCTAACGCTGAAAAATAATATGAATATTCAGGCACCCAACTATCGATGCAACAAGTGGTCACTGCCCAGTGTTATCAATTAGGAAGTTTGACACCAAGATGAGATAAATTTTCCTGCATTTGGATGACAAAGATGTTTTTACTGGAACAGATATTTACAATTTTCTGAAGTTATAGTAGACAGATTATGTATGACACTATGGGAATAGGGGCTTCTTTTATAATCATTAATATTTTGGACTATAATGATGCAATGTGATTCCATATTTGGAATAAGTGCCAAATGGTGTTAGACCTCATTGGCGATTGTTTTTGGTTTTTACTTCTTTCTCTGATGATAAAACTGCGTTGGTGACGAGGGGATGTGCACTAGGTATTGTCTTGGTGCTGTAATATTGAAAGTAGGTGTTAAAAATGTGCATGTTGATGATCAGAAGAATCACACCATGTTTTCTTTTTTGCCGTTTTTTAATTTCCAGAGCTGTCTTCAGCAGTAACTTACTGTAACACTTAGATTACTGCCATTTTGTCCTGTGATTTATCATGCGTGAAGATGGCCCAGAACTTCTGACTTCAGGAAGCCATTTTTTGTTCTCATTTCAACAAGTGGATTTTGTTTTACTCAGAATTTCCTCACTGGGCTAATGAGTTTATTCCACTCAGAAATTTTTTCCCACAGCTGGTGGGGTGGCCCCAGGCATTTTCAAAACCTCTGCTCCTTGATTGTAAGGATGTTAAATAACATTTGGATTTCCTAATATGCACTTAGAAAATTTTTTTTGGCTTTTAGACCTGATAATTGATTTTAAATTTTTATAATGGAAAAGCCTAATTCTAATTTAACATTTTTCGTTCTTCATCGATCTGTAATAGAAGTGCCAAAATTATTACTTATTTTAAGGTAATCGGTATCCATCAGAGAGTCGAGTTAAAATTTGAAATTGATCATGTTTACAAATTACACAAAGCTATGCATTATATCAAGAAATAATGAAAGCAGATAAACCAGTTCATTACAGTAATTCATCCTGCGCATGGTGTCTTTTTATACTGTAAGTTAAGCAATTTTTGGGTACCTTCTAAAACTCAAGACTGCAAACTAAATTTCATTAAACTAAAAACAAAATTTCAAAAGAGTTTCTCACTCATCATCGCTGTCTGCCTCCTCATCTGATGAAGCTGAAAAAACATCTCTTTGCCAAGGTAGCATACCTATGTCTTCATCTTCACTATCGTCATCTGAACTACACAAATCTGGAACATATGATATTTAACTTTGGAATATTTCAAGATATTTCATAGCCATTAAAGTAAAATTATAAACTACTATATATTAACCAAAGGGTGCTAAATTGATTTTTATGCCAAAAAATATTTTTGAATGAAAATAGTAATATATTTTTATTACTTCTTTAATTTTCACTCCTTGAAAACTAAGATTTGTTTGTTTTTTTAAAACTAATACTTACATGGTCCCATCATACAGTGGTTACTAATTTTCCTTTTGGCATAGAAAGAATAAAACTTGACTGCCAAATCACTTTTTAATTTCCTTTTGGCCGCTTTTTCTGATAAAATCCCATTGAGTTTATGAAGTTTAGTGTGAGGGATTGATCTTTTAGAGGCCACCGTTGAAACAACAACAGGGGTTACTTTTGTTACTGGTGGTGTGGATAAAGCAGCCGAGGTAACTTTGTGCTGTTGTGGTGCTGGAGGCACATAAGGAGGAGGTGGAGGTAAGCTTAAGTGGGCAGCAAGAGTGTTGGGTGAAGGAAGCATCATTGACTGGGCAGAGTCTATGCTTAACTTTGAGTTCAGACTTAACAAAGAAAAAATATCAACATTTTGGGGAGAAACTGAAGAACTCATGTGGTTAGGTAGTTTGACACCTGCGAGGTGTACATCTGTTGTGTTCAAATTTGTTGTGAAATGATAGCTTGGGGCACTTGATGCAGGAAATGAGGATGAAGTTAATGGCAAGAAGGATGAACTTGCCGAAGTGGTTTGGAGGCTGCTTTGACGGGGATTTACTGGAATAAATGTCAGGCCTGATAACGATGAGGGACCAGAGGGTCCAACTTGTGTAATAGTTCGTTGTGGTGAGCGAGCTGAACTCAGACTTTCTATCACACAGTTCAAATTTGTCTGTGGGCTAAAGGCACTGACAGGAAGATCTGATGATGCTAATGAAGATGGTGTAGAAAGTGTTGACGAGCCAGGGTAGGGTGGTGGAAGTCGAGGGGGCGTATGTGATGTGACAAGCCTATCAGTCTCACTCACCCCTGAATTCTGAAAACCTAAATTATCCTGAGCTGCAAGAGTAGCCAGGAAAGAGGTGTCCACATGAGGTAGCGGAGGTATATCCTGTACAGAATGTCCTTGTTCAAAGTTAGCTAACATTAAGTTTGCTGAGAAGGGAGCAGATGTGGAAGCTTGAGGACTGAAAGTATGGGAAGATGCTGGGCTAAATCCTGATCCAGGACTAGGACTGTGCTCTAAGCCAAAGCTTTGTTCTGGACTAGATGTCTGCAATGGGCTTGAATTTGAATCTGTCTGACTCAGTTCATGAGATTTACGTAGCTTCTCATTTATTTTGTTCTGTGCTATTTTTGTCTGCAGTTTGTTCATAGTCCTAGAGCTTCTTGCTCTACTTTTAGCTGTTGTTTTAGGTTCAGGTTTTGCCCTCATTTTTTCTAGTTTTTCAGCAAGCTCAGGGTAGTACTTGGCAATCATTGAGCCACCGGCCATTAATCCACTTGTGTTGCTTATATCACTGGCAGACCTTACAAAGCCTTGGCCTGACTGTAGAGATTTCCCTAATATGCTATCAGAGGATAAGGGAGTATTTCCTGAACCTGCATTTGTTTTGTTATCTGCTGGCCCGGCATCTGGAAAAGCATAAGGATCATCAGGATCATCAGCAGTTGGGTTTGGCTTAAAAATAGGCACACTGTTATCTTTAGCACTTGAAAGGCTAAATTTGGCCTTGATTCCCCCACTTATAACTAGTGGTTGCTTGATTTCAGGCACTGTGATGGGTTTGTCCTTCTTTTTCCTTTCTTTCTTAGGTAGCATTCCCAAAACCTGCATGTGGTTGTTGCAGTACCTTAAAAAAATAATTAAATACTGACAGAATAAATTTGTTAAATTTATAGTTAAAATGAGCATTTTATAAGTGTATTTCTGTAAAAAGGTTTTCAAAAGTTATATCAAACAGAATATATGGAATACAAAGTACGTAAAAAGGTGGTTCGACAGCACTGCATTAATTTAGTTTTTTTGTATTGAGTACCTAAAGCGTGAATAACCCACACATTGGGACCCCCATTCTAAAATAGTAATTTTCTCTGGCTATCTGAATTAATACCTTCTTTCTTCATGCTTAGGGATTGCTTGAGTGCACATCTGATTGCTTGATTTTGCAACATAAGCACACTGTTTAAAAGGAGCATTTGGATCCTCCAAAATATGCCTGATGCAGAATCCATATCCATTGAGACGTCGCTGGTTGCAGAGCTTTCCACTGAAAGAACATAAGAGCTTACTGTCTGTGCTTGAATAATGAATATTTTTTCCTTCGTACATTGTACGTTGTGGTCTATGACACATTCATCAATCATACCCTAAAGAGTATCATGGTCTGAAAAGAAAAATTTTAAATGTTATAAATAAGACTCATGAGACATTCAGATTTTCATATATATTAGTCTTAAACTCTCCCCCCCCTCCCCCATGACTTAGGGCCATCCATAAATGACATCATACATCAAGAGGGGGAGTCATGTAAGTGTGACAATGCGTGACAAAGGTATCTAACTTTTAGTGACAAATTTGTGTTGCCAAAATAGCATGATATTGCTTATGGATGTATTACAATTACAGCTTTTAACATCTCATACTTATTTTCCAATCAATATAATAACTTAGTTAATAACTAACCTTCTAATTACTACAGACTAACCCTTTCACACATCGTTTTGGAAATATTACTATCTCTCATAACTGGCCGGCCAAATCAGAAGATGGCCAATATCGCCTCACATTGACAGGCCAATGTCCGAACTTTTCTTGATTTTGGGATTTGGCCAGCCAGTTTGCAAAATGGCATGGGGAGATCGGCCAAAGTCCGAAGAAAAAGGTCATGAGCAGATTTTGGGTGTTTGTATACCGTAATGATAATCACATTAATTGATTATTAATTATACTAAATTACCAAAATCAGTCCAATTAGTTTATTATAGTAAATTATCAAACTCTATCATCACTTGTTACAACGATGAACTTTTTTGACATTTCGAATTATACAGCAGTTGGTTATTTATACAGTTGCAGTGATTTGTTGAGCACTTCGTAGTGCAATTGCATCGAGTGTAGCCTTTGCCACAGGTCAGTGATTGTAAAGACACAACAGTGATTTTTCTTCTGTGCTCACGGATGCCATTGTGAGAAGTTTCTCATGCAGAATGGAAAACTCACTTCTGGAATACTGTTGTTTGAGAACACCTAGCTTGTAGAAAGCGCCCTACCGGACAGTCTTGCATCATCAAATATCGGCCCTGGCATTGTGGCTGGCCAAAGTAGCATATACACTGGCCATTTCCAGTACACCGGACATTGGCCACACGCCTCTGCCAAAGTGCAAAATGGCCGGCCAATTCGGGAACTGGCAGAACTTCGGTCTTCGGTTGTAACATATACATATTATAATCAGATTTAATTCTATAATTTATTCAAAATTAGTTACTTTGTTATGCATGAAGCCAATAAACATGAATATTATAGATTGCATAACAATAAATGGTAGTAAGCATTGGGGAAGACTATTGTCAATGGCTTCAATTTGGTCAGAGCGGCTTTGGACCAAATTATATAAAAATTAATTTGTGCCGCCATCTTGTCAGAATTTACCAGTGTGCTCCTCCAAATTTCTCATAAAAAGAATTCAAAATGATTTTTTAACAATGTTTTAATTTCAGACATATCTATTTATTCATTTATGAGTTACAAGAACTGTTTTCCCTCAAACTCTTAAAATCATACAATAGCATCACAAAATCATTCAATACATTATCTTAATAGTTAAAAAATAAACGAACAATATATATAATGTACACACCTCAAAATCTTACATTGTACGCCAAAATCATAAGAGTAAACAGGTCTGTGTTACTCATAAATGCATATATATTTGTTTACATATGTCGGATTTTCATATTTTGTTATTTTCCTCCCATCGATTTTTATTCGGATCAATTTTATTCCTGTGAATTGCAGTTCCAATTATTGATATTTAGTCTATCAGAAACATTAACAATATGGACTAACTAACAAACAAAATTACGGTTAATAAAAAGTTTTTGGGACTTATTTTCCAGTGACCTTTTTTCCTATGCCTACACTACTACTACAGAACCTATTTTAAGTTAAGTAGGTCTATTTTAGAATGAGATAACTACATCATGTTATGTTTAAAGTGAAATAATTGATTAGATCAACAACATTAGCAGAGTCAGAAAGGGCAGGATTGTCAACAATTCAAAATTCAATTAAAAATTTAACTTGCCTAACTATCTAGGGAATTGAAGGAAGGAATTCACCTTTTGACATTCTTTGATCAATATGCATATGATGGAGGATCAAACTCAAACTTCAAATGTAACAATATGATTTTCATTGAAATCGTTGTCATCAAGCAAGCTCAAAAAATCCTAGGCCTAGTCCTAGGCTCAGAGCTCTAAACTTAGTGATTTACTGAAGTCTAACCTTATACTGAACTAGCCTATAAATAAAAATCTCCTCATATCCACTTAATTTATGTTTTACGAAAAACTATGACATAAAATAGGACATTTGATGATTTAGTATGCACCTTATTGAACTTAAAAACAAATTTTGGATGTAGTGTTGTGAAAATAAAAAACAATCGATAATAGGTATGTTTGCTTCAAAGTCGTTGCAATGTAACATTCATCCCTATTATACCTAAGAGATAGAATAACATTTGTATCAATCAAAATAAAATAGTAGGTGTGTGATTTGGTTATATCAGAAACAATATATAAATTGTCTATAAATGGATTTTCGACTATGTTACCATTCATCAAATGTTGTTATTTAACACTTCCGCGATTATTGCTCACAGCGGAAGTGCGATAACCAAAATTTACTATGCAATGACTGTTTCATATCAAAAATGGGACAGGCGCTCTGATATCTTGTAAAATTAAACCATTAAATCTCCCTTACCGTGTTTGATATTGAAAAATATAAAACAAAATTTCAACACAGTTAATTTTGCCTAAGCAAAAAGATCTTAGCCAAAATGGCGGCCACAATTTGCGTGTAAATTTATTCCCCTTAACACAAAATAGTAGGGGTTCTAGAGGAGAGGTTCGGTCATGTTGTCGTTATACTTTCTCTACTGGGAATATGGTGTTTCATATGTATTGAAAAACTACTTGTGTGTGCTAAAATTTCATTTATGAAATTGAAACATAATTTATATTACCATTTAAAAAATAGAAGTACCCTTTATTAACATTTGAAGTAACGAGCGTACTTATTTATTTCATCCCTCCGCATAAAAAATAGGGTGTTCGCTTCGCCATTAGTATTGTTTTCACATACATTGTTTTACTAAACCGTACATTTTGTTTATATATCCACATATTGTTTATTTATTTTATAAGCCTATATGTTTATTAATAGATCTTGTAAAAAGTCGAGACAGTAGCCACCAATTGCAAGTAGTACCGGTGACAAGACTTGCGTGGTTCTTCAGGGACACAGCGCAGGCTCACTGCTACACCGCCTTTTGATCAGATACTAAATTTAGTAACGCAGCCATCTCTGTTGGTGTATTCATTTAACGCTCAAATAAACACATTAGAACATTATTTTTAGTTAAAATAAGTGGTAAAAAATTTAGAAAAATGGTTTGCATTAGGCACTACATAATGATAAACATTATTTAGGTTAGTTTATTAAAGATAATGCAGTCTGAAAGTAAACAAAATATACGGCATTTTCTCAGGGTTTTGACCTAGGGACAAGGAAAAAAGGAAAGCTTTGATTGGTTGATTTGGGGATATCCCTGTGTAGCGTGTTCACTTATTGGTTGTAAGTCGTGCGGGATAAATTGGAACACACGGCTATCTTAAACCACATAATTTGTACTAAGGGGCATTGCGCATCCCTGACATGTGCCGGCAAAAAGTGATGGCAAAATGCACAAGCGTAACCAAAAAATATTACGTTAATGTGTAAATATAAGTGATTAACATGATATACCTATTTATTTAGGTCAAGGGTAGATTGGTGTTGGGGAAGATCGATTTCTTTTCACATGTTCAGATTCTATTCTTTTTATAGACACTACGTCAACAGTTGCCTTGTGTTTATTTGCTAGTGTCCCTGATATTTGTGGTGTGTAGACTGTCAAAGCCTGAAAGCACTTCACTCTGAAAGTATGCGCCCCATCCGATACTCACTAGGCACATTATATTATACTCAGTAGATAGGCACACTTAAAAATATGGTTTTTACACACGAACTTTCAGTGTCATGACTGAAACTTTAGACCGAGACACCTTTATACTTGTACTGTATTTATTTTAATTATTATTTTTTTTCAAGTTTAAAATATAGCTCATCATTAACAAGCATCCAATAACACACATTTTTATGTGGAAGTGGTATGAATGGAGGGCATGGTATTATTTTGGTATAGGTGATGACCTGATGCTGATTGTGTGCGCGATATAGGGCCAACGGGTAATCTTGATACGTTCATTTCAAAGTTTCACTTGGCATGCCGTGCTCAGGGTGTTTTATTGACTCTCCCACCCAACAATCACGGTCGATGACAAGTGATTAATTTCCTAGGTTTAAATGATTTGGGGTATTTGAAGTAGACTTTCACACATGTCTGATGCTCGACGTTCACCAAAAGCACTCTCTAGGTTAGGGCTGGGCAACCTTTCTTGTGCAGAAGGCGTAGCCACGTGTTTTATGGAAATTAAATTGTTTTTGTTGCAAGCCGCAGGATAATTTTCAAAGGGCTTGATACATTTGAATAAATTAATCTAAAGTAATAACTATAGTACTATTGTGAGACAACTAACAATAAATTGGAAATATTTTTTTAATGAATTGAAAATAATTATACTGAGAAGATAACTTCTAAAAACTAGCTACTAATAATGCCGATAGTACAACATTGACCCACCGGAATGACCTGAGGGCAATATTATATATGTATGAGGGCCGAATGTAGCCCACGGGCTTTAGGTAACCCCGGGGTTAGCCTCTGGAAAAAACAACAACTTGGTATTGAGTTCCCTTGACATAATAGGCTACTATATCGGTTTAATAATAAGTGTTAGCTATTGATTTCTAATTTGTAATAATTATTATTGTTGTTGTGTTATATCTCTTCTTCATTAAAGTTAAAGCGGCCTTAAATTTCTACAAATGACGTCACTACAAACATAAAACAAAGTGTTGGTCAGACTAGGTCTAGCCCAAACGAAAATAAAAGTGTGAATGTGTGTGCATTCTCAGTCATTCTGCAAGTACCGAAGGTGTTTTTTGTCACCAGTCATTCTTATCGTTAGTACCGTACTTCGGTCGTTTCCGTTTATACATCGGTCAGTCGTTTGTACGTCGGTCGGTTGTTAGCCTTAGCTTTTTGCACGAAGTTCGATCGTTTCAGTTTGTACGTCGGTCGTTCGTTAGCTTTTTGTACGAAATTCGATCGTTTAAGTCTGTACGTCGGTCGGTCGTTAGCTTTTTTACATGGGTCGTTACCATTTGTTAATTGTTAAAATGTTTAAAATAATTGTAAAGGCAAAGGTGGGTCTCACACTGTGTCCACGTGTAAGTGTAATCTCCAGTAATTGTCGGGGGGGGGGGGGGGGGGGGGGTTATAATCTTTAAGTAAAATATAAACAACAAAAACAAGTTCTTCTAGTTAATAAAATTATTATTTATTTAAAATGCCTAAATTTAAAGCTATTTTGTCAATTCTTTAAAACATTTATTTAATAACGAGTTAATGACTTATAATGATGGATTATAATTCTCTGAACATAAATTCGTAATTTTAGTAAGCAGTTTAAAACAGGTAAATATGTTTTCATTACCAGGGATTACTCTTGACTTATTATTTGTTTCTTCAACTTAGCGACATGGGAAGTGGATATCTGGGAAGTGGAGATTGAACCAAATTTGTGACGTCATTTTATGGTCGGCTCCCTAATTATTAAGCTATTTATAATTTATAGATTCGAAACCTAAAATTACATTTGGAAGAGATGTTAAAAGACGCGCGGTGCACTGTGTCACTGGTATAGTGCATATTTGAATATTATGTTAATTTTTGCAAACAGTGAGCTCCATGTCTTGTTGGGTTCCGAGTTTTGATCATGGTTCGTGGCTATTTATTGGGAAGTAACCACCTGCATGCACATTGAATGAACCCCACCACCGCCCATGACCGTTACACAATAAGCTTGCGCCTCTACAATTTGAATAGCCTACGCCCGACAGCAGCGGTTCTCAAACCGTTGGTTTTTTTGCCACGCTCCATTGGTGCCATAAACGCATACCTAACCCTACACCCTAACTGAACCCGTTGTTAAAATTATTTTAGTCTTTAAATTTTGCTTGGCCAATTAAAAAAAAAAGTAATAAAATGAATGAATAAATAAAAATAATAGGAAATTAGTAAAACAAAGTAAGGTTAAACCTGAAAAAAGGAACGCAACAAAACAACGAACGTGTCGGCAGAAAGCCTTCATCAGCGAACAAACAGAAAAAACGAATAAAATTTAAAAAATATTTTAAAATAGCACTTAGCTGAGAAGTTGTATCCAAGAGGGCAACACATGACTTGTGCTCAATCCAGCGCCACCACAGCTTTTTAACACAGTTTGAATAGTTGGATATTTACTATTCAATAATTTTCGTTATTAAACTTAGTATAGTAACTAACTCCCTCATTTATAAACTTGTTTTTTCTCTTTTTAGTGAAGGATACATCGTGTAATATTGGATGGGCTTGGTGAATTCATAAAAGTTTAATTAACTTTAATATGTAATATACACTTTCGGAAATCTGGAGAGAATGTCTTTGTTTTGGAAAAATTGAAGGAAAAAACCAAAAACACACAGACACACACACCCACTAAACTAAGTTTCACCAAAAATGTTATTGACAAAATGAAAACGCAAAAAGGATTTTCTTAAACTTAAATATGTTTTGAATTATTTTATCTTTATATTTCTTTAACAGAGAGCAGAATGATGACATACAATTTCCTTTTGTAATCCAAACACTTGGTACGATTTGCTTAATTTTGGCTTGAACCCATTAACATCTTTAAGTTGAATGAGATCTTCCTGAATATCTTGAATATTCATAGTTTACTACCCATGGGCCATCCCACAACCGGTTTGGAAAAGGGGGGGGGGGGTTACTTCCACTTTGAGAACCACTTCAGGATGTGTAGTGTTGTTTGGTGGGCTCTTTAAAATAAGTGTAAAAGGGGGTTGGGGGCGGTGGGAGTTTTTTTTTAGCCCAACCATACCGCTGTTGTTACACGGTATACAGTGAAGAATTTTCTTTTCCTTGTGGATAGGGGGTTCTATAAGATCAGCCTCAACCAGCACCACGACCAATTATCTTCCATCTCCGTAAAAGGTTCTCAAATCGGCCAAACACCAAAGCCCGAGTCAGGTAGAGATATATTTTAATGATTGCGGGACGGCTTTCACCAGTTATAGTTTAAGAACTGGACTGTTAGTGTTAACAGCAGTTATTTGGTAGGGCTCAGCAGGGTGCATGATTTTGGCTGGTATTTTAAGACAACACTCGACGAGTCCGGGTATTACAATTCAAAGAATTATCTATATATAAAATGAGAAAAGTATTCCACCTCAGAAACTACTCTTCTGGAATCTTTTCGTGTATTTGTTGAGTCCAGTCTTTCTTTCAGACCATTTCTTCCCGGGGTTAAAAAAAGGGAGGGGCTGTCATTTCAGATATTCGTGTGAGTTTTCAAAAGCGGTCATTTATATAAATCGTATTTGAACTGCATAATTATGTTAAGAAGACATGACACGGTTACAATTTACAAAGACATCATATATTTATTAATGTGGGATTTTATATGAAGGGAATCGAATAAAAATCAAGTATACATTTTCCAATATTCAGTTGATTGAAATGTTTATTTGGAATTTCCAACCAATGAACTATAACTTAATTATTATCATTATTATTATAAGAAGTTTTTTTTTTTATAGCGTAGGGCTGGGGTCACCACGCTGTACATACGATTTAACAAACATAATGATGAAATTAAAAATTAATTGAGATAAATGACAAATTGCCTGTTCGATATATTTAACCACATTTTTAAAAAAACCAAATCCATAGACTTTGTTTTTAAAATGAAGATTTAGAGAAAAAATATTTTTCTTTTCTAAAACTAGTATAACTTAACATAAATAAATAAAATGGCTCGGGATGGGTCTGGGGGACTTTCTACTGGATTCTCATATAGTCATATCTACATATAGAAAAATTTAGTTTAAAAAATTTTTCTTGCAAATACGTGGGGCAGATTGTTTATTTTTCTAATGTTTAAAAAGAGAAAAGCAGTTGGGAATTTAATGAATAATTGCTAAATTTAAAAAAAAAGAAATAAAAGAACTCCGTTTTATTATGGTAACTCTGTAACGGAAGTAGCACATTTAGATGGTATAACACAAACGCTTTCGATTTAAAAGTAATTTATGAAAAGTGCATTATTTGTCTTCGCCCGTTAAATTTAAAATCATTATTTTTGTTTTTAAAAAACAAACTACAATTTGTTTTCACATTTGGTTTTATCGAGCTCAACATACATGGAATTGAGTACATTTAAGTTTATAACTATTTTTTTTAAAAGCATGGTGCCATCATTGAATTTAAAATTAACATTGTCACATATCCCTACTTTTAAAATTAAGACATGCTTTTATGATGAAATATCATTTGACAACAGATTGCGCACGTTTGATGATTAAGCAAGAGCAGTATTAAAATTATAGACTTCGTGTTATTTATGTACTTTAAGTAGTGAAGTTGCAAAAATAATAATGATAATAATATTTAATAATACCAATTAGACAAATATATATTATATGCGAATAACAGAAAGTAAGACTTCAGCTTATAATTATGAGCGGTCAGTTTTCAGAACAGTAAAATTTAAAAATGTATAATAGAACACTAGTAAGTGTAAGCCCGTGACGAGATTGACCCATAATGGGCCATACATATACACGGATCATCAAATATACTCGAGAGTAGCTATATTTTATAGGTTCCATTTAAGAGTAATCGGTTAAAGGTAACAGTTACTATTCTTTTTTTTTTAATGTTATAATAAAATTGACAATGTTGTACACATATTTTTTCTCCTTTGTGGGGGGGGGGGGGGGGTAGGGTGCAGTGTCTGAAACTGAAAGAAACACTGGAGTTGAGTTGTCCTTCCCTTGTTTACCTGTTGATTAGCCAATGCCCCTTATGATTTCTGTATGGCAGGTGGAAATACTGCGGAGTTGATAAACTGTATTCAATTCAGCACTGTAACACATATTTTGGTTTGGGGAGGGGGGGGGGCGTCTCGTATGTTTTAATTTAAATTACTGAAAAAAAAAAGATAATGATATATATAGCCTACATATTATGTATATCATTATTATTTTTTTTTGGGGGGGAGGATAATTTGGTATATTAACCATTTCAATTTCAATATTCAGTTTAGACAGCACAGTCAAAGTTTAAAAACAGATTCCCGAGAACCTTACAGAACCGACTCTAAACAGAGGAATCATGTGGGACCTGCAACCCATGCGGCTGCAAGGGGGGCGCTAGGATATATAAAGGGCCTAAGTTGTTAACTAGAGGAGGAAGAAGAATAGGAAGACGAAGAAAAAGATGGGAAGATAATATCAAAGAATGAACGGGATTACAACTAGGCTATGCTATGCATAGGGCAGGAGACCGAGAGGAATAGTTTTTATGTCATCTGTGGCGCCCCAACGGTCCTAAGCCTACGGGACATGATAAAGATGATGATGAAGTTGTGAAAAAAAAGAAATCAACTTTAAATGCTGGGGAAATTAAACAGAAAAGTGGCAGGGTGACTCCAAATGTCCCGCGACTCCAGGTCATCTCCGATGCCAGCCATTGCAAAAACAGACGTGTGGCATAGTTTTTGTAGACGGCATGAGGAAAAGTGGGCCTCTCTGGAGTTGATGTCAATCAGTGCAGTAATTCATGGCGCCAGACTCCCCCACTTACAATGAATGGATCTCATCGCTGGTAACCAGTACAAAATGCTTTGATTATTAAGTTAATTGATTTAAAATTAATGATCAATTCAGCATCAAACCCCACACCCAAAAAAATTAATTAAAAAAAATTAATTGATGGTGTCACTAAAAGTTCCTATATGGAAGAAACAATGGCACACTTCATTGGCCAAGTGCCATCATTTTCATGTGTCTTTGAGATGTCGCAGTTTAGATGAAGTTTTTTTTGGCCATAGGCCTAGTCCAAATTTGTAATTACTTTGGCCACCTGGGCATAATCAACAGTGGAGCCCAAAGCTACACTAACAGTCCATGCCCGAGCAGAGGAATAGCTACGCCAGGGGACGAAGCCCAAAAATGGCGCCCCTCTCTCCCCTGGGATCCGACAGTCTAAATATATTTATATATATGTTAAATCCCTGTTATTAACATAATACAACCATAGAAAAATAAGTTTCAATTTTGCCAACCCCTTGAGGCTGGCGCTCGGGGTGGCCGCCCCCTTCGAACAGCCCTGAACAACACTGCATGTGAAAAGCAGAAGATAGATTTATCTTGTCTCAAATAAGATTCCGCAGACAGATGGGTATAAATAAAGTAGTCAATCAATGTTACCACCAACTCTTCCACCACCATGCAATAATGTTTGTCATCCCCACCCCCCCCAATAACACTATGCGATGCCAATGCAGTTGGTAGCTGATGAAATACCCTACTCACAGTGGTGAATTCAGTAGAGGAGAGCCTCACACCAAAGGACCCCACCCCCCCAACCAAACCACATCAAAACTTAGATGTACAATTAACAAACACAAGATAACAATGAATAATTAACACATAATGTAGCCATTAAGATAACATAAACTCACAACATGACATTGACAATGAATATTATATCAACACACAACAAAGACATTAACAACACAGAACTCTGCTAGTCCACACTTTCCATTTTAATATAAGAGTGGGGGAAAAAGTCCATGTATTTTTAACAAATTGTAACATAAGAAACAATGTACATACATGAAAAAATATGTTTCAAATGCCGAGTTAAAATATACCCAACATAGTAACTTGAAAAAGGAAAGACTGTGGCAAAATGCTTCACAAATATTGTGCTAAATACTTTTGTATAAAAAATAACATTCACAATATATTATCGTTTATATACTGGTGCACTGTAAAAAAAAAATGAGACATTCCTTTAAAATTTGAATACGGTACTTTTTTTTTTTTCAACTGTAAATATACTCAGTTACAAATGTATTATGGGTGACTTTGCCCAAATGATGAAAATAAGTATTAAAAATGATGATGAAAAACTCTTAAAATGGACCTAGGATATTGCATCAATGTTTGTTACACTGCTTCCACTCATTCTTTCCCTTTTCAAAAAATAAAATAAAAATAATAATAAAATAAAAATAAGCAAATAGAATATATTACCACCATGGAAGATGCTTTGTAATATGAAATTTTGTTTAATCCTTCAAATTTGTATAACCACTTTCAACATTAGCCTTACCATTATTTAACTCATTTATTTTGCTTAGTGTGTAATGAAACTGTTAGCAAGCCAGTTCAAGGTAATCTTTCCACAACTTTATCTAAAAATGTCAAGTTTTTTTTAAAATCGTTCAATGCAATCCAAGACAAACAAGTTCAATCATGATTTACAATTTCAATAGTTATTTAAAAACCATGACAAAATGCAAGGGATAAATCATTGCATCATTTGGGTTGCACACCATGTGCTTGAATACACTTTACCCCCCCCCCCCCCCCCCCCCCGTGTAATTATAAGTTGTAAAACTTGGACCAATAGACCCCAAAAATGAAAAATTACTCTTTGATTATGTCACAAAGTCTAAATAAATCTTTTGGAGGAAAAAAACTTGAAGTTCACATCTTTACAAGTTGGACATTTAGTGATCCAATATAAAATGTAGGTCTCATTAGGTCAAGAGATTTTTAACTTTCAATTTTTAAATTTAATAATAAACTCAAGGGGAAGTAACCAAGGAAAGGTGTAAAAACAAATAGCTTGTTATTGCCCTTGCATTACAAAGCTATGATTTACAATAAATAGTAATAGTATTAGACAATATTGTCTCATTGTAAGTCTGCATTAGATAATTTTACCTGAAAACCACATATTTGCAATATTTATTAAATCTTAAATTACCTCAATTACATATTTCAAAATGAAATAACCTGAATTTAAATAGTTGGAAATTATGTGTTAAGTTTAAATTAAATAATACCAAATGCTATTATCAATTATATTATTTATATCAGTGCTAAATATCTGACATTGAAACTTTCAATCAAGTTTCAATACTGAAACTTTCAATCAGGTTTCAATACATTGAAACTTTCAATCAAGTTTATAAGACATGTCAATAGCCAGCACAGCTGCATTTACTCCTATAAACTATAAATAAATCTTTGAACAGAAAACAAAATAAATTCTTTGAACAGAAAACAATCTTAAATGTGATGCTCAGTTTTCAAAAGTGTACCATACATAGAAATTGTCAACTTTTGAGAAATTACATCTGGCAAACAGAACTTACAAAAAACAAACAATAATTTCACAAAGTGTCATGAGAATTAAGATTTTATTGGTTGTATTGAGTTCTATTTGACAATAATGTTAAAAATAAACTGGAAAGGTATTCTTTCAATCTAAGTCTAAGCCTAGGAAACTTTAGGCAGTTTATTAAAATATCCACCACCCACCCCCAAAATAAATCTTGAGTTGTTTCAAGTTACACTTAAAAGACTGGCAACTAAGCAAAACAAAATTTTACTTTAGTATAATCTAATTAATAAAAGAGTACAATCCTTTTGCTTTAGAATGTTGGGTGTAACAAATTCAGTAATTCTTTTACAGAACATTTATAACATGTAATACTTATATTTATTAATTTTGTTTAAATTATAACCGATTATACTTTCTTTATATCTTAGGTGAACCATAACAGAACAGAATTGTGTGTAATGGTTTTGCACTATAATATATACCAATGGAGAAAAATTGAAGGAGTTGTATTTATCAAGCGCCATTTCTGTAATATTGTGCCCCATATTTATCACCATTAGGGAAAGAGTATTGTTTCAATAATATAAATTATTTTAGTATTTAAATGACATCTTTTCTTATTCAAAATTACAATAGTATTAGTATCAATGAACTTGTTACTACCCAAACCCCAATAGAAACAAAACTTTTGTTGATCCCTTTGGGATGTTAACCAGAACAAAATAAAGTCTTTTTAATTATAAATGGAGCAATGTTTGGTCACATACACAGAATCTTATCACCATCCATTGTCATTCGTAAACTATAAATATAAATAAGCACCATCATATAGTTTAAAAGAGACTAGGTGTTAACTTTATCAACTCAATGCTGTCAATATGTCAATAAAAGAAATGCACAAGAAACATTTCTATTTCTAAAATCGAGTAGTAAACAATAATTTATAAATGCTAACTCGCGTCTATTAATATTTGTATACATTTTTATTTGAATACAAGTAGCCCATTTAAAAGGTAACCACTTTGACATTTGCTATGGAGATTGAGCAATATCTTAACTTAAGTAATAAAAGTTAATTGAAAAGCTACAACTCTAGACCCAAAATGTAAAAAAAAAAGACAGTTTCGATTTTTTAAATGTGAAAAAAACAACAAAAAACAAGACTGTCATATCACCTGGTCATATAGAACATTTAGTCATTGATAACAAGATTAACACCTACCAGTTCATAATCATTATGTGTATGGTAAAAAAATTTGGCTAATGCGAAGAGATATCACCATGACTTCATTTGCATGTTTTGTCCCTGGTTCCAAAGTGGGTCAAAACCCAGGTAAGGGATAAATTTAGGGTTCAGGTTAGGTTTAGGTTCAGGTTAGGTTTAGGAATAAATTTAGGATATAAGTTCGTGGGTCACGGCAACCAAGATGGCGGCCATGGTAAAAAAACACGGTGATATCTCTTCACATTTACCAAAAATTCTACTTACAAAATAACATAGACTTTTCATTTGTTTTTTTAACAGTAAATGCGGTTAATTCATATTTTAAGTTACAATTTTTAACATTCATAGTTTATCCCTAAATACAGCCAACCGAATAGCCGAAGTTGGGCTCAAATTTTATTTAAAGGTGTTAAATTACATTTTGACTAATGGAGCAGATCTGAAAATAGTTCTACCACATTTGCTTGCCTTTTCTTTTCAAAAAAATGCTACAGGTCATAAATGATAATCAACATCATTGTTGTGTGGTCAGAATTCTTAATTAACAGTGCAGGATGGCAGTGGATACTGTTTGGAATCAGGAGGCTCCAAGACTGGTATCATCCATTGCTACGGAATCTGTCTTGGTTTCAAACGTTTTGTTAACACTGTTTTCAGGTAGAGAAATGGGTGTCTGACTTACCCCATTTAAGTCCACAAATTCTTCATTGCTGCTGGATAAAGAGTTTGTATCTGAGCAACAAACAGAATCACACACACCATCCTTATCACCTTCATAAGCTTTAGTACTAACATCATCCTCTAGTTTCATCTGCTCAGCTTCAGCAACTTTCTTCTGAAGAGCAGCAATCTTTTCCTCAAGACTAATGTAGTGCTTCACAAGTTCTTCCTTTGGTAAACTTTGCAGACTCTCTGCATGCACAGTTGTATAAATGTCAGTGAATTCTTTATCCTTTCTTTCAAAGTTTATACACTCATGATTGATGTCGGCTGGAGTTGATGGCACTGAGTGTAAAGCCAGGTTTTGTGGAGAAAACTGATTCAGTTTTGAACTGCTTGGAGTTTTGTTTAGACCAGCAGGTGAGGCAATACTGTGCTCATCCATGAGATACTGAGTTGAATTAAATGGTGCCACAGGAAAGATCATATATTGTTGATTGGCACCGTCACGTCGAACGACGGCTGCGGCGTTTTCTTTTTCTTGAAGTTCTTGAGATTTACGTTTTAGCTTTATTTCATCTCTAGGGGGATAAGGCTGAAAACACTTGTGTTTGTGGCGACTCCCACCTTTGTGCCGTCTACTTCCATGGCTACCATGACGCCGTTTTCTCCTAGATCGCATCGAATTACTGTTGCATTGAGCACCACCTGAGCCCGAATCCCCACGGCCGTTGCTATCAGCGTCGTCTGCTTCATAGGATCTGTCACTGCCACTGGAGGAATCATCACAATCTCCTGAATCGAGGTCGACTTTTCCTACCTCCTGTTCTTGTTGAGTCAAAATCCCTAAGTCCATTAAAGAGTCAGCCATTGAATATTCCGCTGCCTACACACTCGCAAGTTCCACCGTCAAAGTGTTTACTATGATTGACAGAAGCTAAACTGTAATAACGATGACACAAAAACACAACAAAATAGCAGTCGACTGGCTCTGTTTGCATCATACGACTGTGTAAATTCGCCAGCCCGAGTTTGTTGGACTGATGTTTGTTAGGGAAATACACGGAAATAAATACTGTCAGTGATCGGATATTCATCCGCCTTAAGACTTAATGAAAAATGTAACACCTAAGAATTATGAAATAAAATAAATAAATATTATTCAATCCATATTTTATATTAATTAGATACCTTTCTAAATAAATGTATAATTTTAAATTAATAAGGAATTAATTTAAAAATGTTAGACATATACTTAAACGCGGAGTAATCTATATAAATCAACATTGCAAGAGAGACAACTCTAAAATTGTCTCTTATGAACCGTCATTACAAAATCCGGTCTTAAACTTTAAGTTAAAGTTGTATCTGTTCCGATGCTCTTTTCTACTTATTTATATTCGTAATAATTTTTAGTTCTAATTATATAATGATCTCTTCAAAAGTAAAATAAATGTCACATATTCCTTTTCTTATATTTTCTATCTTAATTTAAACAACGTAAGTGTTGTGGCAATATATAAATGCATAAAATGGTATGTTACGTTGTGTCAACGTAGCATTCCCATTTTTAACTTTCGTTTCTAAAACTACTCAAACGTTCCATTCTACCTAAATACACATTTGTTTGTGCTGTATTCGTCTGTTCAACGTTTTCACGTCTAGATCTAAACATTGTTTAAATTAATAGTATCCTTATTAAACAATTTAATTCAATACACCAACATATTAAAATATAAGACATAATAAAAATATATTTTAAATAAATATAGTCTATATCCCTTCCCGAACACCTGTTGTGAAAATGACAGTATATATTGTATCTCAACAATAGTACAACACGTTGCTTAGATGATGGTATAGGTAACAGTTTATGATATTTTAAAGTTCGATTAAACTTGTAATATTTTTAAAAAAATGATTTTGATGAGTTAACCTTATCATCTTATAAAGATTAAAAGATTACTACTTGGAAGAAAAATGAACAACGAGATTCTATTTTGATTCTTAACTACAACATACCACAGAACAAGAGACTTTTCCATTCTGTGGAACATACAAGTAAAAAATGTATCAGTAAGGTGTAGCAGATAAATTGTAATGTTTAGGCTTATATAATTTGAATTAATACGAAGGGTCCTCATGGCTGCCACTAATTTTAGCCTTGTGGCCTATAAATATTAAATAGTATGCTAGTTGTGTTGCCTGATACACATTTTTATATATAGATTGGATTAAGGATAAGCTAGCTAATTTTATATTCAGAAAATAATTACAACAATACACGTGAAAAATTAGTAGGCCTACTCCTGGGATCCACCACTGATTTTTAACTGTTAAATTTGTTTCAAAAACGGATATTGAAACAAATTTGTTAACTTTAATCAACCTAATTACCAAAATCACGGTCATAGTCTTTAATAGTGAAAACAGTTTAACTCATAACTGTAAGGGAAATTGAAATGGGGCAATTCCGAATGACATGCATTTGAGAAGTTATGTAAAATACAACTACAACTTACAACTGATTGAGTACCAAAAAGCGCCCCAACTAATTTATCTCTATTTAAATAAGCAGCGGTGTCTGTGTTCCAGGCCCCTTCAACTCACCCCATTACTCAATGAAGTTGAAGAGAGTAGTATTTCTTATTCTAAAACAATTTTGTTGGCCACACGGCCGTATCTACTTAAAGTTTATTTCTGGCTAATCTAACAATGGAACTATTTTATAAGCCCGTCCCAAAATTCAAGTCAAAGGCTGCAGATAGATGTAAGCGCTTCAAATGTGTCCACACACGTGACGTCACACACGCTGAATCGTCGATTGAGATCAGAACTGTGTGACCGAGTACAGTATGGTGTTAGTGTTAGAGAGGAGGTATTGAAATCATTAGGCTGATCTAGGATTTGATCCATTTGTGTTTTTTGTGTATTTTTTTTTGGTTGCTCGTGTGTGTTTGGGGGGGGGGGGGGGTTACATTTTTACAATTTGCTCAACTTTAGGTAGATAAAAAAAATTGGAGGTGGGGGAGCCTCCTCCACAGTCCATCCCCGGATCTGTCACTGAATTAAATGTAAATCTGTTGCATTCCAATTTGTATTGTACAAAACACAATCATTCTACAGCTGATTATTTAATTGTAAAAGAGTTAATGCAGATTTGCTTGTTAACTTTTTAAAATTTTACCGGTATTTTTGTTAACTAGTGGACTTGCTGTTATTTTTTAAATATTTATTTTCTACATTTGAAACTCGCCATTCAAACTGACTTGCAATTACTTAAAATTTATCTTAATTGCCTTAAATTATCACGTACGTGAGATATTAACCTATTTTAATATATCCAAGATCATTTTCATATAATGGTTAAATTAAATCATGTATTAGTAATAATTAGTATTATGATTTTAGTCGTAAAGTAAACACCATTAACGACAGCAGTACAAACGGTAACTGTGTTTTAAAATTATTATAAAAACTTGGAAACGATAGAAAAAGAAGAGAACAAAAGCGATTGAGAGAATGAAATTTGGCGTACAACCAAGCATCAATAATGCTTGCAATTGATCTCTGTGTGTGTTCAGCGTCGAGTGTGCTGCGCACAAATTACACTCCTCGGCACCACAACACAGCTGTAAGTCACTGGGCTCTCTTTCGCCAAAAATTGAGTGAGACTGAGAGTGAGTGGCAGCGAGATACACTAATCAAATTCGTTCATACTTAACAAATTTGCTAATTTTAGATTCCTATGCCTATGTGTTAGACATAGTCAAAATGAAATGAAAAATATAACAGCAAGACCGTGGAAGACTTGCTTCGTTATGAACAGTTATGATTTAAAATAATTTTAAAAACTAAACTGACATTTATTATAGAATGGTTTCGTACGAAGTATTTCGTTCACCAGGCATTTGAAAGCCTATTTTGTGGTTTATATACTTATAAATATATATAATTTTCTAATTTTAATTTTTACTTCGTTATTGAATGATTTTTGAACTTCGATTTAACATTATTGGTTTATCGTCTGTATAATAAGTCTTCACTTTCTCCATTATTTGGAGTGCAACTTTTCCAAACGATTCTTTCCCCCGTAAGTTTTAAGCTATCTCATTACGACAGAAATTTTCGTTAATAATACATGTATTGAAAGCCTTTTTTTTTGTAATTGTTTTTAAAAGTTATTTAATTTAAATTTATTGAATCTTCGTACGAAAGTCTCGACCATAACAAAAGGCGTATACTGCTGTTTAACTGTTACGCTTGGCTGGAAGTCAAGAGTGTGTTTTTTTTTTTTTTGGGGGGGGGGGGGGGGTAGCAGGGAGCGCTCAAAAGGCTCAAATATTGTAATATTTTAACTTCAAAAAGATTTTTATAAAAAACAAACATTTATAGGTATCATTGGCGTGGCAAACTGTCGGATGTATCACACAATTTATTTATTTGTTCGGCACGTGTAGTACTAGTAGACGAATTGTCGTTTGAGATTCATTTGAATTAAGAATACATTTTAATGATTAATGAAATGGCATGTGTGTAGGTCTAGTTTTAGCCACCACCACTTTGTCTCCCCTTTGTTTTGTTTCGATATTGAATTTGAAGTCACCGATTAATAAAATGGACTGTGCCACTCTTTTACCCACCCCTTGATTGGCAAAATGTTCATGTTCGAATACGATCTCTTTGTTCCAAATAATGCTTTCAGGTGACGCAATTTCTAGAATTTATTTTCTGAATGGTTCTGTTTTAAATCCAACTTTCCTAGCCGGAAGAAATTTTTGCTATATTTCCTAGACATATTCGAGACGTTATATAATTGCAAGATTGTTCTCTCTGTGTGTGTGTGTAAGATAATATGTGCATTTTTCGATGATTTTACCTTTTTACTTACTAAATTGATAAGTTGATAAATTTTTTGTTTCTGTACTTTTGTATTTGTATATTTATAGAAATGTAACAATATACTTACATTGAAAATCATTAATATCACTATCTTTGATATCATATTTCTTTGTGTTTATTATTATTATTATTATTATTATTATTATTATTATTATTAGTTGTCTTATATTGCGCGGTACCCCAGACTAGGGCTGGGCTCACCACTCTGTTTTCAGTCCTTTGTTAAGTTTTGTTCCTTCTACGAGCCAATCTTAAAACAGATTAAATTTTAAAAAAAACATAAAACGGTACTTAACAAAATAAATAACTATGTACATCGTTTTTGTGATTATTTTATTTATTATAATGTTGTGACTTGCGGCCTGCGAAGAGTTAACTCGTGATAAAAATGGCATGCGGAGAAGCCATTTTGGTTGGCCACCCCTTAACTTGTTTGTTAGAGTGGATTCCATTGTTCACCAAAAATGCTTTTGAAATTATATTCACTTGGACGTCCTTACTATGTACAAAACCCTTAGGACTCGTGGACGTCACCAAACTACCAACAGAACGACTCTTGGACGACACCAAACTACCAACAGAACGACTCAAGTGCGTCACCAAACTACCATCAGAACGACTCATGGACGTCACCAAACTACCAATCGGGAGGGTTCATGGACGTGACCAATATACCCTCAGTAGGATAAATGGACATCACCAAACTACCAATCCATAGGATTCATGAGCGATAAGAAACTACTACTTCTCAGGGCTCATGGATCGACGTCACCATACTATTTATGTATCCATGTTATACAGACAAGTTAAAAAAAATAATTTATTATTATTATTTTTTTTGTGGAAATTTGAAGACTGAACTGATGTAAACTTTGTACTGTATTTAAAATTTGAAAAACCTCTGAAAATGACACCGAAAATATGTTTTTCTGTTGATTAATTGTAGGTGTGACATTACAAATAGAATGTTCCGAGTCTAAATAGTTTGTTAGTTTGTTTGTTTTGATTTTTGCTTGAAATTGCCCTGACCAACCTACGAATGGTAAACGAAATGGTAACCTCTACCAAGATGGAGACTTTGAACCCTCTATTTTTAGGCATAACGTAAGTGACGTAAGTGTTACATCGATGCATTCCGTCGATGGCGCTGAATAAATATGTTACATTTTGAAGTGAATACACACGATAAAGATTGAAGTGAATAACCATAAAGATTGCAGGGGAAATATTGTATATGGAGGTTCTGGTTCGGTACGTTGCTGCATCCATATACTGGCATATGTGCAACGGTTGGGGAAGCGATGTTGCCAATCTAACGGCTCCTAGCAGATGCCAGGGCGGCCTTGAAGCTTTCGATCGTTGTCGAGTTCACGGCAGTATTGTCCAGGTTGTTCCAAGCAATTATGGTGCGTGGAAAGAATGACTGCTTATGTTGCACTGTGTTACTCCGAGGCACAGTGAAGCATTTGTTATTGTTTCGGGTGTAATTTCTCATGGGGTTGTCAGATGTTAAGTCAGTGTTAAGTGACTGTTTGGCTCTAATTAATCGGCCTGGCTTCTGTGGGGTAAGATAATTGTTTGCTGGGATGGCCGGAATTAGCCCCATGGCCATTTTATATAAGAATGTTAGGCGGATCTTTTCTCGTCTGTCCTTGAGAGTGGGGATGTCAAATCTGTTTAAAAG
Source organism: Omphiscola glabra (assembly GCA_964017045.1). NCBI lineage: Eukaryota > Metazoa > Mollusca > Gastropoda > Lymnaeidae > Omphiscola > Omphiscola glabra. Next base: position 30,986,184 of record OZ024804.1, on the reverse strand, counting down.
GCCAGTGACGTAGCCAGGAGTGGTGGTTTTATAGTCACGTGCTATGAAGCGCATTGTGGTGGTACTGATTTGTTAAAATAGTGTTTTTCATATTTTTGATTAACAAAATACAACCCAAATACATTTGAAAATAAAATTTTTCATATATTTCATTCACAAAATAAAACCCAAAATCAACTTGTTAAAATAGTGGACTCGAGTTTCATCTTCAACTTCAAATGCATTAATAATTTTTTTTTAAAATTTAAATTTCAATCAATTGTTTAAATCTGTCTCAACGTGGCTCATAACACATGAAACCATATTGTCCATCCAGCTCTTGACCCTTTGTACTGGTCGGCGTGTAAGTTTTGATACAACTCAAAAAGACAGATTTTGACAAAATTAACGTAACGCAAGTGTACTCGTTACAGACTTGTACAATTAATTATGATACAAATAACACATTCCTATTTAAATTATAACCCCAAGCCTATGCCGTGCGCATTGTGCACTTTGTGTTATGCAATGTGTATTTGTGTCGTCTGCATTTGTACCATATGTATTTGTACCGTATGCATTTTTGCCAGGTGTATTTGTACCGTGTGCATTTGTACCGTCTGCATTAGTGTCATGTGTATTTGTACCGTGTGCATTTGTGCCATTTGTATTTGTATCATGTGCATTATGCCATGTGTATTAATTTGTATCATGTGCATTGTGCCGTGGGTATTTGTATCGTGTGCATTTGTGCCAAGTGTATTTGCGCCGTGTGCATTTGTGCCATGTGTATTTGTACCGTGGACATTTTTGCCATGTGTATGTGTACCGTGTACATTTGTGCCATGTGTATGTGTACCGTGTGCATTATGCCGTGTGTATTTGTATCATGTATTGAGCCATGTGTATTTGTGTTATGTGCATTTGTGCTATGTGTATTTGTGAAATGTGCATTTGTGCCATGTGTATTTGTATCATGTGCATTTTGCCATGTGTATTTGTGCTATGTGTATTTGCGCCATGTGTATTTGTTCCAGATGTATTTGTGCCATGTGCATTTGTGCCATCTGTATTTGTACTGTGTGCATTTGTGCCATCTGTATTTGTACTGTGTGCATTTGTGCCATATGTATTTTTATCATGTGCATTTTTGCTATGTTTATTTGGATCATGTGCATTGTGCCACATGTATTTGTACCGTGTGATTTTGTGCCGGGTTTATTTGTAACGTGGACATTTGTGCCATGTGTATTTGTATCATGTGCATTAAGCCATTCGTATTTGTACTGTGTGCATTTGTGCCATATGTATCTTTATCATGTGCATTTGTGCCATGTTTATGTGTATCATGTTCATTGTGCCATGTGTTGCCTATTTCTTTACAAATGAGGCAAGCCTGTTTATCTAAAAGCCTTTGGCTAGCGTTTGATAAAAGCACAGTTGAGGCGAGTTTCTAAGCCTAAGTTACAAAATCACTGGTGCAGCTGTTATAAAACTGAAACAGTATAATTGTCCCTTTAAGAGCCCATGAGCAAAGGACAGGAACTATTTTTGAGTGAAAAGACATTTCTAGTGGGTTATATTTGTTAATTTAATGAAAATAATTTGACAGTGGAACGTCATTTTAGATTTTACAAATATTTCTCTGTGAACCGTGGGTTTCCGGCCACTGCCCTGGATCTAATGCACCGACTTACAGCGACACACACAGCAATGTAATACATGTAGTCAAAAGTATTTTAAACAAAAAATGATAAAACGTTGAGAAATTTGTGAACTCAAGATGACCCTAAGGCTAACTCGTCCCTTACAAATACCCCCCCCCCTTTTTTTTTTTCTTTTCCAAACAGCTTTATCTGGGATATGCTCTTACCGCACCAAACTACACATTGTTTATAAACCAGGGGCAGGCACACATCTTCTCCACGAAAGTGACCGAAGGCTTCTCAACTCATGGTGGCGTTACCCCAATCTTAAATTACCGTTTTAGAAAGCGACGCACCCCCTTCCCCCAATATCCTCTCTCACACCTTGAGGGTGGGACGTCCTGGGGTGTTCTGTAAAGCCTTTTTGGGAGTGCGTTGGGAGGAAAGAGAACCAGAGGTGGGTAAACTGTCCACATATTTATGGTTGGTGGTGTGCTTTAAGAATTTTTTTTCACCAAATTAAACAGATTACTGAACAACTCGATGCTTTCCATGGTTTCAAATGCTTACTGATTGCTAGTTAAGTTGATGCAGCACAAAGAGGTCGACATTAAACCTGGACAGGTGAATGGGTGTGGTCAAATGCTGAGGTCATTCACGGCTGAGTGACGACCTGCTTTGGTGTCTGACCCCGGGGAATGGGCCGGGTTGTGGTTTGACCCCATTGGAGGGGACAGATTCTGTCCTCACGTAATGGGCCGGTTTGTGGTTTGACCCCATTGGAGGGGAAAGATTCTGTCCTCACGTAATGGGCCCGGTTGTGGTTTGACCCCATTGGAGGGGAAAGATTCTGTCCTCACGTAATGGGCCCGGTTGTGGTTTGACCTCACGGGAGGAGAACGCTTTAAAGGATAAGCGCGCAGATCGCGGTAGGTGACCAGAAAAGTTACCGAAGTAAGTTCGATGGGTCGCCATAGGCTCAGTAGTCGAGTGGTTTAATGAGGGACACGATAAGGTTTATTTTCGCTCAGGGTAACAAGTGTTGACCAGGATTGCTGGGTACTGCACCGAATAATCTGGCAGGGCTTCTTAAACCATTGGTAGTCAAGCCCTTAGGAGCCCTAGGATATTGGCATGAGAGTTTCAACAACAAAAAATTGTCTGATTAATTAAAAAGTAACAAATCGATTTATTTTAAACTCAAAGTAAAGTAAAAGAATATAAAAGTACTACAATTTGGCTGCAATCTATGGCCCATGGTAGAATTAAAACTAAAAACCCTCTGCTATAGGCTATAACATGAAAATATATGGCACAAATAAAAGCTACAAACCCCCTGTTACTAATGTTGGAGGTTTTTCAGCGGCACATGTAAAGATAAGAAGCCGAACACACTGCTCACAAAACTACCCAAAAACTGCCATTCGAGGACATTCCGGTTAAAGTAAATGATTTAAGAATGAAAAGGATGCTGGGATTGAAGCCACAGGACGACTCCCACATTCCAAGCATGAGATGATGAAATGACAGGTTTGAACAAGATGAGATCCGTTCTTGAGTCAGAGCATTGTCAGGTCGGCAGCAGCTTGAGGAGTTTCCCCACCCTTTCGACTGTATAAATTACGCTACTAACATCATCATGATACTCTTCAGTATCAGTGCAGATATCATGTCTCTTTGGAAACACTTGATTATTTCCTCAAATCCTATCTCCAAGCGTTTGAGAACCTTCTTTCAGGTACCTGCAAATAGTTCGCAGCACTGACAGTTAACCTACTACACACGACAACCTTTTCTCTCCCACCTCCCCACTTTTTTTTTCCTCTAACGCTAAGCCGGAGCTATGTATAGAATTTTTACGCCAATCAACGCTCCGGGCGCGAGTAAATTAAGACGCTGTATATATTTAGTTTAAGATGTATCGTTTTCGCTCTGGGGCCGTGCCAAGACCCGAGCGAACGGTTCGTGTTGTCAATCGATTCCTCGCTCGTAGGCCGGCCGGCTGCAGTATGTGGTCGCTCGACTTGCGACGACAGGGGCGGTGTTTGGAGAGGGGCAACAACGGCACGCGCCGACACTGTCGTATTTTGCGTGCACATGAGAGATGTATCTGAATCAGTTGAATGCCATATGTCAGCTGAACTGTCACCGCATTCTCGACAACAATCAACGCACTGTCATACGGACAAGAACGAGTTGTCATATTGACATCAGCCACCCCACTGTCATACGGAAAGGAACGAGTTGTCATATCGACATCAGCCACCCCACTGCCGCACTTACATCAGCCGCCCCACTGCCATATTGATATCAGCAACTCTACTAACATATTGACATCATTCACACTACTATTGCCATGTTGACATCAGCCACGCCCCTGTCGAATCTCAAATCGACATTAGCCACCCCCACTCATGACCGTGCCCACCTTTCACCTCGCTATCGGCATAATATAAAGTTCATGCTCAGCTGGTTATTGGTTTACTTTTGTTGTTTGGTTTTTGTCGTTAAAAAAAACTACTAGCCAATATACCCGGCTTTCTCGGGTTTGTATTAGGACAAAAATATTATAGCGCGTTAGAATCGAAAACGTAGTTGAATTGGGCACTCGTTGCACAAAAAGATTTGGATATTATTAGTTAGAAATCCACAGATATTTTAAAAGGGATTGTGAAAAGAATATTCAACGAATTTTGGCCTATTATAGATGCTGCAATTCACTATAACACAAGAATTCTTGTATCGCTTTGGCTGTAAAAAGAAAAAAATATATTTTAGAACCAGCTACACTCATCTGGAACTTTCTAGAAAGTTAAAAAAATATAATTAAATCTGGTTTGATAACGTTTGATAATAATCATAGTAACTGATAGAAACATAACAAACCATGAAAAGATCATTTATTTAATCATAAAACCTTTATTGAAAAAACCGAACATTCTATAATAAAAAGCTTCAAGAAACTTTAGAAAGATAATTTTTTAACTAATACAGTGGACATTCCTAGGAAAATATAGAAATCTATATTTTAAAAAATAAGCTAAATTCCAATACAATTTTTAATCCCAATGAACATTTTTTTAATCTTTAAATATGTTTGGAACAATGTAGAATTTGCTGAAAAAAAAAAAAAATGTGTTTCAAACCTTTAACTTTGAATAATTTTTTTTTTTTTAAATACTCTTTTCATGTATTCATTATTCGAGATAGTAATATCTGAAACGAAATGTTGCAACTCCATAGTTTCCCATCAAAGTTAAAATAAGGACCACGATTTGAAAGGGGGGGGGGGTGTCGAAAATTCTTCTATTTCTTATCTATATATTTCTGGTCCCCCAAAATGTCGAACTTGGAACTTGCATGGCCACGAATAATACTTTCAGAACAGGGGATATATATATAGATAAAGGTCCCTAGCGCTACGTTGATTAGTATTACTATGACTATGTCTAGGGATAATTACTACAATCAACAGTTATACCAAATTAATCCTCACTCTCAATAACGTTACTATTACTAAAAAAACACCAGTGGTTCAGCCACAAATAATTATTTAATTACTACAATACAAAATATATATAGACTCATACAAATAGTAATAATTAATATCGATACAATGAATGCTTTACTAATAATACGATGTTATGATGCTGGACGTTCGGTGGAACGGTCGTCTCGGCTTGCCCTATCTTGCCTGCTTCCTCGTCTGCTATACACACTGTCAGACTCTTACAGCACACAACAAAGCCACGGGTCACTCAGCTGTGCAGGGGGTGGGGAGGAACTGCTCGCCACGCTCTGCTACCTCTACAACACTTCTGTTTGGGTCGTCTGCTGACCTTATCTCTTTAGTGCGTTACTCGCTCGTTATTATCTGTCTTGTGCAATTACTGCGTCAGGGTTAAACTGTTAACCTCTGACGTCTTATACAATACTGAGTTCTAGTCTACTGAGCTCTGCTATGGCATATGCTTCTATAGCATTGAGCCTAATCTCATTTAACTGACTGAACTGAACTTACTTACTAAACTAACTACTAACTGGCTGTAAAGAGAATAATAGATACAACTTAAGCTACGACTAAGAATTACAGTCTTATCACAATATTACTAATTAATCATATATATACATTCATATAACGTAGTAATCTAACAATGACTTGATAACTAACTATAATCCTAACATATCCTCTAACAAAATGCTAACATTACAAACATGTGAAACTAACATCAATACTATTATTACTAACCCTACGACACTTGATTGGACACACTCCAACAGCAATAGTCATAAGCCAGGCTCTGGCTTGTCTGTCAATTACACTACCGTAATTACAGGGACGAGAGAGAGCGACTAACTGGCTTACAACACTATTTATACTTGGATCCAGCTAACGCTGACCTGCATCTAGCTATCGCTGACCTCTGGGTAATGCATATGATTCATATACTATATGCTAATTTTTCGTTTGGTCAACCAATGGTTCACAAGCTGACCCTTGGTCCCAAGCTTGGTCACACGCTCTGGACATGGGCAGTGTTTCGTATAAATGACCATTTTTCTGGTTGACTGGAAAACTTCCATTGTTTCTAACTAGGAGTCATTATTATCATCAGTACTGGCCTAATTGAGTCGATCACGTGACAAGTGCCTGAAAAGTGACCGGTAGGTTGTGTGAGCCAGCGGGTCTCACACAAGTGAGGACCAGCGGGTCTCAACAGGGGGGGAGGGGGGATTTGAAACGCATTATTTTGTTTAACTATATAGTGTAATGCGTTAAAAAAAAATTGGACGCAAAATTTTAACGTGTCAACTGAAAACAAGATTCGACTAAATTTCTGTTCGATCAATTTTCCGTCGATGAAATTTCTTTCAAACAAATTTCCGGTAACCAAACTTCTATGTGTCAAAACAAAATATCCAATTCCAAGCATATGTTGGGATACGTGAATTTATGTATTTAAAAAATCCACGGGTGAATTTGAGGCCTCTTTGAATATGAGGCCATCGCCAAATGATTCGCCTGAAACCTATGATTCCCACAAACAAGTACGTCCTCCACACACACACACACACACACTCACACATACACACTTTTAAAATTTAATTTGTTCCTTGTGAGATAACAGAAGTAATATATTAGCATTCCAGTCATTTCATAACTACCAGATATTTAGCGGTCTTCAAGTGTGGACTGGACTTCAATTTCAAGCTTGTGGACTGGCCTTCAATTCCACGCTTGTGAACTGGACTTCAATTCCACGCTTGTGAACTGGACTTCAATTCCAAGCTTGTGAACAGGACTTCAATTCCACGCTTGTGAACTGGACTTCAATTCCACGCTTGTGAACTGGACTTCAATTCCACGCTTGTGAACTGGACTTCAATTCCACGCTTTTGAACTGGACTTCAATTCCAAGCTTGTGAACTGGACTTCAGTCCTAAGCAAAAACACCAGGACCCTGGGTGGATGAGACTCCTGAACCTTGGATGACAACTGATCTAAGAGAAGGCGAATTGTGAAGTCATGCTCTAAACAGCGGTTCTCAACCTGTGGGTCGCGACCCCTTTGGGGGTCGAATGACCCTTTCACAGGGGTCGCCTAAGACCATCGGAAAACGCATATACTCTACAGTTATGAAGTAGCATCGACAATAATATTGTGGTTGTGGGTCGCCAACAGATGAGGAACTGTATTAGAGGGTCGCGGCATTAGGAAGGTTGAGAACCACTGCTCTAAGATGATGGCGGTATTCCAACAACTCCTGTGACGTGGAACAGGCTGATGAATTGAGCAACTCTCCCACACTTGAAACAAAATACTGGTATCTTCTCACGCGAAGGACAAACTATATCAGAAATTTACTATTACTAAACAGTTTAGAGATTTTGTTTTACTAAAAGAGTAAAGCAACTGATAAAAACGTAGATTCAAGTGAGAATTTTTTTGTTTTTTTTTACCCAACACATGTGAAGTGACTTTTCAGACCTTGCGTTACCCAGCGGCGTACCGTGACGAACTTCACAAATTGCGCCGCACACTCTAAGCTGGTAATAATAGAAACAAAAGTGCTCTTTCACCCCACCCCCAACACTTTTAGATACACAACAGATCCCAATTTCTACCTGAATATCCTAGTAGGTCTGATCAAATTTGTGTCAAAATGTGACGTTTGATAATGCTTGGAGCTCTTTGGGCCTTAAAAACCCGAAGTCTCTAGATGAGACCATAATATTTCTAGCTCCACAAGGGACATGGGGTTGCCAGGTAACCAGTTTTACCTTTGAAAGTTGTACATCTTTACCCTTTTATTTGTACATCTTTACCCTTTTTTATTTGTACAACCAAAAAAACTGAGTTATTTAAAGATACGTCTAACTCTAACAGAATAAACGTCTTCCGAGTATTTTGCTTTAGTGCAGTGGCTCTCAACCTTCCTACAACCGCGACCCTTTAATACAGTTCCTCATGTTGTGGTGACCCCCAAACACAAAAATTATTTTCGTTGCTACTTCATAACTGTAGAGTATATGTGTTTTCCGATGGTCTTAGGCGACCCCTGGAAAAGGGTAATTCGACCCCCAAAGGGGTTGCGACCCACAGGTTGAGAACCGCTGTAGTGCGTCGTAAAATTGAGCAAAACCAGGTTAAAAAATATGCTATAAATCAGGGATTAATTACCCCCCACCCTCCCTACACACCCACACTTTCTTTTTCCTCAATGGACCACTTTTTCAGACAAATGAAGGATGCGAACATCTTCTAAAAATGTTTTTAAATGAATATAATAAAATTTTAAAAAAGTAATTCAGCAAAAGGGCCCGCTTACAACATTTCAAGAACCACTCAGGGGCCGTGGACCACAGGTTAAGAGCCCCTGCTCTAACTGAACGAATCACTGAACATGTCCCTAATGTGTCGTCACCTCTTTCTGTCAGCTAAAAATTCACCCCTCATACGAAATTTTTTTGGTCTAAAAATAAATCAATATTTGATAGGGTGAGGATCACGGGGCGTAGCCGCTCTGATGTCGTTAGGGTGGAAGAGAGTCGTCGTAGTCGGGAAAATATTTGATGTAAGCGGATAAGCGCATTGAACATTTTAATACGTTTTAATATAGTCACCGACCGCATGAAATAATACAGGTATAGCTGTGACGCTTTCAAAGCTACAAAGTAGCAGTACAATAGGAACAGACAACATTTGACAAAGTAGCAGTACAATATTGGAACAGACAACATTTCTCAAAGTAGCAGTACAATAGGAACAGACAACATTTGACAAAGTAGCAGTACAATAGGAACAGACAACATTTGACAAAGTAGCAGTACAATAGGAACAGACAGCATTTGACAAAGTAGCAGTACAATAGGAACAGACAACATTTGACAAAGTAGCAGTACAATCGGAACATACAACATTTCTCAAAGTAGCAGTACAATAGGAGCAGACAACCTTTAAACCCGATGGGGAAAACGACCCTCTTTAACACTGAGAATGAAACTAACTTTTAAAATGCACTCTTATTCCACTATTGATTGTTCTAATTATATATATTTAATGATAAATTCGTAACATAATCTACAATCAGACTAATTAACCCAAATTCATAATTAAGTATTTTAAAAACTCGAACTATTTCTCTGGCCAGACCCGGTGGTCACCCCCCCCCCCCTTCCCAAAAGCATCCCCAACTTTGTTATTATTTGAAGCATCTCGAAATAACCGCAGAGAATAGTTTTAGTTGCCCCTTGTATTGATCCACAAGATGACGTCAGGGTGAGGGTGCAGTTAAAAATAGAAACTCTGCCACTGCCTTCCAAAAAGATAGGACTTTTTAATAGTTAGTGCACGTCTGGAGAGACAGCCATTAGCCTCGACCCCACCTTCTCTCCTAATCCCGTGTAAGCTCTCACGTTCCGGGGTATTACATTAGTAATAATTGGTTTATCCAGTTAAGTCCAACATATATCATGATACAAATAGAGCATCGATGGTTCTATACTATTTACTAAAAAATTATCCGATATTTAGCCCGGGTTGGGGGGGGGGGGGCGGAATATCTGAGATCTATTATCGTTCTCAATTTGTTTAATTTTCCATTAGTTTAAAAAAATTTTTTTGTTGTTTACACTTTTTTTATTTTTTGGAAAGTGGGGCTGGGTGTTTGGGAACACAGAAGTTGCAGCAACGTGCAGAAGTGTGGAGTAGAGGGTGCATCCATGAAATGTCCCACTTCTCCCACTGCTTAGTACTAGGTCCTGTACAGAAGTGTGGGGTAGAGGGTGCATCCATGAAATGTCCCACTTCTCCCACTGCTTAGTACTAGGTCCTGTACAGAAGTGTGGAGTAGAGGGTGCATCCATAAAATGTCCCACTTCTCCCACTGCTTAGTGCTAGGTCCTGTACAGAAGTGTGGAGTAGAGGGAGCATCCATAAAATGTCCCCCCTTCTCCCACTGCTTAGTACTAGGTCCTGTACAGAAGTGTGTGGGGTAGAGGGAGCATCCATAAAATGTCCCCCCTTCTCCCACTGCTTAGTACTAGGTCCTGTACAGAAGTGTGTGGAGTAGAGGGAGCATCCATAAAATGTCCCCCCTTCTCCCACTGCTTAGTACTAGGTCCTGCACAGAAATGTGTGGGGTAGAGGGAGCATCCATAAAATGTCCCACTTCTCCCACTGCTTAGTACTAGGCCCTGTACAGAAGTGTGGAGTAGAGGGAGCATCCATAAAATGTCCCCCCTTCTCCCACTGCTTAGTACTAGGTCCTGTAAAGAAGTGCTTTTATTTCACAGTGCGAGTCTTAGAATACATTTCACTACATACTTTGGATGAGATTTCCCTCAATGTCAGTAGATAAACAGCTAGCCTAAGATGTGACCAGTGGAAGTGGCGTATCTAGGGTACTTCAGGAAGGGCCAGTTAGAGCCAGGTAGGACAGGCAGGGCCAGTTAGAGCCAGGTAGGACAGGCAGGGCCAGTTAGAGCCAGGTATTGCAGGCAGGGCCAGTTAGAGCCAGGTAGGACAGGCAGGGCCAGTTAGAGCCAGGTATTGCAGGCAGGGCCAGTTAGAGCCAGGTAGGACAGGCAGGGCCAGTTAGAGCCAGGTATTGCAGGCAGGGCCAGTTAGAGCCAGGTATTGCAGGCAGGGCCAGTTAGAGCCAGGTATTGTAGGCAGGGCCAGTTAGAGCCAGGTATTGTATGCAGGGCCAGTTAGGGCCAGGTAGGGCCGGCAGGGCCAGTTAATAAATTAAATATAAGGTCAATTTTTTGTTGATTTTCGTATATCGCGGGGTGGTGGTGGGGGTATGTTCTGGAACCTAACCCCCGTGATAGACGAAGGATCACTGTAACTTGAACAGGTGTCTTTAACCATTTGTCAGGTACTGCCAGTGCCAAGCACTTCCATTTAACAGGAGGTATACTAAGCATTTGTCGGCGCCTCCTAGTGCCCAGCGCCTCCTAGTGCCCAGCGCCTCCTAGTGCCCAGCGCCTCATAGTGTCCAGCGCTGCAAGTCAACGTGTAATAATCGTTTAATGCATGGGTCACCTGTTCTAGAACCTCTTATAACAAACATAACACAAACGAGCAAGCAAGCGTTTTAATCTAATGGATGTCCCACTTAACACGACGCTTGCTATACTTGATGAGTCTCAATACTTTCATTTGGGGTCCTTTGACACTACCAATTTATTCCGATTAAAGACCATATGGTTAACCTAAGGCAGAAGAAGCGTGGGGCGGTTGAGCCCACCCAAGTAAACCAAACTGGATTTTATTCCCCACTTGCCGATAATTCGGTCAACATCTAGTAGCCTACCCATTATTTGACATCTTGTCAACAGCATTTTATGCACTCCAATAGAAACCTAACCCATTCGAACATTCCATTCACCATTCCTAAAAATTCATTCACCATTCCTAACAATTCATTCAACATTCCTAAAAATTCATTCACCATTCCTAACAATTCATTCAAGAAACCGAATTTCACTTTTAACAGTTCACATAATCAAAAGACAGCAACAGAGGACAGCATCATTTGACATCATCAAGTGACAGCATCAGATGACAGCTTGAGAAGACAGCTTGAGACCTGGTTACCATCCTAGTAAAGTGCTGACTCCTAAGTTAGAGACTCTGAATACCATCAAATCTGTCGAGTAATAGAATTAAAGTAAACCATTCATTGACTTAAGTCTTTTGGTATGCACGCAAATCCACCCCCCCCCCCCCTTTTTGTTCAGCTGTAAGGGAAAAAAACTGAATGCATAAATAAAATATATATACACAAATAAAATAAACGTATTAATTATTTATTTTAAAAAAAAAGATATTTCTTCCATACGCACACAAAAATGCACACTCATACACACACAGAACTTCCCACTCATAAGGACACAGAGAACTGAGATATAATAAATACTGCGTCTCCCTCACCCCCACGACGCATGAACGCACATTTCCCTACGTCAGACAATACTCACGTACGTCCTGCGCCGTAAATCAGCCCAGGTTGACGCATTTTGTTGATACAAGGGTTCTCAGTTCATTTTCAACTTTGGTCATGATGTCCATCGACGGGCTTTCTTTGTTTTCCCCTCTGTGGGCTGGGAATGTACACTTATAGCACGAGTGGAATTTCCACGGTTTCTCAATAGTGATGCTTAGACCTCAGTTAGGTTTAGGAGAAGATACGCATTTGAAGGGAACTGTGTGAGGACCCCTGGACATCAACATTTCGACCTGGGACACTGATCAATACACGCGTATCACAAGCTCGGGCTGTGTTGGTCACTTGAAAGACTGGTCAAGTGAGAGAGGGAAATTATAATAGGTGAATAGGTGAAGTGAAACAATTATGTATGCGTGGAAAGTGTGAGTTTGGTGGTAGGTGAAATGTGTGTGGGGGTAGGTGAAATGTGTGTGGGGGTAGGTGAAATGTGTGTGGGGGTAGGTGAATTATGTGTGGGGGTAGGGGAAATGTGTTTGGGGGCCGGTGAAATGTGTGCGTTGGTAGGTGAATTATGTGTGGGGGTAGGGGAAATGTGTGAGGGGTAGGTGAAATATAAGTGGGTGTATGTGAAATATGCGTGTTGGTGGGTAAAATGTGTGTAGGGGTATGTAAAATATGCGTGTTGGTGGGTAAAATGTGTGTAGGGGTATGTAAAATATGCGTGTTGGTGGGTAAAATGTGTGTAGGGGTATGTAAAATATGCGTGTTGGTGGGTAAAATGTGTGTAGGGGTATGTAAAATATGCGTGTTGGTGGGTAAAATGTGTGTAGGGGTATGTAAAATATGCGTGTTGGTGGGTAAAATGTGTGTAGGGGTATGTAAAATATGCATAGGGGAAGATAAGACCATACCGTGTCAGAGTCGGTTTCATGAGCCATCTGCGCACACACTGCAATGTTCACAATTAGCATATACGATGATGAAGGAGGTCATGGTCGATTTCAACTGAAGAACTATAGATATATGTGTGTGAAGATAGAGAGAGGATAAGTAGAGAGAGAGAGGGAGAGAAAGAGAGAGAAAGGGAGAGAGAAATGGAGAGAGAGAGAGAGACAGAAAAAGAAAGAGAGAGAGAAATAGAGAGAGAGAGAGGGGGAAAGAGAAAGATAGGGAGAAAGATAGGGAGAAAGAGAGGGAGAAAGAGAGAGAGAAAGAGAGAGAGAAAGAGAGAGAGAGAAAGAGAGAGAGAACGAGAGTGAAAGATAGAGAGAAAGAGAGAGAAAGATAGAGAGAAAGAGAGAGAGAGAGAGAGAGAGAGAGAGAGAGAGAGAGAGAGGGAGGGAGACAGACAAAGGCGTCAGTGATCTAGTTCAATGCATAGAGGACACAGAAAAGGTCCTCTATTTTGTCATGGATTTGTTTTTCACTCATGGATTCAGAAAAAAAAGCCACCAGGAAAAACAACAACTTAAAATTGAAGTGTAAATGTTAGTGTCGCCATCAGCCATCAGTTCGTTCTCGCGCTACTAAGATACATTGAATGCTAAGTTTCTTTTCTTTTCACGTTTTACTTGTCATTATTTGTTGTAGGCCGAAGAAGACTATTGGTCGACACTTTCATTATTTTATTAAATGTTTTTTTCCTCAGTTTTTTAAAAAAAAGCATTCCATCAATGTGTGTCACTTACTTTTATTTTCTTATCGACATTTAAAATGTCCACGTCCAGTTTTAACATTTCATCTGGTGTTAAACAAATCTTTTAAATTATTTTTTAATTTTAAAAAAAAATTTTGTTTAACTACCCCAGCAAATACTTTTAAAATGAGAATGTAAATAGTGGAGATTTCAGAAATCGTTTGAAATCGAAGAATTTAGATATATTGAAATATTACAAAAGATGTTCCCAATTATTTAATTTATGAACAGAGCTTCAGGGTATTGTGCTAGTATCTTTTAAGAATTATGATGAATATATATATATAGGCCAATATATATATATAGGCCAATATATAGTGATCTTACTCTAAGACAGTGGTTCTCAACCTTCCTAATGCCGCGACCCTTTAATACAGTTCCTCATGTTGTGGCGACCCCCACCCACAAAATTATTTTTGTTTTTACTTCATAACTGTAGAGTATTTATGTTGTCAGATGGTCTTAAGCGACCCCTGGGAAAGGGTGGCGCGACCCCCAAAAGGGTCGCGACCCACAGGTTGAGAACTGCTGCTCTAAGAGTTCTCTATTCAGCTGCAGTATTAAATTATGTTCAAACAGTGAAAACGAGTAACAAAATAGTCTAATATTAAAGAAATTTAAAAAAAAAAGTTAAATTTTTTAAAGAGGACATTTGTGCTTTTCAGACAATCAAACATGAAAGTTCTCTGACAGACACTTTCAAAATTACCCATTACTTGCTCTTATTTCAGGGTCGAAATGATTTTTTAAAAGTATTTGGGGCTGAAACCAAGTCTTTCTCTCACACGTGGAGCACGCGTCACAGTGTCAGGAAATATTGCACTCTGCCTTTGTCTGGAAAAAAACAACAGCACTCAGGTGTAGCAAGACAAGGTGTACTCCCCCTCCCCGCCAACGACGCTCTTGCGCAAACTCTCATCCACCATCCGGTCCATACCTCCTCCAACACCCGCCCCGGCCCACAACCCACAGCCACCAGATGGGAGAGTGTCCCCTCGTGAACCAGGCTGCGTCATTTCGGCGGGTGGAGTTGTTAGTGTGTTAAGCACGGTGGGCTGTGGGGGTTGGTTCGGGACGCCGTCATCCGTGGTACCGTGGTAATCTATTGTTCATGGTTGTGGTTACCTGCTACAAAACAGTTTATCATAGCGTAGACAGGAAATATTATCTGTAGGGTGCTCTACAGGAACTAAAGGTAATAAGGGGAGAGACTGCAATCAGGTTAGCACAATAGGAAACTAGTAAAGCAAAGTAAGGTTAAACCTGAAAAAAGGAACGCAACAAAACAACGAACGGGTCAGCAGGAAGCCTTCGTCAGCGAACAAACAGAAAAAACGAATGTTTTGTGTGTCTGCCTCTAACTCGCGTTTCCTTGTATTCTTTGGTCTTCCTCTCTTTTCCCTGTGGATTCCATATTAGGGATTTTTGGTGATGCTCTCTGCGGGTTTACGAAGAGTGTGGCTTATCCACCGCCACCTTTTCCTTAGGATGTCTTCAGCAATAGGCTCCCGATATGTCCTTTCTAGTAAGTCATTATTGGTGATGGTGTTTAAGCCATTTGATGTTCGGGATCTTTCTTAGTCAAGTGTTTATGAAGGTCTGTATTCTCTGCTCACTGTTGAAAAAAAAAATAAAGAGATATAAGAATTACACAAAACCCTTTTGATTTATGTTACTGAAAGTGATCCATATCCTTATTTAAAAGCCTTTGGCACTACCTACTTGTGTAAGATGCACTACTTACTTGTGTAAGATGCACTACTTACTTGTGTAAGATGCACTACTTACTTGTGTAAGATGCACTACTTACTTGTGTGACAGGCACTACTTACTTCTGTGACAGGCACTACTTACTTCTGTGACAGGCACTACTTACTTGTTTGAGGCACTACCTACTTGTGTGAGAGGCACTGCTTACTTGTGTGAGAGGCACTACATATAATACTTATGTTAGAGGCTCTACCTACTTGTGTGAGAGACTCTCCCTACTTATATTAGAGGCTCTACCTACTTGGACCTACACAGCCACACTATGTGATTAGCTCTTGCCAGCCATTTTGATGATCGTGAGACCTAAATTTCAGCCTCAACTATACGTCATTATTTCATATAGTATACGTCATTATGGCATATAGTATACGTCATTATGTCATATAGTATACGTCATTATGTCATATAGTATACGTCATTATGGCATATAGTATACGTCATTATGGCATATAGTATACGTCATTATGGCATATATTATACGTCATTATGTCATATAGTATACTTCATTATTTCATAAAAGCACCATTTTCATGATTCTCACTGATGTCAAAAAGACGATTGAACAATATGTCTCTTATTGGATTCTTAATTTAAGTCATTGGAGATCACTTTAAGTCATTTAATATCACTGTAAGTCAGAAGTTTTCCGATATCTAGCATTATGTTACATTTCGTCAGCTTCACTGTAGATATCTTAAGTGTTTCACATTTGTTAGCTACTCCGATAAAACATATAAGTAATCTTAACTTTGTGGAATCTATCCGCTCCTGGAGCCCGGCCAAATATTTGACCCACCCTCGTCTTTTTGTGTGCGCAGACCCTTAAGCTCTAATAGTATGACTGACCGATATGAAAATTACATGTGTGGGGAGTAGCCAGCAATGGCAGTGACATTCCCCCGGCCCCGGGCCGTTACTAACGAAAATACAGGATGGAAAAGGTGGGAAAAGGGTGGGGTGGGGGGGGGGGGAAACGACAAAACAGCATCGAGTCAGCCTCGGTCGTGTGCAGCCTCGTTCTGACCTCGCAAAGGTCACATTCACTCTACGTTCAGGCTGTCCCGTGTTTGTAAACATGGACCCAGCTGCTTTACGCAGACGCGGAAACAGGTTAGGGTTAAGATTTGAGAAGGGGCTGAGATGGTGCTGTGCGTAAGGGAGAAGGGGTGGTGGGAATGTGCTCTGGGGTGGGGGTTGCGGGAGCCTTACGCACAACTGGAACTTTTAAATGTATTGTTAACCAACAACTGACATTATAGTGGTTTTGAAACGTAAGCGTGTGGGACAGTTTGCATAGCCCAAAATACACACAGGACTGAGGTCGGTGGTGAGAGTACCTGACGTGCAGCAATGTAGATCCAAGCCCCGCCCTCAATGAGAACAGATTGGACAATGAAAATAAACTTCAATGACCAATCCAATTAGTGCCAGGTCTGTGCGCTCACTGCCTCTTTGAATTAAACCTGTTTATGTGTGCATAAAAAGGTTTAGGTCAAGGTCGCAGAGCAAGACATGAGGGGGGTTTTAGGTCAAGGTCGCACAGTCCAAAGACATGAGATGTTTTAGGTCAAGGTTTCATAGTCTGAGACATGATAAGTTTAAAGTCAATGTCGCATAGTCCACGACGGGAGATGTTTTAGGTCAAAACTTACAGAGTCTAAGACATGAGAGGTTATATGCCAAGGTCGCAGAGTCCAATACATGAGAGGTTTAAGGGCAAGGTTACAGAGTCTAAGACATGAGAGGTTTTAGGGCAAGGTTATAGAGTCTAAGACATGAGAGGTTTTAGGGCAAGGTTACAGAGTCTAAGACATGAGAGGTTTTAGGGCAAGGTTACAGAGTCTAAGACATGAGAGGTTTTAGGGCAAGGTTACAGAGTCTAAGACATGAGAGGTTTTAGGGCAAGGTTACAGAGTCTAAGACATGAGAGGTTTTAGGGCAAGGTTACAGAGTCTAAGACATGAGAGTTTTTAGGGCAAGGTTACAGAGTCTAAGACATGAGAGTTTTTAGGGCAAGGTTACAGAGTCTAAGACATGAGAGGTTTAAGGGCAAGGTTACAGAGTCTAAGACATGAGAGGTTTAAGGTCAAGGTTACAGAGTCTAAGACATGAGAGGTTTAAGGTCAAGGTTACAGAGTCTAAGACATGAGATGTGTAAGGTCAAGGTTACAGACAACTTTTTGGTATACGTTTGCCAAAGTAAGACTTGTAATTCATTCAGCAATCAAATTAGAGTTACTTTCCCGGGATCCCGCATGTTTGTTAGTAAACATAAGACTTCCCGGTAAATTTTCCCAAACCCGGGAAATCCGGGGAACACTCTGTGAGATGACAATATTATTATCATTATTATTTTTAAAAATTTCAGCAAGTGATGCGTAGTCACAAATTATAAGGCAATACCTGTAAAATCTAATTACCTGTGTTGAATTAATAAGCTCGGTAGCTCTAGTACACGGGTTCTAAAGCGTTTTCAAGTCACAGCCACATTCCTATAGTGATATAGAAACAATGAGCTTTTAAATAGGGTGAATCCTTGGAGAGGAAACCATTTTAAAACTTAATTGTCCAGTTTATTGTAACGCCATGATTGTACGTGGCGGCATATGTAATGCCATGTTTGTAACTGGTGGCATATGTAATGACATGATTGAAATTGTAACTGGCGGCATATGTAATGCCATGATTGTAACTGGCGGCATATGTAATGACATGATTGAAATTGTAACAGATGGCATATGTAATGACATGATTGAAATTGTAACTGGCGGCATATGTAATGACATGATTGAAATTGTAACAGGCGACATATGTAATGACATGATTGAAATTGTAACAGGCGGCATATGTAATGACATGATTGAAATTGTAACTGGCGGCATATGTAATGACATGATTGAAATTGTAACTGGCGGCATATGTAATGACATGATTCAAATTGTAATTCTAACGTAAGATGCCAATTAAAAATTACGATTATCTAAAATAACCAATTATCTTATTCTATTGTTTCAGCTGGTGAACTCTCTTAGTCTATTGTTGCAGCCGGTGGTGATTCCTCATAAATCCCTTCACAACCCCATTTTGGGACACTTCCCATTGGCTGAGAACCTGTGATGTAGCATCTTCATTATCCCAAGATTTGTGAGCCTATTCCTAGACTGGGGTACTGTGCTATATAAGTGAGCCTAGCCCTAGGCTGGGGTACCGCGCTATATGAGTGAGCCTAGCCCTAGGCTGGGGTACTGCACTATATAAGTGAGCCTAGCCCTAGGCTGGGGTACTGCGCTATATGAGTGAGTCTAGCCATAGGCTGGGGTACTGCGGTATATGAGTGAGCCTAGCCCTAGGCTGGGGTACGTTGCTATATGAGTGAGCACATTCATAGGCTGGGGTACTGCGCCATTAAAGACCATAATAATAATAATAATAATAATAATAAATGTCAAGGGAAAAATGACAAAAATCTCTCCAGACTGGGAAAGCTGACGGCTTATTTATAGAAGAACCCTACAGAAAAGTAATCCTAGCAATGACGTCACCCGATTGCATTCTTAAGAATAAATAGAACACATTCGAACGTAAACAACCTTTTCCCAATCAAGGGAGGGGTGGGGTTGGTAATGCGCTACATTTTTAATCGGCGAAGTCAATAGCATAACAAAAAAAGGGGGAGAGGAGTGGTTGACAAAACGTTGCGTTTCAATAATAATAAAAAAAATAGGGGAGCACACAAGCTAAAACACTATGTGTTGCTGACCGTTCTATGGTTAAAAAAATAAGAAAAGGAGGATACCATTGAATAAAAATAATAAAGAAAGAAAGAGGTTCCAAACGTGCCGATTACAAGTAACAATTTATTTATACTAGCCATTTAATAAATAAAAAAATACACAACCCAATGTAGAGATATAAAGATTTTAATAATCGGTTGAGCCTTGCGAGCTCTTGTATCTTTGGTACCTCTGGTACGTCCACACCGGTCACAGCCGACCGTCCTAATAGTGAACCTGCTACTCTCTATGGAAACATGACAAGGGAACGATCACGCTTTTTTTCACACTTGTCTTCTGGACATGTCAGGGGAAGCAATTAAAGTAACTACCGGGCATAAAAATATAATACGCTTGGACCCTCCATTTAAAGGAAGCCCCTAGTCCGCCGGGGGGGGGGGGAGAATATGTAGCTGTCCAGATTTTAAAAAAAATTATCTGTTAAACCTAAGTAAGAACACGGCACCACTACGTCAGACACGGCCCCACTAAATCAGACACGGCGCAAATAAGGCAGGTAGCACTGTGTTCACGGCCCCACTAAGGCAGGCATGATTGTGTGAATATGTTCAAACTGTAACTATGATTGTGTGAATATGTTCAAACTGTAACTATGATTGTGTGAAAGTGTACAAATTGTAACTATGATTGTGTGAATGTGTTCAAACTGTAACTATGATTGTGTGAAAGTGTACAAATTGTAACTATGATTGTGTGAATATGCTCAAACTGTTAGTTGTGTGAATGTGTTAAAATTGTAATATGGTTGCGTGAATATGTTCAAACTGTACTTATGAGTGTGTGTATGTGTTCAAATTGTAACTATGGTTGTGTAAATATGTTCAAATGGGAACCGGTGGCGTAACTAGAGTTTGTAACGCCCAGGAACAGGGCGGTCTTTGATTCTGCCACCCCCTAATTAACGAAACCCACACCACATAAATAATACACATACAAAATATGTTATAAAAAGTCTTGTATATCTAGTGGGCTGAAATTGCCGCCCTACAATAATAAGTGGGGCCCGGGAGGACCACCCCCTTAACACCCTCTTCCTACGCCCATGACGGTAACTATGATTGTATGACTGTGTTGATATGGTACTTGCGTGTGGCTGTGTTGATATGGTACTTGCGTGTGACTGTGTTTTTTATTAAATGGGGCCGCTGTTTTGAAGCGGCGTGTATCTCACTGTGTTAAAGGGGGACTTAACACACACGAAGCATCATCATTGTGAAATGTACTTCTCTTCCCCATCATAATACAAGACCAGCACTAAAACTGGGTCATCCTGCTGTAGCCCATGTGCTGTTTGTGATATGACAGTGTGTACTGGAGTTCTGTGGTGTGCTGCTCAGACATTTAATGTGTGGTCTGTGGGCTAACGTGTAGTTTAGTTATGCCAATATGTGTGCTGTGGTAGACGCGTGTGTAAACTTGATTAATGAGGTTACAGCACACGTGCTGAAGTCTGAATGTTGCGAGTTGTGTGTAGCAGAATTTCGGTACAGTTCTGTGTCAGCGTTAATGAGCTCTTTCGTCAGTGCAGGTATCAAGTGCTTATGTTACGTCATGAACTATTTCCAGTGGCGTGTCGGGCTTTAGATTTCCAGGAGTGGGGAAGCACCAAAATCGTATAGAGCTACCAAATAAATCAATAATTAATGTTAAACTTAAAACAACTTATAGATTTTAAAATGCACGCATCGTCTTCATACGTGCTCCGAATAAAATATGGATTATATGGATGCAAGTGAAAATGCCCCCCCCCCTTTTTTTCAATCCACTATCTAGCTCCGCCCCCACCTATATGTATGACAGTGAGACAGACCGTGTTCTGATTCGGTGTGTACTATGATGAAATGTTTACAGTGTGAAGTGTCAACCACAGAGAGAGAGAGAGAGTAAAGCAGGCCACAGAACATGATGTTACATTCTCACAGCTGTGTGTATCGTTAGTTGGGTGCTGCTAGTTGTGTGTCTCTAGTTACTAGTTGGATGCTGCTAGTTGTGTGTCTCTAGTTACTAGTTGGGTGCTGCTAGTTGTGTGTCTCTAGTTACTAGTTGGGTGCTGCTAGTTGTGTGTCTCTAGTTACTAGTTTGGTGCTGCTAGTTGTGTGTCTCTAGTTACTAGTTGGGTGCTGCTAGTTGTGTGTCTCTAGTTACTAGTTGGGTGCTGCTAGTTGTGTGTATCTAGTTACTAGTTGGGTGCTGCTAGTTGTGTGTCTATAGTTACTAGTTGGGTGCTGCTAGTTGTGTGTCTCTAGTTACTAGTTGAGTGCTGCTAGTTGTGTGTCTCTAGTTACTAGTTGGGTGCTGCTAGTTGTGTGTCTCTAGTTACTAGTTGAGTGCTGCTAGTTGTGTGTCTCTAGTTACTAGTTGAGTGCTGCTAGTTGTGTGTCTCTAGTTACTAGTTGGGTGCTGCTAGTTGTGTGTCTCTAGTTACTAGTTGGGTGCTGCTAGTTGTGTGTCTCTAGTTACTAGTTGGGTGCTGCTAGTTGTGTGTCTCTAGTTACTAGTTGAGTGCTGCTAGTTGTGTGTCTCTAGTTACTAGTTGGGTGCTGCTAGTTGTGTGTCTCTAGTTACTAGTTGGGTGCTGCTATTTGTGTGTCACGAGTTGGGTGCCGTTGTTTGGGTGGGAGCAGTGGGCTCTATAGAACTGGTATCCCCCCCCCCAACTATGTCTGATTTCACAACCGTGTTTTCTAAGTATTAAAAACTCTTTGACACCTGTCCACTTTGCAAAAAGATGGCGCTGTCCGATATTGTCAAAACGTGGTTACCGTGAGCAGCCAGTGATCTTCAAACTATTTTGGTTCCAGGACCTTTAGAGAAGTGACCTCGCACCATAAGAACAAAAAACCCCTAATATCATCGATGTTTTTAACAATATTTTTTGCGCACCAAATATATCAACGGAAGCACTCTTGGTTGCGCACACATCCCACTTTAGAGACTGGAGGCAGTCATTACCAAACTAGCGTTGCCAGAGGAAACAATGTCCCGAATGGCTACCGTCACGAAAAAGGAGACCAACAAAACAATCACTAGCCTCAAATTAAGGGGCACGTATAAAAATTACACCGAAGGGCGGGTTCTGCACGATTATGACCGAGAAGAAGCAAAATACAGAAATTCATTAAGAATATAATGCAGAAAATTGATTTTTTGGGGGGGTTTGGGTTGGGGGTGGGGTGGGGGTAAATGAACAAGGGATAAACTCTTTAAAAATGAAATAATTTTGTTTGTTGTCTAAACGAAAGGCATTTCTTAAATCCATAAATAACCGATATAAAAACTTTGGGACATGTTCACCAATATTCTTTTTTTAATTTTTTTTTTGTCGGGTAACAATGATTAACGTCACGTTTGGTAGCCTCTATTGCAATGACGTCATTCTAACGAGCAGACCTCGAAGCCTTATAGATAAGACAATACTCTCCAACCTGGTACTTGTCACTCAGAGCCCCTCCTTCACTCTCTCCACCCGTCTGTCTTCTCTGCTGTCAAACTTGAACGTAATAATCATCATAATAATACTAGCTTCTCTTTGTGTGAGAATCAAGAATTGGAAAAAAGGGAAAAGATAAAATTGGAGATTGAATTTATGACCAGCGCCATGCCAGCCAAATGTCGTACATAAATTTAGTTTATCGTTTATGTATGCCTTCAATTGCCTTCCCGCTTTCTTGATTCACAGCAACAGGAAATATTTGAGCTCCAAGTATTTGAATGAATGGGAGATGCGCTAAATTTTGACACAGTGAAACACTGTTTAAAACGAGTGGCCCTTGGATATGTGGGCCCAACCAGTGGAGGGGGTGGTCTACTCTGGGCGGAGTTCTCTTCTTCCTATGGAGGGGCGGGATTTTCAGTCAGCTGCAGATTTTTGTAAAGAAGAGGGTTGGTACTAATCTTAGCTACGCCACCGTGCCACCGCAGAGACAAGGGGCTACCACTGACCCGACTCATATATCCCTAGAATCCCACTTACACTGGCCCACCTCAAATTTCACTAGAATCCCACTTACACTCACCCACTTCAAATATCCATAGAATCCCACTTACATTGACCCAACTCAAATTTCCCTAGAATCACACTTACAATGACCCACCTCAAATATCCCTAGAATCCCACTTACACTGAACCACCTCAAATATCCCTAGAATCCCACTTACTCTGACCCACCTCAAATATCCCTAGAATCCCACTTACAATGACTCACCTCAAATATCCCTAGAAGCCCATTAACACTGACCCACCTCAAATATCCCTAGAAGCCCACTTACAATCCATAAATACGAAGACGGGTGTTCTATCTTTTCTGTCCTAAACCACAATGCAACGCGCGGCCTTCACCTTCCTTGTCCTATTAATTAGAGCCTGTATGTTCCGACAACTGAGTTTCAACCAACTGCCAGCGTTGTGGAGTAATTGAGTCGACGGGACGGAGGGTGAAAGAGGGAAGGAGAAAGAAGATGAGGAAGAATAAGAGAGGGGATGGAGAGATGACGGAGAATTTAAGTTCGTCACCCACTTTCTTTCTTCTTTGTTTATTTGTTTCTTTCTTTCTTGTGTACATGTAACGTCAACTAACATGTACACCCCATATGTGGATGACCGAATCATACTATAACACAAGACCCAATAATGTAAATGATACTAAGCGCTGCAGAGGCGGAGACGGGTAGCGCCACTGATGCATGCTACCGGTATAGGGGTCCCAGCCTTAAAATAAATAATGACTCTATGGTGACGTTTTTTTCAGGGGCGTCATTTCAGGTTTTTTCGGGGAGGGGGGGGGGAGCAAAACCAAAACTTGGTCGGCTTGTTAAGTTGTTTATTACTGGAGGCGTCATAGTACACACCAATTAAATAAAACCTGCCAAGTCAAGGGGTGCAAGTGCCCCACCCTGCCCTTTCCCAAATATGTCCAGATTAAGGAACCCAAAATGACGGGTGACACACATACACAAACACACACATATACACACACACATATATATATATATATATACACACATACACACACACATGTAGGAAAGAGGTGGGGGATGTTGGGGATAGTTATGTCATAAAATTTCAAAATTGTACCCGGATACCCATTGATATTTTTAATACAGACCACTGTGCTGAAATGGAAAGGTCCCAGTGTTTTTGTTGACTTTAAGCAGAACTTTGGTTTGTGTCCAGTGAACATTCACGGCTAACATCACAATGAACATTCACTGCTAACATCACAATGAACATTCAATGCTAACATCACAATGAAAATTCACCGCTAACATCACAATGAACATTCACTGCTAACATCACAATGAACATTCACTGCTAACATCACAATGAAAATTCACTGCTAACATCACAATGAACATTCACCGCTAACATCACAATGAAAATTCACCGCTAACATCACAATGAACATTCACTGCTAACATCACAATGAACATTCACTGCTAACATCACAATGAACATTCACTGCTAACATCACAATGAACATTCACTGCTAACATCACAATGAACAGTCACTGCTAACGTCACAATGTCCATCATTTTAGACTTGTGTGTACGCTGAGATCTGACTTATAAGGACTGTGAGTTATTCTGCCTGTGAGATTATTTTGAGAACCCTTGTGGAGAAAAATACAGCTGGTGAAGAATCAATATCAACAAGTCTGCCCCCTAAATTACCGAATTCGATACCATATCTTGAATGTGTTGGTGGCAGTAATACTACTTATGGTGGAAGGTGATTGTAATCGGATAGTTATAAACATTGGTACGTGCGATGCCCGTCTACCGAATCCACCAGCTGATGAATGTCAACAATTCCATCGCCGATCTGATTACTGGTCGATCTTTGTCTGCTGTCTTCACGCATGTCTTTGTCTGACTCGGTGTTTCGGCGCCCCCGGCAGTGCTCGTCTCCAGTCTCATCTCGCTTTATTTTGATACTCAGAGGCGGATCGAGAATGGGGGGGGGGGGGTGGGTGTGAGTTAGAAAAGCGAGTAGGGGTGGGGGGCACGATTGACGCTACTGCTTATCATAGTTTGTGTTACTGTCCTGTTGTACAGTATGACTTGTGAGTTTCTCTGCACTATCCGCCACTGCACATGTACGTATTGTCATTCCATTTGTCATCCACGACATCCTCCTAACCACCCCTACCCCCATCCTACCCCCTACCCCAACCCCACCCAGATCTTTCCATCTTGTAGATAACTGCTCGATTCACTTCGTCTCTTTGTCTGTAAACAGAAAGCTTGTTATTAACTATATGTCCATCGTTTTTATTCATTTAAATCTATGTCACACTATATTCCACAGTCTATGTCACACTATATTCCACAGTCTATGTCACACTATATTCCACAGTCTATGTCACACTATATTCCACAGTCTATGTCACACTATATTCCACAGTCTATGTCACACTATATTCCACAGTCTATGTCACACTATATTCCACAGTCTATGTCACACTATATTCCACAGTCTATGTC
Source organism: Omphiscola glabra (assembly GCA_964017045.1). Classification (NCBI taxonomy): domain Eukaryota; kingdom Metazoa; phylum Mollusca; class Gastropoda; family Lymnaeidae; genus Omphiscola; species Omphiscola glabra. The sequence continues at coordinate 30,960,358 of OZ024804.1, read as the reverse complement.
ACACTATATTCCACAGTCTATGTCACACTATATTCCACAGTCTATGTCACACTATATTCCACAGTCTATGTCACACTATATTCCACAGTCTATGTCACACTATATTCCACAGTCTATGTCACACTATATTCCACAGTCTATGTCACACTATATTCCACAGTCTATGTCACACTATATTCCACAGTCTATGTCACACTATATTCCACAGTCTATGTCACACTATATTCCACAGTCTATTTCACACTATATTCCACAGTCTATGTCACACTATATTCCACAGTCTATGTCACACTATATTCTCAATTCTATGTTAGATTATATTCCCAAGTCTATGTCAGATTATTGTCCCAAGTCTATGTCAAACAATATTCATAAATCTATGTTAGACATATTCCCAAGTCTATGTCAGATTATATTCGTCTTGCCTGTGCTTATGTGATCTTGCACTCCTTAGTCTTGCCTGTACTTATGTGATCTTGCACTCCTTAGTAGTGCCTGTCTTATGTGATCTTGCACTCCTTAGTCTTGTCTGTACTTATGTGATCTTGCCCTCCTTAGTCTTGTCTGTTGTTAAATGATCTTGCACGCTTTACTCTTGCCTGTAGCTATGTGATCTTGCACTCCTTAATATTGCTTGTGGCTCAGTATTCTTGCACTCCCTAGTCTTGCCTGTAGTTATGTAATTTTTAATTCGTTCTGAAAGAAACTTTAAAAAACATTGTGCTTTTTTTCATTTAAAGATGAAAATTTAGTATTTGTTAAAATAAGTGACACTCAGGAATAGGATACCTTGGAGTAGGACACCCTGGAATAGGACACCTAGGAATAGGACATCTAGGAATAGCACATCCAGGAATATGACACCCAGAACTAGGACACCTAGGAATAGGACACCTTGGAATAGGACAAGTAGGAATAGGACACCTAGGAATAGGGCTACTAGGAATATGACACCTAGGAATAGGACACCCACAATTAGGACACCTAGGAATAGGACACACATGAATATGACACCTAGGAATAGGACACCTAGGAATAGGACACCCAGGAATAGGACACCCATGAATAGGACACCCATGAATAGGACACCCATGAATAGGACACCCATGAATATAGAATCTAGGAATAGGACCTCAAGGAATAGGACACAGGAATATGACTCAAGGAAATAATGTATGCATTCCATAACAGTGGTTATCCCCATGACATATGACCTATGACCTGCGATTTCTAGTGGCTCATAACTCCACTCTGCCACTAAGTCCTGCCCCAAGTCACCTTGCATATTTTCTAATCCCTTCCCGTCAAGTGATGTGATAATCGGATGTGCCTCCTTAAAATATATTCCTTCTGCGCCCCCCCCCCCCCCAAATAATTTATTTTAAGGCCAAAGCATGACTCGTGTAAGAGTAAGTTGAAGAAATACTTTTGTGACGTCGAATATTCAAGGCCACACTCAAGGTCGTAGTAAATGTCTGTCAGATATCCCAGGAATATAGAGTCTAGAAGATATAACTAGTTCCATCTTTGCATAGGAATACAAACGTAATTTAATTGAGAGTCCTCCATGCTGCATGTCTAGAACCACTGCCCTCAATTTAGAAAAGATTAAAGTATTATAAACATTTTGAACCACTCATTAAAAAGTAGGATTCTACTAAAAACGAAGCAAAGCACCCCCACCCCACCCCGACCCCCCCCTTTTTTTTACCACACACACAAGCCGCGACGGTCACAAGTGTGTCACGTGACACCAGTCTAACCATTCACAAGACATCAATACTTTGCACCAAACTGGTCACATTTCCCTCTCTGACATGGATCACGAAGTGTTAAGCTAGGTCTGATGTGTCCCTGATAGACCCCTTAGTGGATGTGTCTCTGATAGACCCCTTGAGTGGATGTGTCCCTGATAGACCCTTTAGTGGATGTGTCCCTGATAGACCCCTTAGTGGATGTGTCCCTGATAGACCCCCTAGTGGATGTGTCCCTGATAGATCCCTTAGTGGATGTGTCCCTGATAGATCCCTTAGTGGATGTGTCCCTGATATACCCCTTAGTGGATGTGTCCCTGATAGACCCCTTAGTGGATGTGTCCCTGATAGACCCCTTGAGTGGATGTGTCCCTGATAGACCCCTTAGTGGATGTGTCCCTGATAGACCCCTTAGTGGATGTGTCCCTGATAGACCCCTTGAGTGGATGTGTCCCTGATAGACCCCTTGAGTGGATGTGTCCCTGATAGACCCCTTGAGTGGATGTGTCCCTGATAGACCCGTTGAGTGGATGTGTCTCTGATAGACCCGTTGAGTGGATGTGTCTCTGATAGACCCGTTGAGTGGATGTGTCCCTGATAGACCCGTTGAGTGGATGTGTCCCTGATAGACCCGTTGAGTGGATGTGTCTCTGATAGACCCCTTGAGTGGATGTGTCTCTGATAGACCCCTTGAGTGGATGTGTCCCTGATAGACCCGTTGAGTGGATGTGTCTCTGATAGACCCCTTGAGTGGATGTGTCTCTGATAGACCCCTTAGTGGATGTGTCTCTGATAGACCCCTTGAGTGGATGTGTCCCTGATAGACCCCTTGAGTGGATGTGTCTCTGATAGACCCCTTGAGTGGATGTGTCTCATTGTTTCGAGAAAGAAGTCTCACTTTTTTAAAAATCGTTTTCATTAACTTCGCTTTTGTTCTTTTGACGGCTAATTGACCCACTTCCCGACAACCCATTGAGCTAAAACCTGGCGTATCTTTTAAACTTGTCAGCCCCCCCCCCTTCCGCCACCATGTTATGACAAATTTTCGCCCCCCAAACCCCATTGCTCTATATTACATTTTTTAAAGGATTTATACGATAAACGTTGCTGTTACGTGATGTTTAATTAACACAGAAGAAAATGTCAACGTTATTTTTCTGTTAAACTTTTGCATCCACGAGAGAGAAGGAGAGAGAGAGAGAGAGAGAGACGGACAGAAAGAGACAGAGAGAGACAGAGAGGCACAAAGAAATAGAGAGAGAGTAAGTGGGGGGGGGGATATAAAACATAAAATAGAAGATTTATACAGTTAGATCTTGAGAGGGATTCCTCGATAGCCTCCCTTCTCATGAGACATCATGATGGCGTCTCTAATGGCCATCCTTCCCACGAGAGATCATGATGGCGTTTCTAATGGCCATCCTTCTCATGAGACATCATGATGGCGTCTCTAATGGTCACCTTCTCCCAGGACGCCCTTTCCGTCAATTTTGGCGTCTCTACTGGCCACCTTCTCACAGGACGCCCTTTCTGTCAATTTTGGCGTCTCTACTGGCCACCTTCTCCCAGGACGCCCTTTCCGTCAATACTAGTGTCTATATAGGACGCCCTCTCTTCCCATGCTGTCTACAGGACGCCATCTTTGCCCATGCGGTCTGCATGAGGCCCATGCTGGCTACAGGAAACCTTGTTTGCCTATGCTGTCATCTGTACAGGACGCTCTCTCTGCCCATGCTGCCCGCTGTACAAGACGCTCTCTCTGCCCATGCTGTCCACTGTACAGGACGCCCTCTCTGCCCATGCTGTCCACTGTACAGGACGCCCTCTCTGCCCATGCTGTCTACAGGAAACCTTCTTTGCCCATGCTGTCCTCTGTACAGGACGCCCTATCTGCCCATGCTGTCCACTGTACATGACACTCTCTCTGCCCATGCTGCCCGCTGTACAAGACGCTCTCTCTGCCCATGCTGTCCACTGTACAGGACGCCCTCTCTGCCCATGCTGTCCACTGTACAAGACGCTCTCTCTGCCCATGCTGTCCACTGTACAAGACGCTCTCTCTGCCCAAGCTGTCCGCTGTACAGGACGCTCTCTCTGCCCAAACTGTCCACTGTACAGGACGCTCTCTCTGCCCATGCTGTCCACTGTACAGGACGCTCTCTCTGCCCAAGCTGTCCACTGTACAGGACGCTCTCTCTGCCCATGCTGTCCACTGTACAGGACGCTCTCTCTGCCCATGCTGTCCACTGTACAAGACGCTCTCTCTGCCCAAGCTGTCCACTGTACAGGACGCTCTCTCTGCCCATGCTGTCCACTGTACAAGACGCTCTCTCTGCCCATGCTGTCCACTGTACAAGACGCCCTCTCTGCCCATGCTGTCTACAGGACGCTCTCTCTGCCCATGCTGTCCACTGTACAAGACGCTCTCTCTGCCCATGCTTTCCACTGTACAGGACGCTCTCTCTGCCCATGCTTTCCACTGTACAGGACGCTCTCTCTGCCCATGCTCTTGGTTGTAGATTGATTTTTGCCTCATCGATTGACCCACCTTTAGTTTCCCCAGCGTCAGCAATATTTTTAACCCAACTTCACTTCTCAATACAGCTGTCCGGGCTCCCCCACCCGCATTACACACACAAACACACACACACACACACACATCTCTCTCACTCATTTGCGAGATGTCTCTGTCTCCAAATCATTCATTCCCTTTGTTCAGGGGTCCTCAAGATCTTTCAACTGACTCCTACAGAAAAAAGAAATGACACTATTTTGTACAGAATAGGTTTTTTATTGAAACGTTTTTGTTTTTTAAAGACACGTGTCAAGTCCAGGTCAGGAAAATGATGTACGGGTAGTTAACACGTTTCCAATAAAAGAATAGTCAAATCAGTGGCGTAGCGAGCTTAACTCGCGCCCGGGGCACAATACTTTTTTAGCGCCCCCAATACCTTTTTAGCGCCCCCCCCCCATTCGAAAACCATACAATATTATAGTAAAATATACCATTTGGCGCCCCTTTGTGAGTAGCGCCCGGGCATGATGCCCCCCATTGCCCCCCCCCCCCTCACTACGCCACTGAGTCAAATCTTTCTCGTGCTACAACATCTGGAATAGTCCAGGAAAAGGATTAAAATTGAGAACACAATGACGGAATTACGAGAGCTCACATCTCCCCTTCTGTTGGACACACATATTACTTTATAGTGTTGTTACAGGCCAACCTTTTATTTATATTGCACACCCCCTTCACACTTCTTTGCCAATTTTGCCAGGATTATAAATTAGAACAGATTGGGGATCCTCAAGAACACAAGGGTGGCATTGAAGAACAACATAAATAAATAGGGTAATTCGTTCATTCACCATTATGACAGCCTTGTTTATCTTGAGATCTGTCATGATAGTATCGTTGACCTTGAGATCTGTCATGATAATATCGTTGACCTTGAGATATGTCATGAAAATGTCGTTGACCTTGACATCTGTCATGAAAAGTGTCGTTGACCTTGAGATCTGTCATGAAAAGTTTCGTTGACCTTGACAGTATATGTGAATGGACAGTTATCATATGTGTGAATGGACAGTCATGCGATTATGACGAGACTTAACGATTCAAAAAAGACTTTGAACACGTTGCTAAAGGTGATGATACATATTTATACATTTATTTATTTCTATATCTATTACGTGTCTATTGACTGACTACAAAGAACTATATGGATCGGTTGTAATCTCTTTCAGTGACCGTCAGGAGAGTTGCAATAAACAGGGCCGGCCTTAGGCCACTGCAACCTATGCGGCCGCATTGGGCCCCGCACTTTCATAGGCCCCACCCCGAATTTATTTTCTAATACAAAATCTTAATTTTCACTTATTATCCTTACTCCTACCCAGAAAGGAGCCCGCGCAATCCGTTTCGCACAGGGCCCCGCAGTCGTTAGGGTCGGCCCTGGCAATAAATGATCGTATGTAGAAACTGCAGCCCCCTCTGTCTTGGCGCCAACTATTCCAGGCATCTATCTGACGCTGCTGGAGATTTTTGCAATCTTAATTCAATCACCTGAGCTGCACTGCCTTTAATCCGCGCTCACAACATAATGCCTCAAAGGAGTTGGTGTAGGTTTTCGGAATTAAAAGAATTCCTTTAGAATGTATTTATTTTTATTATGTAAAAGTGGTTTTGAATGCACCCCCCCCCCCCCCTCTTTTCCTCCCAAACTCGGGTAGAAGAAGTGATCCCACCAAACACTACTGCCTTTTCGGCACATTCGAGAATTAATTGGACCGATTAATTGGAAGGTGTGAGAATTAATTGGACTGATTAATTGGAAGGTGTGAGAATTAATTGGACCGATTATTCGGAAGATGTGAAAATTAATTGGACCGATTATTCGGAAGATGTGAAAATTAATTGGACCGATTATTCGGAAGATGTGAAAATTAATTGGACCGATTATTCTGAAGATGTGAAAATTAATTGGACCGATTATTCGGAAGATGTGAAAATTAATTGGACCGATTATTTGGCTAATGAACGGATCTTCCGATAAGGTGCGTTAGAAGTGTACATATTTGATGAACTATATGTAAGGAAATATACTATTGTTTTAAAAAACTATTTACCATATTATTATGCACACTCACACCCATATGCACACACACACATACATATGCATACTCATGCATAATCACATATACACTCATGCACACACACATGCACACACATATTTCAAGTAGATACAAACTCACACTCATAAAGTACATGCACACACACATGCACTCACACCTACACTCATACACACACACACACTCATGCACATACACATACACACACATGCACATGCCTGCACACACACATATACACACATGTACACAAATCTCACTCACAGATGTTTGCACACACACAAATACACACACACATACATTTGCACACATAAACCCCATCCTAAGTTTCCCTGTTGCCAATGCATAAACTGCTGCAGATTTGATTCTTATCTTTGACCTTGACCTAGTTCAGTTGCTAAATAAAGCTTTTGTGTTTACTATTCGTATTTCCAGTGGTTGATGGCGACACACTGTCTTGAGTTCGTTATACTGTCTTGAAGGAATATCTCATAAACTCAAGTCTTGTTACCAGAAGCGTGATAATCTTTTTTTAAAAAGCCGTTTGGGTTGGGGTTGTGATGGAGTGTGAGGAAGTATGCTCAATGGTTACCCAGTCATTGCAATGCCATTTGTTTGATCAAGTCGTTCTTTAAGTCTGTCAAAGGGCCATCAGTGCACACCTCCTCATCCTCAGTTAGTTCCCCCTGTACACACATCCTCATCCTCAGTTAGTTCCCTCAGTACACACCTCCTCCTCCTCAGTTAGTTTCCTCAGTACAAACCTCCTCCTCCTCAGTTCCCTCACTACACACCTCCTCCTACTCAGTTAGTTCCCTCACTACACACCTCCTCCTACTCAGTTAGTTCCCTCACTACACACCTCCTCCTCCTCAGTTAGTTCCCTCACTACACACCTCCTCCTCCTCAGTTAGTTCCCTCACTACACACCTCCTCCTCCTCAGTTAGTTCCCTCAGTACACACCTCCTCATCCTCAGCTAGTTCCCTCTGTACACACCTCCTCCTCCTCAGTTAGTTCCCTCAGTACACACCTCCCCCTCCTCAGTTAGTTCCCTCACTACACACCTCCTCCTCCTCAGTTAGTTCCCTCAGTACACACCTCCTCATCCTCAGCTAGTTCCCTCTGTACACACCTCCTCCTCCTCAGTTCGTTCCCTCAGTACACACCTCCTCCTCCTCAGTTAGTTCCCTCACTACACACCTCCTCCTCCTCAGTTAGTTTCCTCAGTACACACATCCATACAGACATCAACCTAAGCGTCCACTCAGACATCCATACAGACATCAACCTAAGCATCCATTCAGACATCCATACAGACATCAACCTAAGCATCCACTCAGACATCCATACAGACATCTACATAAGCATCCACTCAGACATCCACCCACTCAGTGGCGTGTGAATCGGGGCGTAGTTTTCGGCCGAAACCTGAGGGGTTTTTTTCGTTGAAAGGGGGCCAAAAACAATCTTGGCTTGACCGGTTTGCCCCCAGCCTAGCTACGCCACTGCAGCCAATCAGTTTTATGATAGTTGTCAAAACACTTTGAGAAGGTGAATATTTCATGAGAACCAAATGGCCTCAGTGACTGAAGCGACGGATAAGCAAGAGAAGAGTAAAGCCTTGATAAGTTCTTTATCCATTGATAAGTTCTTTATCCATTGATAAGTTCTTTATCCATTGATAAGTTCTTTATCCATTGATACGTTCTTTATCCATTGATAAGTTCTTTATCCATTGATAAGTTCTTTATCCATTGATAAGTTCTTTATCCATTGATAAGTTCTTTATCCATGGATACTTTTTTAAATCAATTGATACGTTTTTCATCATGGATACGTTTTTCTTTACATTAATGTATTTTTAACCATTCCATCTTAGGACTGTTAAGAAAGCCCCGCAGAACTCATTCTCTCACCTGCCCATTCTGCTATAACGACCACCCTGGACAATATGGCTGCTAGAAGATTCATTGAATAGTGAATTCACTAGTTCAGTTGACCATTTTTCAACCAAAAAAAAACCCAAGGATATTTTAAATTTAACCATACGTTTTGTGTGATGGGTGTCCAAATCTAAACAATTATTTGTATCAACATGGAGAGCTCCTATGTAAGTGAGGCATTTAGAAAAAAAAAAGTATTATTATAAATCAAATGTGGATTAATTAAATTTCATATAGTTGTGTCATTTCTTTATCATTTATAGCTACCTGGATCTTTTGATGCTCACTGGATCTTTTGATGCTCACTAAATCTTTTATGCTCATTGGATCTTTTGATGCTCACTCGATCTTTCGGTGCTCACTGGATC